>CM061532.1:219101816-219463526 GCA_030545055.2 Neoaliturus tenellus
ACATCAATTTGGCTAATGAAATGAATGAAAAACGTGAGCACATTTATTATATCATTAATCCATTTAAACTACCGCTAATTTTCTTAGACATGTTTAAATCTGTACTGTGTTGTCTAATCATTTGAAAAGTTGTTTCAACATTGTATTTCTTGAACTCAATTGTTTATACTCCTAAAAGATTGTAAAACTGATGTAGGATGTATGTTCTTTCAGAAGAACAAAAGTTTTTTATTTGTGTAATGATCCTTTAACATATGAGAATATAAAAAAAAGTTTTTCAAAATAAACTCAGACAGAAAGTAATTAAGTGGAGGGTGAAAAAATTAACTGCTGTTGGGACTATGGTACTTTAAAACTAAACAATAAAGGCTGAAAGAAAGATCCAAATGATTAATTCTGCTTCAGTAAACTAGTTTGTCAAGACATTCATCTATTATATTATGACACAAAAAGAAAAATGTGAGATGAATGGAAAATTTCAAAATTATCAAATGTTTTGGTATAAGAGCACAAGTGAAATAACTGAGCACTAGAGAAAAGCCAAAAATAGTTATGGTGAAGAACAGGATAAATAGTATATTTCATAACAAGAGTGGAAAGTGTCTTTTCCGGGCCGAGATCGAGTTTACGCGCGAGGCTTTAGCCGAGCGCGGAATTTCTATCAAGGCATGGAATAACACTTTCTACTCGAGTTATGAACGATATTTTTCATCACACTGTAGATAATTAATAATAGTAATTAATTAAATAATGCAAGTTTAAGAAACCACCTATGGATGCTCAATTGATTTCCGCAGTACAATGAAAACAGTGATTCTGTTTTACACAGCTGATTACATTATTGAGAACAGCTGATTTAGGGAATAATATACTCTTAGCACTGCTAGCGCTACTTGTGTAAGTAATCATAACTAATTACTAGTGTGGGAAAATCAACAGCTGATTTTCCCTCTCTAGAGAGGGAAAACGGTTTTTCTACACTCTCAGCTGGTGATGAATATAGCTGTTTCCCGTACAGTGTGATGAAAAAATATGATAACTGAGCAATGAAGTGAACATTTTCCAAAATAATGACGAAGAACAAGTAAACAATCAAGCAATAATAGAAAAAACGGAACAGGCTTTGTTGAAGGACAAGAACAAAATATGGGAAATGAAAGGTGAAGTGAAAAATTTCAAAATGATGAAATTTACCAGTAAATGATGAAAAGAAAGCAAGATGGGCTCCAAAATGGACATGGATTTTAATGAATTTTGAAGGGTTGAGCTGATGTAACTGTGTGTCTTAGAAGCCCGATGCACTTTGGCACCCTGAAGTAGTTGTCTGATTTTAAATTGTACACCTGAATGTTAAATATAAGTTTATACCTCTCTAAATACTACTTATATTTTTTATGATTTTACTTCAAATGATTAAGTTCATTCTGGTATGTATTATTTAAAAAAAATAAAATGCTTTTACAAAAGTTTATTGCAATATACAGAATTTGTTAATTCATTGTAACAAGTGTCTTTGTTGACACCTTCCTTAAAAAACATAATTAAAAAATCTCATACAAAATTTGTTTAAATATTAAATATTTATTATTTGTTATCATTAAAAGTTAATACAAATAGAAATAAACATTTAAACGTCTTTCGTGCAGAAAAAAATGTTTAGCTGCTGATTGTTAATTAGAATAGTTTGTAATAAATTTAGTACAAAATGCATTTTTTATGAATTGAATATAAAAAAACAAATCAATAAAACAATAAAACTGTGACCCAGATAATGTATCAGCTCAACCCAAACATTGTTCAAAGGGATGGCTTTACCTGAGAGCCTTGGCGAACTCATCAAATTCGCTGCCGTCACTGCAACCATTTACAGCTCAGTCAGACATATACACTGAACTTGAAAGATAGCGATTGAACAAAACAACAACAACGAACAGCATTGAACAACAACGAATTGACTGCAGGGTTGTAGAGTCATTTGTATAATTTATTCATATTGCAGGTTTTAATAAAATACAGTACCAAAACATACCAGGTCATCAAAAATGTTGCAGCAATATGAAAATTTTAACTGTAGTTGTGATTGAGATAAGCTCGTTTAATAATCTCATAGAACATGAGACGGTAAAAATTAAATGGATGGAATGAGGAGACAAGTAAATTATTTAACATTTTAGTTTGCCAACGCTACAAATTGTTAAAGTGATTGACTCAATAAAAAAAATTTCACCGTTACTGTTCACAAACCTAAACAATACCTGGTCTATGCCTATATAGATGCTAAGGCTCCTTTTATTCACCGCGGCATGTCGCAGCGGGCTGTCGCTGCGGCCGATCGCTGTGCCAAATTTTCACGCGACAAGTCGCTGCTGTCGACCGCTGCCGTGTGGAAGGGGTAACAGTGCTGCCAACTACATTTGGTAGTCGCTCAGACAGAAAGGCAAGCACGTGTTGTGATGTTCGAGTCCGCTTGGGTTGGCAGCACTGCGAGAGTGAACGCGGGCTGCCGCTTTGAATAAACGGCCCAATACAAACCAATGCATATAGAAACCGCTCGTCGCCAGCGATTTCTAAGTGCACGCGACAGAATTTACAAAACGCCGCGACACATCGCTCTTTCTGAGACCGCTCATTTCTGAATAAACTTCCCTATTTAGAGCAATGCACTTACAAAATCGCTGCGGCAGCCCGCTGCGACATGCCGCGGTGAATAAAAGGAGCCTAACATTGGCAGACTTTACCACTATTATTTTATGCTTTGCCAAGTATTCATATTAATACTACTTTTTAATAATCTGCTTTTCCACATTTTTTATTAAATGGAGGACAGTTAACACCACCAAGATTTCAAAAAGATGAAAGCCGGAATGGCTGCTATTATTATTTGCCTCTTATCATCAGTTGATTACAAAAATACATATTAGAATTTGAAGGGGAATGTTTTGACATTGCCTATTATGTCACACTTGGTTTCCGTAACACAGAACCCCGGCTTTCTTTATTATTTTAGAGAGTGTTGGCACAGTTTCATTACAAGTAGTACTAGGAAGTAATTGAATGGCTCCGCCGAAAAACGTTCTATGCGACAAAAACCTACTTTTGAGAAAAAGCGGAAAGAAGATTGATTTCAAAAATTTTACGTAATTTTTAGGTTAGAATTATTTTTTGCCAATAATCTTTTAAAACTACATATATAACCTCATATAGTAGTATTATACAACACTTTTACTCACTACAATCAGATTTTTAACTATTTTTATGTATTTTTAGGGGGTAAAACGTTCCAATCGCCTGTCATTTGAAATGTTTTTTCCCGGACTTAGCCTCTGCCGCTAAAAATCATCATGGAATGTAGGAGTACCAACATGAATTCAATAATGAATTGAATGATAAAACACTTTTATTATAATAATATTATAAAAAGATAACATTAAAGTATTAAACAAAACGTTAATACTTCTTAAAACGTTTTCTTAACGTACTATATTATTGTTCAACATGTTATAGGCTATAATAATAAAAATAGTTAAGCCCTAAAAATATTTTTGTTAAAAAAAATTAATTTTCAAAATTATTAGAAAACAATATTATAAAAAGATGACAATTTTAAACTTAAAGAGTAGGAATCAAGAAGCATCAGGCCTTAGCACTTACTTAGAATGTTATTCCACTTATACCACTCCTGGTGGCAGTTATCCTGGTACTGGCTTCTTGGTTTTAGATATATATGGCAATTTGGCGTTTCACCTTTCCTTTCTATTCTTATCTTTCCGTTTCCCGACATTTAACTTCCTTTTTTTCCCAAAATTAAGACGATTTATGTCGCCGGGTAATAGCGGCACAGCCGGCGGAGGATCCGTATCGCGGCTGTTAGAACCTTATTCGCCAACAACCTCGCGAACTCCCGAAATTGGTGCCGGAATGGACAGCTAAAATCAGAGGTGCCAATATAAATATTTCCAACGCAAAATATCCCACGATGTTGGGGAGGTCTGTTAGAACCTTTTTCACTAAAAATCTCAAAATTTGTATTTTTGTCGCATAGAACGTTTTTCGGCGGAGCCATTCAATTGTTGTTTGATCATGATTGGTTGTGATTGATCTTATTTAATATTAGTACAATTAGAATAGTATAGCAGTTTTTAATACACAGCATTAAAAAAAACGTGTAAAATATAATTTAAATTTCCGGAATACATGGAAAAATGGAGATTACCATGTAGGTAATCTTCTAGAAAATCCATGGAGTAATCTCCTAGTAACTCTATGTTAAACTGTTGACCTTCCCTGGTTGGACTCACCTGTCGCCCCGTTCTTTTTTCTTTTTCTCTCTCTCCAGTCGCCGCTGCCACAAACGCTCCTCATCACTCGTGTCTGTGTCCGAGAGTTTCATTCTCAGCAGTTTGTGATGCCGCCATGTAGGCTTCTTCGCTGACCTTTTCTTGGTTAAATCCTTCAATCACATAACAACAAACCTGAGAATCTTGTTTGTTCTTACATTTAATGGTTTGGTCAATAACATTTGATTAAATTCTTTAAATTAACATACAACAGAAGCCTACTGCTCCGGCCTCGGATGGATGGGTGGCGGATAACCTGGCAGGGGTTCTCAGGTAATGAAACTTTCGACTGCAGACGTTTCCAATGGCTATTAAGGACACAAGCGAACTCATTTCTGTGTTTAATCACACTCACTAAAATATCTCAGTTCAATTTAGTATCACGTTCGATGTGCCCACAACTATCTATTAGTAAAGTTTTTATTGTGTTAAAATTGTCTTTATATCACAGAATTAAGTTACCATTGTGATTAAAATCCTGCGAAAGGACCATCATGTACAGCTGATATTACAATATTCAATTGGTATTATTGACCATTAACATGGTTCCATCGCTATATTACGCGGTTTGATCGGCATTGCGGGCCGATATTACACAGTAGGGCCTAATATATGAAACGGGGGCAATTAAAAAAATTAATAACAGAGTGTTTATTTGGTGAGTATGCACTTTATCAGTTAAATAGACCTTAGATTTAATTTTTTCAGTATAATATTAAATGAACTTAATGGGGTTTTTAAATTAATGATGCTATTTAACCACAGGACATTTCCACACGCAATATGATTAATACTGTTGTTATTTTCTTTTCTTTTTTCTTGCTTCAAATACACATGGTTTTTTGTTACACAATTGATATCCTGAAACTAGGTGTGTGTGATGCAGGAATATTTTTTTATTTTATGTGTTGATGCGATTCAAATAATTTCGAGTCAATTTGATGCAACACAGAATTATTTTTGTTCAATCTGCATTAAATTGGGGCAGGTAAAAAATCCTTACCCAGAGGTCAACAAGTCGGTCAGAAAATTTTTTATTTTCAAAGTTACCAGTGTTAATTCTTTAAATATTCTCTGTTTTAATAAACTTAATTGATTTTCCTATGCAAATGAAAATGCAACAATAACTTCACAAATAGCGTTATTTACCTAAGTTTTAAACTGTTCAATAACTAACAGATCACTAAGGTACGGTACTAAGGAAGAAATTTAGAATGAATGATATAAAGAAAAAATAATTCTGTTTAGGAACATTGTTTTAGTTTTGATTTTTATGGCAGGTTTTTATGATATGGACGTAAAATTTTAAAACGTATAATTTAATAAAAACAATTATAATACATAAAAAATTCTTAAAAAATCTGACATAATCCAGTAAAATAATAGTAATGAATAGAAAAATTATAAGTATGTGTCAATGATAAATCAATAACGTTGTACGGTATTTTAAATTTTCACTATTGTAAAAAGATTAATAAAATTAACAAACCTATTTTAAAACAAAAAGTTGTACAACTTTAATTGACATTTATATCAAACTGTGAAAATTAGACAAAAAAGAGCCATCATTTGTTTTTGTTAGACACTTAGTTCAGGAATAGACAGGAGACAATTTTTCAACTGTACTTTGATCTTATCAATCAATTACCATGCCCGAACCTCCCCAGCTGGGTGCTGAACAGTAGACCACCTTGGAGTTTTTTGCCATATTTTCCTCATTCTACCTGGCAGCCTAATGGAGTAGTATTTTCTAATAACCGGGTACATTCTTTCTAATTTGGGTTACAGGCAACGTTGGGCGGCCGCATTGATGCGATAGTGGCCGCGATCAATGCATCGGTATTTTGACGCATGCTAAATCGAATCGAAATATTAAATCAAATTGAAATTTCTATGTATTCCCAATTCACCCCCCTACCGTACACCCCTACCTCAGAGCCCTGCGTATTACAGTAGAAACCCTCAAATCCGGTCACATTGAATCCAAACCTCCAGGATAGATTTATAAACGGCCTGATTAACCGGAAGTTTATTCAATGTGTAAAACAGAAACCAATTCAAATGTACTCAAACTTAAAGAAAAATATAAAAATGTATTTATAAACTTAAGATGCATTTAAAACTACCAAGGGTAGTGTATTCATCAAATGGATTCTTATTGACAATAAAAATAATTCTTCACCCTTCCTTAGATAAAACATTTTGATAAAAATTTCTGCAGAAAAGCAGTGGATGATGATGGAACCGTTTTTAATGAAAAATAACACTGATTGAACACTGCAATACCAGCTGTCACCAACGGTCCTACTGCAACAATGTGACTTCAACAGCGATGGAATCTTGGGAATCTTGTATAAAGACCATAATTCTGTATAGTAGGCTAACATCAAAGATAGGACATTGAATAAACTTCACAGAGATTCGCAAGTCACATTGTGCACAGTCAAACACTCTTAGTCTAAAAGAACAATATTTCAGAGGACTGCTGAAACTGCATTGTCGAGCAATACTGTGTGATATTTTAGTGATTGAACACAGGAACCAGTTGACGCCATTTTGTTTTTTTCACATAATAATTTTTATTTCCGTAACGGATGGTTGTATTCAGTTCATATTTGGTATGAATCTCTATCATACTAATGTACATCTTCAAGAAAAAAATGAATTTTTTCCACTGTATATTTTCAAAATGGCGGCCATTTTAAAATTTCAAACAAAAATATCTCAAAATCGGTAAATTTTATAAAAATTTTACAAGACACAAAAAAGTTGACAAATTAAATTATATAACCAATGGCACCAAGTTTGTAAGGATCTGACAACAAATAACGGAGTTATTGCGATTTTTTTCCATGAAAACATTGATTTTGCATTAACATCAATGCAAATTAAGGCCATTTCAACAGCAAAATCAATGTTTTCATGGAGAAAAATCGCAATAACTCCGTTATTTGTTGTCAGATCCTTACAAACTTGGTACCATTGGTTAGGTAATTTAATTTGGCAACTTTTTTGTGTCTTGTAAAAATTTTTTTTAATTTACCGATTTTAAGATATTTTTGTTTGAAATTTTAATATGGCCGCCATTTTGAAAATATACAGTGGAAAATATTAATTTTTTTCCTTGAAGATGTACATTAGTATGATAAAGATTCATGCCAAATATGATCTGAATACAACCATCCGTTACGGAAATAAAAATTATCATGTGAAAAAAACAAAATGGCGGCTGTGTGAGTAACTTAAGACATCCGGACAATTTAAATGTGATATTTTGATATGTTTCTAACCCAGGAACAATGCCCTAAAATATTGGTAGGGAGTTCTGAAACACCCTGTAGAATATTTTACAGGCTGTGAGTATCTCTTTCTAAGAATAATTATATGGAAATTACCAGAAACAAATCAGCAGAGGAGTTGCTGTCTGAAGATTCTCCTTCCCCGCTATCTTTAAGCTCTTTCTTCACCTTGGAGTCACGATCACTGACAGGTTCTTCTTTAATGTCTATTTCTCCTTCGGAGGACGACCCTAGCCCAGTGAATTTGGTTCGGTTCTTGACCATATCCTCTAAAAATTGTTCATAGCCCTGATCAGACTCTTCTTTATCTTTAGCTTCTTCAGTAACATCTTCTTCTTCCTTTATTTTGTCATCCCCTGCATCTGTATCCACACATCCTTCATCCTCATTTATTTTACCGTCCTTAACTTTTTCCCCTAAAATTTAAGTTAAATTATCACACGTGAAAAACAATTTTAACTATAATCATCAACTAACTTTACATTGACTATAAATAGATGTAATGCCAGTTTTTTTTAATGTTTAGAAGATTATTTGTTTTCCAGATTTTTTGACAGTGTCCCTGTTTGTGTAGTGCCTCTGTAATATGTATCAAACACACGTATAATAAAGATTTTTATACTCTATTGTCTATTAGATATACTGTAAAATTAATCATTATCAACAGCCCAATTATTATTTCTAATAAAAAATGCTTCAAATATTATTTTTTGTACACCCTTACCCTAGTTGTCAAAATAGTTTTAAAATTTCCTCATTAATAGCCTATTCAGTATAAGAGTCTCAATTCTCTGAATTTACCAAGCCTGAATTGAATATCTAGACAATTGTCTGGA
The DNA here is from genome assembly GCA_030545055.2 of Neoaliturus tenellus. Lineage (NCBI taxonomy): Eukaryota > Metazoa > Arthropoda > Insecta > Hemiptera > Cicadellidae > Neoaliturus > Neoaliturus tenellus. Next base: position 219,110,289 of record CM061532.1, read on the forward strand.
ACAAAAAAATCCTTACGTCTATGTATTCTACCTTTCATGATTAGCTTACATCACACAATCAATTATAAGGTAATTTCAATCATCAGATGATTCCCCAACTTATATATATATATATATATATATTGATGAGTTATACAAAGCAGTGGAATATGTATTGTGCTGGGTGGGGGGGGAGGGGGGGAGGGGTAGGGCGTAAACTTCCACTGCTCAGCTTTGAAAGTGGATATAAAGATACAAAATCATTACAAAGCATTTCTTTTAGAAGATATTTTTTGTAAGCACATAAAAATTATTCAAATAATCTATGATCACACATTACTATAGGTGTCAACATACCATTACTAGTTAAGAGGGGGCTAAAGGGTCAGTCCTGGCGGACGTTGCTGAAACTACCGGAGCACAGTTCGTTCCGTTCAAGTTAATAGAATTGTGACGCGGCTGGTGGAGGGATGTAGTTCCACATCTGCTGACACTATCTCCCTTCACGTTTTCCCGTGTCGCTCTAGTCTGCCTTTGCCTATCTTCTCCTTCCGTGTACAGATAACACGGAATATCTTGGCCTCTGACATACCTCACTACTGGATTCAAATTTGTAAAAAAAGTGGGACTAAAACAGTCTCCAACTTTGTCGTTCTACTCCAATTAATTGTTTTAGCTGAAAAATGTTATCACGGATGTTAGTTATTACGTTTTAGTTACGTGTAGGCCTACTGCCCTACCTCTGAGGACCACTGAATGTGTTGTTGTCACGTGCTAAATGGTTTTTAAAGGCTTTAATTGTATTTAAATGACAAAACAAATTAGCCTACGACCACATTACATTCCATTTATTTACTCCCTTTATTTTATTACATGATTAAAATTAAAAATTGTAATTTTGAAATACTTCAGATATAGTTTGCTTGAACACCAACGCACTTTAAGTGCTTATTTTTAAGGTGGGTATGACTGTGATGCTTTATTTATAAAACAATCAAATACACATTTCAATTTCATAAGTTTAACTAAACGCATTTCCTCTTGTTTAAGTTGTATTTCAAACTGAAATGATCTTTTCTATGCTATTATGTTATCGTAATGGATTCTGAATATAAATTACGTTCACGCAATGGAGTCCTCCTATTTGCGGACAGTCCAGTTTGCGGACATGTCTGGTTTTACGTGGGGGTAAACAAGGCCCTTGGGGTGGGAGGATTCCAGTTTGCGGACAGGTCTCGGTGCATGGTGTAAACGTTTCCCCTTCTGAGATTGCCAAGCCACTTACATATTTTTAATAGGTTAGGTTAGGTTAGGATAGGTTAGGTTAGGATAGGTTAGGTTAGGTTAGGTTAGGTTAGGACGAATTTTCTTGATAAAGAGAAACTAAGAAAATTAAAGATTGTATACATTTAAGTAACCTTAGCCCTTTATTAGTAACAATTATTAGATTTGTTTGATTTTTTCTTTTTCCTTTTTGTTAATTTTTTCAATATGGGTCATGTAAACAACATGAAATAAAATTTATAATAACACAAACACCAAACACCTACAGCGTGCGTTTACTACCTGCTTCCTTGGGTAAATGGTTTTTATGACAGGATTAAAATATGTGTCCGCAAACTGGACAAATCTAATTGGTGCATTCCACTACAATTTTGGGTTGTCCGCAATCTGGACTGTCCGCAAATAAGACGTAACCCACGCAATTTAGTCTTCAAAAGAAGTAGGTAACAATATAGTGAAGAAATATTATTTTATGTCAAAAAACCATAAAATTTAGTTTAAAACTGGTGACATAAAATTAATGAAAATAAAATAAAAATTAATAAACATTATGAACCTCAAAATGAGAATAAGGATAAAAACAAAAGCCGTCTATTGCCCGTTTTTTTTTAACCAGTAGGGACTATCCCAAATTATTTATTTTAAATTAAGTGCAGCTGTTCAATGTTGCGAGTGAACGTAGCAAACTAGCTCATCTGAAGGGCAAATAATTCTTCAGGTTGGTATTGCAAAGAAAATTGAACAACGGCTTTAAAATAAATCATGGGAACACAAATCTTTAAAACTCTATAGCTGACGAGGTTGTAATTTTTCATACACGTTCCTCTTTGTGCTCCTCATAGGTGCTCACTAAGACACAGTTTTGTAAAGTTCTTTGGGACTCCGCCCCACAGAACTTTATAGTTTCAATAAAATTCGTATGGAAGAATATTTATTTGCATTTTAAATATATTTCATTATGTATGAAATTAAATCACAACCGCCAGCGAAAGCCGCGACTGCTATAAAAACTAGTAGTTCGATTGTAGGCCTAATGGGAAATAAATGGCTTTATATTTCATCCGTATTAATTTAAATTTAGTCCTGATTAAAATTAGTTTGTAGCCTACATTCAGAAGGGAGTGATAAAATATAAGCTGGAAACACTCCTTTGACAGAAAACCTAAATACTTTTACCAATTCTGTTCATAGTAAAATCAAACAAAACACTGTATTATAAATTCTTAGACTTTCCAAGTCTGCTTTGATGGATTTGTACTACTAAAATTTACCATAAAGGAGTTGGGACCTCGAATTTTATTAATGTCAAGTTTAAAAACACTAATAAATGTCCTGCATTAGCCTCTCCAGTAACAAATCTTGTAAATAAAGGCATTATATCCATTGTTTACCAGAAGAGTCACCATGGTTAGAGGCATCTCTGCATATCAGAAGAAAACGCTTTAATTAATTAATAATTTAATTCTAACCAAATAAACCAAGCCAATCAATAAACCAAATAAACCACTTAATTCTTTAATTCTGTAAAAACATTCGAAGGGTTGAAACCATGTGCAGAATGAAAAATTGTAAACAATGCACAACATAATGAACATGGGACATATGTAAATTCATTTTAAATTACAATCAGCTGTTGGAAGTAGATCGTATTCATTCGCGCCCGTCGTTTTCAGCGGCTGCCGCTAGAGGCTGTGCGTATCGGGGGTTACTGGGACCAAAATTTCATCGTGCAGAGCTTCGCCTGCTCCAAGTTTCCAAATTTATTTTATGTCCTATAAAAGTGGGATTCGTTTTAAATGAAAGTTAAAGACTTGGGCTATTTGGCTAACTTTTTGATTTTTTCAAATTTGAATCCATATGAAACTATAAGGGATTTGATAAACTTTGAAACATTATAACTTGATGTGGATTCAAAATATCAAAAAATCCAAAAGTTAGCCAAATAGCCCAAGTCTTTACCTTTCATTTAAAACCAATCCCACTTTTATCGGACTTAAAATAAACTCGGAAACTTGGAGCAGGCGAAGCACTGCATGACGTTTTGAGAGGGGCCATTTTGCCCCCTCTTAATTAAAAGGCCTACTTTCCGAGGACAAATCTCCTTCCTCACTATCATCTACCTAAATTTTGGGCCTCACACATGGTGAATTGCAGCAGCGTATCTCTATCCAGAGTGTTTTACACCAAATACTTGATATTGTTTCTCGCTCTCAGTACGCTTGTAACCGTATTCAGGTAGTTTCAACAACGTCCGCCAGGACTGACCCTTTAGCCCCCCCTTAATAAAAGGAGAAAAAAGCTCCAAATCATACAAAACTCATAAAAAAATATAAATTTTATGAAATTTTCCAAAACAAATAATTATTTTAAAATTGCAATGTGTTACAAAATGTACGGAATTACATGTATTATTAGCTAAGTTTTTCTGTATTTGATTATTTTTATGTTAGGTTTATTGAATCTGTCGCCCTAATTTAATCACAACAATGTTACCTTTTTTCTTTTTCTTCTTCTCATCCTCGTCACTTACGTCAAATTCAAGATTGTCATCTCCAGCAGGACCTTTAACAGTTAACATCACCTGTGTGTTACTTGATTTGTACGAAAATTGATAGTATAACTGAATTTCCAAGGTCCAGTGATTAACATGTGTTATATTTTAATCCCACATCCCATTATATTAAATGAGAAAGTTTTGTAGTGGGGTATGTGGCTGGAAATTATTTCGCAAAGAACAAGCGGGAAACCGTTCCGGAGGGCAAATAACCGTTCTTGGGTACAAAATAATGGCTAATTCATCAAAATGCTCAGATTATTTCATAAAATCGTTGATAAAAATAATTTTTCTCAATAAGAAAAGCATTGGAGGGATCACCTGACTATAAAACTTTCTCTGAAATGTAAGTCAAGTGTTTTAACCATGTAGCCAGTTTGTGAAACCTTAACCCTCCATCGGGCGCATTGATTTTCAAACACCATCGGGCGCTCACGGAAGTTACCTCCGGGAGAACAAAAACAAAAACAATTATGAATACAACACATTTTAATAGCAACAAAATTGTTTAAAAACCTTTTTTATGAGTTATTACACTATGAAATACATGATTTGTTACGAATAATTACAAATCTTAAATATTATTACAAATGAAAAAAGTACATAAGTATTGTCAGTATAAAAGACTTATTTTATAAAAAAAGAACATAATAAACTGGAATAAAGTTCATTAGTATATAAATGACATAAAAAACCTTTAGTCTTATTAAAAAAATCATTCGTTACTAGGATTACCCATTTTTCCAAAGCTCCTAGTCCAATATTGCTTTTCAATACCCCAGCCATGTATATAAGGCCAATGAAAGCTCTTACTTCCTCCGGGGTCGTTGGATTTGCATCTCTTTCCCTGCTAAATTTGTGTTTATTTTCATCTATATAACAACGAGCCACTTCTTCTTCTCCTTTACTTTCATCATCATCATCGTCATCATCAAGTAAGCCGGAATCCTCCTCTGCACTGTCGCAAAAAAGTTCCCGAACAAACGCACCGGTAGATCTTTCAACTAGAGGGTCCTCCCTTTCAACACTAGCCAACAATCGCACAATTCGTTCTGCTTCATCCATTTTGTAGCATCGAAAAATATGGTCACATGAAAGGGCGCACACGGAATTAGGCTCTGGGAAACTGGTTACATCACAGGGCGCACACGGAAGCTACTTCCAGTAGTGAAGCGAATCGCTCCCCAAGGACGACTGAGTGGCGGGAAAGGGGTGGGGGTGGCCGAAACCGATTCCGCGAAAGAGGCACGTGAGATACGGCAGGCACCAAATCTGCCAAACGCATACTATGGTTTTTACAACTAAAAATGTAGTGAACCGGAGGTAACTTCTGTGATGCGCCCGATGGAAGGTTAAAACCAGATTACTCATGTTATGTTTACTTTTTGATGAAAATAAAGGGTTTTTTTTCATTTCATTCATTCATATAAAAAAACGACCTATAGGAAACGGAAGATGGCGTGCTTTGATGTCTCACCCTCAAATAATTAACTTCAATGCCACTAAAAAATTTTGTAACATTTTACAACATATTCATAGAGCGAAGCTCAGGTTCTCGGTACTAGCTACTTAGATGACTTAATATTTGCCAAAAGTTTAAAATAATGCTAATCAGTTTGTTCAACTTGTTAAACAAAAAATTAACAAAAAATTAAAGGATCATCTGTTTAAGGATTTATGATAATGTTAAAAGAACATCCGAAAAATTTTTTTTTCTTTTTGCAGGTTTGTTTTAGCAGGTAATAAATGTTACACAAACCTTTATCATAGATTCTCCTAGAGATGTGCATAAAGCTTAAAGCTAATGAGTACTCTTTAAACATCATGGGTCTACAACAAATATGTATGGAGCTAAAAATAATGACATTCCTATATAGAATGTTGATTTTAAGAGAAAGTGTCGATTTAAAAGTTAGATTGATGGTCTACCAAGCTTGTGTTGCCTCGTCACTGCAATACAGAATAGAGCTGTTGGGAAGTTAATCAGAAGTATTTTCTGTTTTCAGACAAAAGACATACATTCAAACAATGATGTTTTAAATTGTAGCCAGACTTGCAAGTCAGTTTTCAGAAAATTGCAGGTTCTAACCGAGCCCTACGAAAACTAACGGGCCTGCATACATTTCTGGTCAAGTGAACAGATGCGGCTGAATTTCAACTGTCAACTCCATTTAAAAGCATTGCAATAGCCTGACTTCTCATCAGTTTTTGTGTGTACTTTTAAATGTAAGTCAATGAAGTCTTAAGTATTGCATATCATTCTAATCGTCATTAAATTACAAATTGAACGATACTAATAACATTATGCTTTGCAAAACTTAAAACACACTCTTTAGGTAAAAAAAATTTTCAATTTCCTCCACTGTAGGGTGTATTGCCTTTTTGTAAATAGTTTTCTTCTGATGTTTTCAAAGATATTTCTGAAAATAAGACATGGAATAAATGTCTTAAATCAGTAGATTGTCGGTTGGTCTTTTTATTTATAATAAAAACAAGTTAAATTGTACATTTTAGCTTCTAAAAATCATCATTAGCAATAAAATATAATTTGATGTCAACAGCTGATGAAAAGTGTAAACAAAACTATAAATTGAAATGAATTGAATACAATTTTCACTTTATATCGTGATTAAAAATCTAAGAATATTTTTTAATTTTGCAGTTATGGTATCATTTTGTTCCTTATTTTATCTAGATTATAATATAAAAGTCTTGTCGAATAACCTATGATCTAATTCCAAAGAGATGGGAAATAAGTGAGAGATGTCACGTTTTCACAATGTTATGGAAACTTGTGCTGCAGATCGGCCGCATTTAGGCACGTGACTTTGGTGGTAGGGGGAAGTATACAGGCCTGTTAGTTATTGTAGGCCCCGTTCTAACACTTCCTTCATTATATTTATTTGTTATGGCCCAGTTGATTAATTTATTCATTATGTATAATAACGAGAGAAATTGGTCAAAGTAATAAACTAGCCTTTATTTGTCACTTTATTAAACCATTACAAATAATAACCATTTGAATTTAGTAAATGTGATTTTTTTAATGTTATTAATCATTTTTACCAGATGTACAGTAAACTTCCTCTAATCCGGCATCCTATGATCCGGCACGCTTGATATCCCGGCACGACTTGAAGAACAATTATATTGACAGAAACAAATATAACAATTGAGCGTTCGAGTTTGTATGGGATTGAAAGTTGCCACGAAGCAACACTGTATCGTACTTAACCATGAAGGAAAAAGAATGAAGAATTAAGAAAATCCAACCTTCCTAGCTAGGCAAAACAGTTTAACATGTCAGTGATGTAGTCTTCAGTTTTACACAAAATTATGATACGGGTTAAAACGTCGTACACACAGCTCGGACGTTCGTTATGACAAATAATTATTTCACGATCCTAAAACCCAATACAGGACACTTTTGTTTATCCAACTCGGTGACATTGGACTCCGCTTCAACGGAAGTGATGATTGGAATATTATTTACATTTTTTCTAACAAAATTTTTTAATATATTTTAGGCTTTCAATCTCCAAATTTTATACCCGCAATACACTAATGTGTCACTTTTTGCATCACTTGTCACTGGACACTTTTCATAATGTACGTTCCCAAACGTGATTTTTGAGACCTTGTTTGGACAGAAAAGGGAAGTAACACCTGAGTAAACACCTGCTTGAAAAAAAGCATGCTTGATAAAAAAGCATGTATAGGTAAACCACCTGCTGCGTAAACATATGAGTAAACACCTGCTTCCAAAATCGTCTGTCTGTCTATCTCGCGAGTGCCCGTGTGTTACGAGGAATGTTAATTAACAATTTTGAAATAAGAGCTAAGCGGAAAAAGGTTTGTGTGATTATTGAGGATAAAGCTATTGAAAGAATCCAATGCCGGTGAATCAGAAAAAAATATTGCTATGGAATATATGGAGTGGGACAGTGTGGGGATCTTTATTTCCTTTGTTGTTTTTATTCCTATAAGTTTATTGTTATCATGTGATAGTTTCAGTATGGTGTCTTATTTTTAGCAAATCTCTTGTGTGATAACAAAAACAATAGTGAATACAACCATGAATTAATGCGAAAACATTGACTACATGTACTCCGGTTTATCAGAATTTTTCGACATCCGAACTGGCCGTCCGCCACATTTGATTAGTTCCAATGAACAAGAGTGCACTATAATCACATTTTAATGATTTAAAAACAAATTTCTGTAACATTTAAAAAGTTTGATATTTTTGAATGCCATCATATTATGTTTTGACATTTTAGAGAAATATTAAGTTCATGCGACATTTTCGCTTGTGACACGAGTGGTGTTTTTGTGAACACTGCCCACTGCCGTATTATGTTACGTTTTTTGTTGTTTGTCTCTCTTCTTTGTGTTTTATGGTTATGCTTTGTAATTAAGTTGTACTGTCAGCAATAATTGTTTTTTTATATATTTGGCTTTAATAGTAATAGTTCAAGAAAATAGTATTTCGGCTTTGAAATATTCTTAATACTTACTTGCTTGTTAATTGAAAGAAATAATCATGTTAAGACTTGAGATTCAAGGATTTGAGATTTTATTTTTTAGTATTCGGATTCGAGATTCATAATTCCTGGATTTGACCATCACTAGTGCCTACCTACAATACTGTGTAAAAATTATTACATATATCTACCTGTGGTCGGCTATTATTCATAATGTACAATACCCGGTTAGCTATGATGTATATATATTTATTCAACGGAACCACTATTTTTCTACATGTTTACATGAGAATGTACAATTCATGTACAATGTGCATATTATGAATAAAGATGTTTTGATTGCTTGATTGATTGAGAACCGGTTAAAGTGATTAATCACTTTCACCAGCAAAGTTGGTTATTATATATAATACAGTAGACTCCCTCTTAACCGGCCACCTTTTAACCGGTCTCCGCTTTAACCGGCCTACCCCGACACAAAAACACATTTTTTAACCGGTCAATTTTATCTCATCATCGCTTTAACCGGCTGTGTTTCCCCAGAAACGTAGTTTTCTTATCTACTGTATCATTCACATCTACGTTATTTCATAAAGACGTTCTCAAACCAAATAAAATCTTATGTCCTGGACGGAAGTGAATGCCACTGGAATTCAATGCGTTTGGACCTACCATCCAGTAGACGACAATAAAGAAACTTATTATTAGTTAAGAATATTATTATTAGTTTTTGTTGTGGATTTCATGGGTGTTGGATGTTAGCTACAAATTATATACATTAATGTATTTAAAGTTGTTTTTCAAGTGATAATTATATTTAGGTCACATAAAATTGTAGGTTGGCGTTCTTAACACGTTGGCTACCGAACGTCACACATATGTGACGTAATGTTAAAAGAAAACCTTAAATATAGACCAGCGTCACATATATGTGTCGCTCAAGGTGTTTCCAGTGTACCAACGACACATATATGGGACGCTCAGGTCAAATCCAGTGTACCGACAACACATATATGGGACGCAGTCACGGTTCAGTTAAATGACTCGCTACGCCCATTTGGTCCACTCAATCTACCTAAAACCTGTTTATCGGTCTATAGGAATTTGTGACACACATGTGAGTCGCTTGGTCTCTGGGTAGAACCTTAATTTGATTTTTTACAGATTTTCAAAGTTGGCCATATGGTCTGCTCACATGCTGCCATTAGTTTGTTTGCTAAACTTTCCAGATGGCGTTTTTTATTGTGTGACACATTGTCCTGTATATTTTAGTATTTTTTAGTGTAGTAAAACTATTTTTCATTTATTTATTTATTTCCCAGTCATCCAACTCATGACACATATGTGAGACAGTCGGTCTATAGCAAACAACCATAATACAAAATATTACTCTAGACCAATGTCACACATATGTGACGCAATAAAAATGCTAAAAGAGTATTAAAATAAATTTTTTTACCAACTTTTATGAGCAAATATATATGTTACACATCAAATTATATTAAAATAGCGAAACAAAATTTTTGGTCTCTGGGTTAGTGTTAGTCACAATGACTCGGTCTGTGGTGAGAGATCGAGTACTAGGATCGGTCTGCTGGGAAGTCCCGCCGACCCGAATTTCCTACCGTCGGTAGCCAACGTGTTAAATGAACATCGGTTTAACCGGCCAAATCATTGTCCGGCCACGGCCTGGTCCCGAGGCGGCCGGTTAAGAGGGAGTCTACTGTAACTAGAGATGGACGAGTCACTGAATTTCTGGAAATTATTGGGGGGAAAAATTATCTTGATCATTGGGCAGGATTATTGTTTTACTAGTGAGTTTATCAAGACAGGAATTGCCGAACAATGAATGTTCCCCTCTGTTTAACAAAAAATTGTTAAATGTATAGGTACATAAAAATAACGATATTTTTACAGTTCAATTTTGATGATAATCTTTAAGCCGTGTTTTTTATTTTTTTATTTCAGGCTGGGTAGCTGAGTGGTTATAGTGCTCACCTTTGAATCCAAAGAGAAATAAAAAAGCATGTATAGGTAAAAAGCATGAGTATAGGTCTGATGGTGGCTGACAAAGAAAATTAATCGGGAAGCGCTTTTCATGCAACCAGGTGGTCTTCAGCAACCTCAAGGCATGTTTTTATGTAGTAAAATTTTTCAGCACGGGAGAAGGTCAATCATGTTATAATATAGGCTGCAGTAAGTGTGTTAAGGTAATTTCAATAATCCGGATGATTTGATAATCCGGATGGCGCCCGGTCCCAACTAATCCGGGTTATCGTTCTTCTGTATTAGATTTTAGATCTAATAACAAATCTCATTTCCTAAAACCGTACAGTTCACATTTTTATTTATTATCTTTCATTTGCTGAATCGAGTAAAGGTAGCTTTAGCTCTGAGTTCCCTGACTACTAGTCTATTTCCCTGACCAGATTTCAATTCCCTGACTTATTCTCATCCTAGAAGCCCTGTGTGTATGCACATTACTTGTGTTATTTTTTTCCTTTTCTGGAATATCCTTATTTTGACACCAAAAAGAGCTTTTAATGCTAATTGTATAAAGCAATGCAATCATCGACGCAATTATCTGCCCTAAACTTAAGACAAAGCTATAATCATATAACTTGGATGCCCTGCCTTTCTTATTTCAAATTGGGGAATTTCAGAGAGTGTGGTGGGAAATCAAATTTAGACTTTCGAACCCACAGTTATTTTGAATGGTCAATAGTTGTAAAATAGGAAAAACAAGAAAAACCTCAGGCAGTTTCTTGCTTATTTGTATCGATTTGTGCCTTAGCTAATGTTTACCTTCTTCACTGTCAGACGACTGTAGCAGCCTCTGAAGATTCAATTGATCCTGTTCATTTTCTAGCTCTCGCCATTTCTTGTTCATTTTGCGACTAAAGGCCTCCAAGGTCATTGAATCACTACTCTCAGAAACATACTGATCCTCCATTACATCAAGATCATTCTTAGAAATATCAACCTCATCTGCAAAAATATTTTCAATAATTAATAAATTGAGTACATGCTTAATTTATATGATACTTAATTTATAACAGATTTTGAATCGTGTCTTGTCAAATTTTATAGTTCAGTGAAAAAAAAACTTTGATTAAGGTACAAAAATATAAGAAGTGTATAACCAACATCTTTAAATCAAATAATTTTAAAAATATAAAAAAAATTATTAATAAAATAAAAATGAAATTTTATTTTAAGACGATTTTACATTTAAAATTTTTTTACTTAACACAACCGTTTCTGAAAAAATCGATGTCAAAGTTTTTCTCGTGTAATACTTATGGGGTACAAATGAACTCTCATCCTCTCTAAAACAAAAACAAACTCAAATTTGCATAAGAATTCTAAAATTATCATAGACTACGGGGGGTTCGACAAGAAATTTCAAAGTTAGCCAATATATTCGAAAATGGCAGTCATATACAAAAAATAAAGTTATAGTAATTTTTTATTATTTTCATACAAAATTAGCTGAAGTTCATCAATTGAAGTTTTCTACAAATCTTGTAGTTTTTGAAAGACCAATGGTGGCACAGCTAAGTTCTTCACATTTATTATAATAATTATTTATTGGCTAACATTAAATAACCTAACAATAAACATTTTATCCATGTTGAAGCCTTCCGGAATTGGTTATCAATATGTACCTTGACGTCACAATTCCTTGATAGTGTAACTGGGGTTGACTATAGTTTCGACTTCCACGAAGTCATTGTCAAAACTATAAGAATATTAAAACATTTTCCTGAATTTCGTCAAGTTTTAAAATTTACACACAACAAACACATTACAGAAATTTTTGACATTTAGTACAGTTCGCCGGCCGGCACACTTCACTGAACTGGTTGATTCCTTAACGGTTAGCCTGTATCACTCAGGTTATCAGCTGTTCTTCCAGGACTGTCGAAATTCAGAAAAATGTTTTAATATTCTTATAGTTTTGACAATGACTTCGTGGAAGTCGAAACTATAGTCAACACCAGTTGCACTATCAAGGAATTGTGACGTTAAGGTATGTAAACCATATATTATATAAACATTTTAATGTACCTAAACACCGCACTACATAAGGTTTATTGTGTAGAATTAGCTTAAAATCAATTTTTTGATAAAAATAAGTGAATAAATATACTAGACTGAAGATGCTAAGTTTAAGATGTAGAGGAAGAGGAAGTTAAATAATACTTTAAATGAGTAATATTAGACATAATTACAAATTCAGTAAACACAGTTACCTTCTTCACTTGAACCTCCATGCAAAAATCCAAAAAGCTCATTCCTCTCTTGTTCTCTTTTCTTTTTAACTTCAGTGTTATACTTTTTTCGCTTCTTCTTTTTACTTGGTTCCTCATTACTGTCGTCTTCATATGAATCTTCAGAAGAACTTTCATCAGAATTTCTTTGTTCCACAATTTTCGGTACTGATTTCTTTTTCAATTTTGATAAATCAGTTAACCTAAAACAACACAATTTCTACTAAAAAAATAAGTAGTTTAGGGCAAGTAAAAAGGCTTTACACTGAGTCCTGTTAATTTCATACTAAAGTAATGTCTTAGCAAACGGTCTTCGAAATTATTGAAGACGTGTTGTCTATAGGAAAGCACTTGGGTTTTTTTAAGTCGCAGGAGCACTTTTGGTAAAAGCCAAATTTAATGACAAAACGCCAAAAGCACTCCTGCTACTTGAGAAACAACAAGTGAAATCTGATGACCAACGAATCTCCAATGATGTCTAATAATAGATTATATATTTATGTTCAAGAATGTAGCCAGGGAGTTTAGAACTGTAAACAAGGCACCACAAAATTGCGAGCTTCAGAATGTAAACAGTTGGCAACTAATTTCCATTATTCCTACCTAGCGATGTTATCACTTATGTTTTGTTTTAATTTTAATCTAAAACAAAATTAAAACGTTTGTATTGGCTAGTAATAGAGGCCACCATTTGGGTGAGACAGGACAAATCAACAACACAGTTGTAAATTTAGGCTACTATAGTAACACTACCATCTTTTTGAAGAAAAAACCTCAAAGAACTTACATTAAAATCATGCATTTCTATAAACATAGCAAAGCAATACTGCAAAAAAGACCTTTTATTGAGTAAATTCCATTTTAGACTAAATTTTGGTACAACAGCCATATTGATTGGCCTACTTGATGTACTGAAAAGTGAGAAAGTGTAAAGGCTGGGAGTTAACAGACAACAAAACAACTTCTTTCTTTATTGTGGTACCACCAATTGATATACAAGATACTAGATGACTTAATCAGCACTATCTTAGCGTAGCAACGGTAATCAAATTGCAATGTCGGAACTTTCCCTTTACTTCACTACCAATTAATATTTTGCGTGGGGTTAAAGAAACTGTTCTAAACTAAATCTTAAGTGCAATTTAGTTTCTCTTCATACTGATACTGATAATATTGGGGAAGAATACACTAAGACCTATTGTGTGTTATTGTGTGATATGGAAAAAGGTGGAGTTTGTATTTTATGCATGAATGGCTTCATTTATCAGTTGATTTACCAGACATCGAGTGACTCTTTCCAAAAGGGGAGTAAATTACTCGTCTGGCCTTTGACAACAAACTTCCCTGGGAAATGAAGGATATGAAAGGTTCGTTTTGAGAAGAATCTGAGGGAATTTTTAGTTGAGGGGGAATTTTATAGTGTTTAGGAATTCCTCTCTACCTAATCACACTTGACAATATACACGGTTTAGAGGTACAGTGTACATAAGTTCGCTACATAAATTTTTGAAGGAATTCCATGCTTCTTACTCGCTGTGTGCAGGCTGCCGAACTAATCGGTAGAAAGTATTGATCTGTGTTCATTACTAAAATGTTGCTTCCATAAGAATAACATGATAATTTCGAAGACTTGTTGAGGCGGAGCCATATTGAGGTTGGGAGTACGGAGAGTAATCTATCAATCAATTTTTCTGGAGTTTTCACTTTAAGAGCTTTTAATGAAGTATATGGTTAGATTCCCAACATCATAGATTAACTTTAAAGTGATTTAGTGCAAAAAGGGTAAAAGATAGGGCAAAACATCAAATAAAAAATTTGTAGATAATTTAATTCCCCGCTAACAATTTTCCTTCAGATTTCAGATCAGATACAACCTTGAGGCCCTAACCTGCAAAGTCGAAATAAGGTAGGTACCCAACTTAGCAGCCACCTTCCCAATTTTTAACCGGTTGAAGAGGGTCTATCACTTATTTTTCTGCAGTTTTTACGTCAAGAGCTTACAATCTATTATATGGTTGTAGAGGTTTTGACTTCCAGGAATGATTAAACAACTTGTGTTACATCCTACATTCAAAACCCAACTTCCATTACTACGCAATCAGTGCTATATTCAGTTACAATATCCAGTCCACACATGTACATTATTACAAATCTACAAGTTAAGCTAGGTGTAAACCTGAAAGTTAATCAGAATGACGAGTAATGTAATGCATAATTTGTCATACATTTAATATTATTCAATTTTGATTTGAAAAAGTTAACACTTTCAAAAATGTATAACTTTTGTAGATTTGGAAAAAGTGGTCTTGTCAGATATCAACCTAAAGCTTTACTTACTGTATTTTAAGTGAGAATTTGGAATAAAAAGATAAATAATTATAAGATTTAAAATCAGGTCAACTTATAGTACAAAAATGGTTTCCAACTTGTAAAGGATAAAGATGACTAAAATTCCATTTTCATTCTAATACTTGAGACATTGTAAATTACGTATTCAGTATAAACCCCAACATTCTATTGGCTTTAATTATTGGCAATATGATGACAGGATGATAAATAAAATCTTCGGACCGTAACACTCCCAGATCCTTCACCACGCTCACTCTAAAAATAAGAGATCCATCAAGGCTGTAGTCAAAGTAAATTCTGTGCTTCTTCCTGGCATATGTTATCACATTACATTTTCTAGCATTCACTAGCATTTCATTTTCCAAACACCAAAGATCAACACTTGGCAGAGCCTGTGAAAAAATGTGACAGTCTGATTCTTTTTTCATTTCAAGAAAGAGTTTCATGTCATCAGCGAAGAGAAGAATGTTGATGTGCTTAAGTGAAGTGACGTCATTGGTGAACATATAAGGACGGAGGTGAGAACCCTATGGCACTCCCGAAGATGCTTCAAACTCCCAAGATAATTCATTTTCATAATGAACTTGAAGGCGTCTGTTGGAAACAGGGTGTCTACTAATTTTTCAAAATGAAATTCAAGGCCTATTCAAGGATTTTTCAAGGACTTCCCAAATTTTTCAAGGTTATCGCAATAATTACAGTTACTCGTTTAGCAACGGATTGTTCTGGGTACACCAACTATTGCCATAAATTTTTAATCATATATCTAAATAATAAAAAAAATATTTTCAGTTTAATAACATCTTTTCTAAAAATTACTATAGTCAATCTTGGCATTTTTTTGTGTTTAATACAAAATCAAATTATGACTGGATTAAATGGATTTATGGATCATGGAAACTTTAAATTGCAAAAATGTCATAATTTGATATAAAAATTACTTTTAAGTTCTACGATATTTTGGTAAAGTTTTACAAAGCAATATTTTTTGGTCTCTGGTCTACTCACCATTTTGTATGATTTTTTATTTTATTTTGTATGTATCTAAATTTTCATTATTTCAGTTACATTGGAACACATCTCAAAACCCGAAAATTTCATTGAATTTTACAAGACTCAAACAGTTAATAAATTTAACTATCCATCTGAGTTTGTAAGGATTTGAAAACAAATAACGTAGTTATTGCCATTTTACTGCAGAAAACATTGATTTTGAATTATACTTCCTGCAAATTAAGGTGATTTTATTAGAAAAAATCGCAATAACTACGTAATTTATTGTCAGATTCTTAAAAATTTTCTATCAGTTTCAGAAATAAAAATTATTGAGTGTAATAAACAAAATGGTGGCTAGTGCTATATGTTCACATGACCTTTTTAGTTTATAGATCCAAGAAATCTTGTGCAGGAAATTCTAAAGCACCTTATATACGGGGAAAGTAGAGAAGGCAAGTTGGCTGCAAGTATACTGTCCATTACGTCACTTGCCGTCTAGTTTCCAACATTAAGGAGGGAAGTACTTCTATAGACAAGGTAAGTTTGCAATAAGTGCAACAGGCAAGTATGTGCAGCCAGCAACTTGCCTTCTCTATTTTCCCCATCTATAAGCCCCTTTAGCTGCCTCATTTTCAAGATTCCAGCCAACATATAAATACCCAAAAATTCAAAAAAAGTCTGTCGATTTTGGACAGAGTTTTGTATAATCTATCCATGTTCAGTGTCTAAACATATTATGGACTTTTCCATTGCCATTTGAGCTACGGTTTAATTGCTTGGGGTTCATCTTCTCATGCAAATTAAGTATTTATTATGCAAAAGAAGAGTCTTGGCAGGAGTAGACAAATATCATAGTTGTAGAGAACTTTTTTAAGGCTTTTAACATTTTAGCTTTATTTTCTTTATTCATTCAGCAATGTTTGCTTTACCTCAGAGCCAATCTAGATCAAATAGACTATAGAAAAGATCTGCACAGTCACAACACCAGATCATGTGGAAATATTAATTTGCCTCAGGTTAGACTGTTTAGGACTGATAAAAGCCCTATGTTAATGGCTATTAGGTTATCTAATAAGTTACCATTAGATATAAGACTGCTAAGAGATAAAGATTTTAAAACTAAAATTACTAATTTCCTATGTAAAGAATCGTTCTATTCTGTAGAAGAATATATGAAAAAAATATGGAATGGAACAGATTTCTAGCTCATATTTATGTATCAAAGTAATATTGACGTGCCAAGTATAAAATATTTTCTTAAAAAAATAAATAAATTAAAAATAAAACATACATTTAATACTTTTTAACTAGTGTTTTGTTACTGGGTTTGATTTGAAACGTTATTTGCATTTGTATGATGGTTCTAGAAATAACATTAAAATTGAAAAATATTCTAATTTTTGAGCCTAGACCGAAAAATAAGTAATAATAATAATATTTATTGCACAACAATAAATTGCATTGCAAAATACATTATTTTCATATAAATAATTAAAAAGTAATTTAACCTGGTTTTAGAAAAAACATAAAAATTGAAAAATATTCTAATTTTTTAGCCTAGACTTTAAAATAAGTAATAATAATAATATTTATTGCACAACAATAAATTGCATTGCAAAATACATTATTTTTATGTAAATAATTAAAAAGTAATTTAACATATATCATAACATTATATTTTGTTCATAATAGGTATATTTTCCATGTAATCATTTATTTTTTTCATAAAATCTTCAATTTTATATAACGAGGTGGCCCGTGCACAAATTGCGCATTTTATTATTCTGTATGAATGAAACTCACCTACAGTACATGAATGTTGATTATGAAGTGACAGAGATCTATTTTTGTTTACTATATGGCTTTTAAAATTCATGTGAAGGTAATTAGCTGTTAAATTACAATTCACATTAAAGAACTTGCAATAAAAATAGGTCAACATTTTAAAGCGCCCTCTAGAAATAAATCAAAGGCGAGGGGGGCGAAGCCCGAAACGATATGACCTTTTTAATTACGATTCGTCACTGCGCTATATCCTAAGCTTTAAAATGACACCTCAATATTAAAAATCGGTTCAGTAGGTCAAGAGAAAAAGGGACGTAACAGACGAAACCCTTATAGAAATAAGTAGATAGATGCTTCTTCCAACAAAATTAATTTAATTTTCTTCTCAAAAATTCTAATATCTGTTTCATTTTTCATATCTTTTGGCAACTTATTGTATAATTTAATCCCTTGGTGCTGTAGATTAAGTTTAAGTATTTTATTATTTTACTCATGGGAGTTTTATATCATAAACTTAAATTTTACATTACTATCTGATTGTTAACTACATTAAAATACTACTTTCTAATTAAAGAGACGGAAATATATTTTCCAATGTCAATTCATTATACATGCAAAAAAATGACTAGAAATAAATCAAAATTGCAAATTTTGAAGCTCTAAGTGAAACACATGTATCACACAAACATTACCGGTAGTCACGTTAGTCATATCAGTAAAACCAGCATGCTCATGAGGATCTTCAGTGCTGCAAACTTCTTCTCAAAGGTTCAAAGAGCACAGAATTAGCAGTTAAATTCCCTCCTTCAAGGAAAATTTCCTTTATGCCAGGTGAAATTACAAAGCTAAAATAGTATTCAATTGACACAAAAAAGTTTATTACTGCTGGCAAAAAATTTAATTAAATTTTAGTAAAATAATCAACTAAAAAATATAAAGTTATTACATATTTATTTTTGATTTTTTTGTGAGGATCTTTGATTATTATCAATTTTTATTGAACAAAAATAACCATTGGAAATTCACAGAGTACTCAGGTCTGCTGCGACGCGGGTTTTTTTTTATAAATAAAACGAAATTCAAGGATACATTTTCAAGGCTATTTCAAGGAATTTTCAAGGCCAATTCAAATCCAAGGCGTTTTCAAGGTTTTTCAAGGTTGTCGACACCCTGTGGAAAGGTAACTTTGGAACCAGTTGAGCAGATCACCTTTAATGCCATAACCCTTAAGTTTTGCTAGCAAAATTGCATGGCTGACCCTATCAAAGGCCTTGGACAGATCAATATATACTGCATCTAATTGGTGACCCTTGACATTTGAGGAGAAAACATATTCTTGAAACAAAAGCAAATTGGAAGAGACTGATGACATAAATCCGTGTTGCTCATCACCTATTATAGAAGTAAAGAATTATCCCAGTTTCTTGAGAATAAGCTGTTCGAATAATTTGGCCACCGAAGGTAACAAGGTAATAGGTCTATAATTTGTAACATCCTTATGGGCACCAGACTTGTAGATAGGTATGAAATAGCCAGCATTCAAGATGTCCGGGAAAAAATTCCTGCTGATACTGAGTTGTTGAAAAGGGTGCAGAGAGGACCAGAAAGAAGGTATTTGCAGTGGTAAAGAACTGAAGGGGAATGTTGTTTGGACCACATCACTTTGATACATCCAACTTGCTGAGAACCTCGCAAACTTCATTCCTACTGAACAAACACGTAGAAATGCTGTGAGTGTCATAGGCGTGTCCAGGACTTCAGTAGTGGTTGTGTCAAGTGGAGAGAATTTAATCTTTATAAATGATATACATGTATATGTAAGTATCGTATATGTATACTGTATATGAAATGAAAAAGTAATACATTAAGACTAATTGGTTGTTTGGAAGGGGAGAGGAAATTACCCTACATTCAAGCACAAGAAGAGGAAATGCCTATGCACGAATCGGGATTGATTAACGACGATCCAGAATCAATCCTGTTATTCGTCTATTGATATATATATATATATATATATAAATATATATATATATATATATATATATATATATATATTATAGGTTTAAGTTCACTGAATAGGGCTATTATAATTATTACAAGTATTGAAATTACCTGAATACCCTTCAAATTCATTTTTTATTATTTTTTATTAGTTGATAAATAAAAAATGAATTTGAAGGGTATTCAGGTAATTTCAATACTTGTAATATATATATATATATATATATATATATATATATATATATATATATATTATAATATATATATCAATAGACGAATGAGACTATGAAGAATACCAAAACAAGGTTTTTTTATATAATTATTTGTGACTCTATTGAGCCTAGATAAACAGAATAGTGGTATTAAAATATAAATCGTCAAATAAAGAGATTTAATTCAAAGAAGTAAACAACAATATTTATTGAGTTATCCTCACAAGTTTATAACATTATTCGTAGGCCAGCCACGGCAAGCACGTAGTAATGATGGCGTATGCACAACAGAATAAGAAGGACCAGCTTCTTCAGTTTTATCGCCAATCTCGCTGTTAGGCCTACTAATTGCCATGATTGTTAGATGAGGTACGACAGAACCAGAACATAAGTATGAAGCATTCAGTAAAGTATTAAGTACAAATTTAGAGAGTTCATGAAGTAAAGATTCACATCAACATCAATCAACGAGATTGAGGTTATGTTTTTGTGTCGTTAAGCCAGTAGTCTTACAACAGTAACAATTAGGATATTTATTAGAACTCGTTTACTCGTCACGACGTTTCTCATTATTCCACACATTCCTTTCCTGATCTGAGTGATCTTGGCGGTGTGCGAGCATAGTGCAGTAGTTTAGTTTATTTCATTTTGACAGTTTTTTGGATATCCGCACTGTAATCTATCTAGAATCTCCTCAATTTCTTTTACAAGTGAAGATAGCTTTTGTTTATAAGCTAAATAATTTATGAGTCTCAAGTTGGCAATTTAGCTGCTGTCAGTGCCTCACGCGCCTGTGGTGTTGGAATCTACCAGTATCAACCTGTCGTTTTATAGCACAATATATCCTAAAACTACAAATAAATCCACACTGTATAGGCCTGATGTTTGCGTTGTGGAATTGAGATATTTGTAATTCACTTTATATCCCCTTCTATATTAATCCCAAGCAGGATTCAAATAAGACTTAGCCTGAATTAAAAATAACCATAAAGCATAAATAGACAGCAAGGTTGTATGGTTACTGCTGTTGCAATGGTTTCTATAATACCATTGACTATGTACACTAACGTGAATAGACCTCTCATCCAATGCATTTAGTTTGAGGCAAAAATTCGGAAGTTTCGTGTACGTTGATGTTGTTATTATTTAGCTGAATTTACAGTGCTGCAAAAACATTTCATCACAACATAAACAAAAACCTCGTTTATAAAATGTTTAATCATTGATTTAGAAGAGTGGTAGTACTGATTTGCCTATCATATGACTCTTAAACTTCCATGTACGCTGCACCATCAATAGGTTTCAAACACGCCTATGCTATGAGAAGTCTACTCACGTTAGTGTACGTAGTCAATGAAAATACAGAACAGTTGAATACTACTAGCGCATCTAGTGGCCAACAAACACAACAAGAGAACGAGACTGGTGGTTGTCATGTTGTGGTTTATGGTACTCATTTTCGACTGGAGCGGCTGGTTATAGCAATGGATTAAAAATAATCTTCAATTCAAAACCAAAAAAACCCTTAGAAAAAACAAAGGTTTCACTCGTGTTCATTTGGAAACTATGAATTATGTAATGTAAACACAATTATTATGTTTTATGGAAACTAAAGTAGCTAAATAATCCGCTCAACTACTTTAAAAATGTAGCTCGCTACAGCTACAAGCCACTTATTCTCAAAAGTAGCGGAGTTACAAGTAGCGTGCTACTCCTGGCACTGATATATATATATATATAAAATATTCATTTATAATCTATTATGACAGTTTTTTGGATATCCGCACTGTAATCTATCTAGAATCTCCTCAATTTCTTTTACAAGTGAAGATAGCTTTTGTTTATAAGCTAAATAATTTATGAGTCTCAAGTTGGCAATTTAGCTGCTGTCAGTGCCTCACGCGCCTGTGGTGTTGGAATCTACCAGTATCAACCTGTCGTTTTATAGCACAATATATCCTAAAACTACAAATAAATCCACACTGTATAGGCCTGATGTTTGCGTTGTGGAATTGAGATATTTGTAATTCACTTTATATCCCCTTCTATATTAATCCCAAGCAGGATTCAAATAAGACTTAGCCTGAATTAAAAATAACCATAAAGCATAAATAGACAGCAAGGTTGTATGGTTACTGCTATGGTTTAGGAGAAAATTATACAAAAGTACTATAAGAGACACAATCATTAATTTATTTATGATACTGGCGTTAAATAAATGAGTCATATTCATACATTTGGTTACTGTAATAACTAATACAGCATAATTATTGTTAGCTTCAGGGAACCGTCAGGTACGAATGTTGATGCAGCCGATGATGTGAGCAAATCCAAACTTTTGGAATCTATGCGGCAAATGTTTTTTAATTTAAAGTTAGTTTAATAAATCATTTTTAACTACTGCATAAAAGCTAAAGTTTAATTACTATACGACTATATGAACTATTTTTCAAATACAGTAGAGTGTCTAATATTTAATATGCTGTTTCTCGGTTTCTACTACGTAAAAATCACCACATTTTACACAGACCACATCTCAATCTAGTGGTGGTGCCGTGGCACCACCCGTGAGCACGCCTATGGTGAGTGTTGCCAAATTCAAACTGGTGATGTGGTGATCATTGACTGCAGGTTGTGATTAAACAAATGTAAAGAAATTTGCAAACAACTGGCATTTAACTTTTGACTGTTGTAAAAAGCTGAGCTCTCATTGAAATAGGATTTGTATTTTAATGTAAAACCAGTACGTTAAGGGCCCCATTAAGCAACAGATTTAAATTTGGTTTTATTTACCTCTTTAATATAATTATTGTTGATTAATTTACAAACATTGTAAATAAAATCAACAATATAAAACAAGTGAAAACTGTTAAAAATTATTGCAAAAAGATCTATTATTCCTTAAGTTATTAATTAGTTAATAAAATAGTTATTGCACAAAAATTTTTATATATAAAAGTTACCAAACACAGGACAGTTAACACTGCCAGTACGAAATATTGAGAGCAACTGACTGAATTTTACTTGCTACAGTACCGTAACATATGATTGACTTCTTATGATATAAAAGTTATTTTTAGATGATTATTGCAACATCGGCTTGCTCGGCAGAAGTTCTGTTTGATTCTGGAAAAGAGGTCAGTTAATCCAACGGGCAGTTGATCCGAGGTCGGTTAAAAGAGCTTCTACAGTAACTACATACATATTGGTAATTTCAGAGATTAGAACCAGTAACCCTCGTTTTATTGGACACTCTATGTAAGTTATTTAAAATATTTTTAAATTGAATCTTGAGGTTGATCTATTTTTTAATCGAGGTCGGTTAAAAGAGCTTCTACAGTTATTACATACATATTGGTAATTTCAGAGATTAGAACCAGTAATAACCAGAGAATAAAACGAGGGTTGTTTTATTGGACACTCCATGTAAGTTATTTAAAGTATTTTTAAATTGAACCTTGGGGTTGATCTATTTTTTATTTATTTATTTATTTATTTTACTGTCCACTAAGGTATAATATATTTTTAAACAATATACCTGACTATTTCAAAAATGTAAAGGAGTTGAAAGATTTATAAGATCTTACATGTCAATTTCTGCTTCACTGTCTAACGGCTCCTGTGGTTTCTTCTCAATTTCCTTTGTCTTTTCTTCATCGCTATCTTTTTCTTCTTCATCTATTTCCCCTTTATTTTTGGCCGATGTGTTTTCGATCTCATCTTTACGCTTTGTTTCTTTGTTTTTTGAAGACTTCTTAACAACTACTTTTTTTGGCTGTAATTGAAGATAAATGTTTATGACTTATTACTTCATAATATTACCTTATTATAAGAAACTGTGTTTCCATAAAGTAAGTACCGGTTTGTATTTCCACCACTGTTGGGCTGCGATCGGCGTTTTGCGCATGCATGCTAATTGTCAATGTTCTGATCTTAACTGACGTCATTTTGGTAGCTATGCACTGTTGTTTGTATACCCAGCAAGTGTAAAATGTCATGAGACAATGAACAATCTCGCCAGCTGAGAGATCCAATTTTGGATTGAATAATCCAATTTTGAAATATAAAGAACGTGAAACAACAAAAATTTGTCTTCAAATAAAATATGTCCCTTATACAAATCCAATGGATGATAGAATGGCAAGAAAGTAGGTAAGGATATCTCATGAGTGCTGAATTAATGTCCATGATCAATCTTGGAGTCGTAAGCCTTCTGTTGTCTATGATGACTTGGTGAAGGAAATCAAAGAAAATAATCTAACACAATTTGTGGTATCCCACGTGGTATGCAAAACGGTTTTGGAAATTGAGTCATTACACCTGAGAGCGTTCTCAAAGGTTTTTTTTTTATCAACTCCCCTCACCAAGTCATTGTTGACAACAGAAGACAGACTACTCGAAGATTCATCATACCACAAATATATTTCAATTGAAGACAAATTTCAGCCAGTATCATGTTCTTTGTGTTTAAAAACTGCATTACCAGAGAATCTCACACTCGGCAGGATCGTCAATTGTCTCTGACATTTTGAACTTGAATGATAAACAAACGCAGAGCAACCGAAATTGCATCCATTGAGAAAAGATGAACAAGGACGACTAACATGCATACGCTACATGCCTATCGAAACACAACACATAGCAACAGAAATGCAAAACGGTACTTACTTCCAGTAATATATAATTACTTCATGGTTATTATATGGTGTACATAATAAAAATATGGTATTTATGGTAGGCCTAATACCTCAGTGTATTATTATATTTGAATATTTAAAAACAATATTAATTTTTGCAAACTTCAAATTGAATCAGAAATGTCAGTACTTTATAATTAACTATTTATGAAAGATAAACAAACAAATTAATTAATACCCGTAATGGGAACTGAGCTTCCCTCCAGAAGTAGAAATGGATCCGACTGCAAACCTAAACATTCTATTGTCAAAAACAATGAAAGATGGATTTAATTTAATTTTCTCAGTTAAGAGTAAAGATACTAACAAGAGTCTAGAAAAAATAAATAAATAAAAATAATAATTTAAATTAAAAGCTAATAACAGTATTTAATGTAATATATATTTCTATATAATTAAATGCTTCCAAGTAGGCTATATTTCATAGTAAATTAATCTACATTAGGCCTGGCTGAATTTAGAACATATCTCTTCTAAAACTCCATGACAAGCCAAATAAGGCGTGGCTAAAAAATAATGGTACTACTGTTTTAATGGAAAACCTTAGTGTACACTAAAGACAATTCTATTTTTTGGGTATCTTGACATCTACTCTGTTCATTCTAGTAGTTGTTTTGACAGACGCCCCTCGGTGAAACTAGAACTCTATCTTGTACCTCTCCCCACAAAGAAAATATTTTTTTAGACAAACCCCTCTAAATTTAATAATTAATTCATTTTAAAGTAATGGGTATAAAATCCTCCATTTTAAATAAATAATGACACTTTTTGATGATTTTATTAACTGTGGACTTAAAGGAAATATGATACGGTAAGATAGTTGTTCTCAACTATACCATTATTAAAAAAAGATTAACGTAATCAAATATCCACAGAAAACTTCACCTTAGAAATTACTATCAGATATAGCTACAACGTAAAAAATTGTGTCCGTGTTGAGTTCTAGTAATTACTGCGATAAACTACTGGTTGTTTAATTATTTTTTACTCCAATAAAGCTCACAGTCAATTACTTGCCAAATTTCAATGAGAGTTTGCCCAAAATGACAAACAGGGAGTAGAATATTTTACAGATGTCATTCAGTGAGATGAAATACCTTATTGTCATACAGAGTTTACATGGTTTGTGATGATTGACTTGTACACTTGTCACATCGTTATAAAAACTTAATTAAATCTTTAGACCACTCCACAAGAAATCAAATGAACCTTTGTCTACAATAAAAAATTAAAATGCTCTTTAAAGAAAAAACCACTTGCAAATATATAAAAAAGAGAATAATAATAAATAAAAGTAAAAAAAAAAAACATCATCACTTCAAAAAGTCTTTCACTGAATAAGGAAACTATTCTATTAAATACTCCTTTAGCCTTTTGTAAAACAATTTTAACGTTTCTTCAGACTTTATGTGAGTGGAGAGGTGATTGTAAACCCTACTTCTTAAGTACATTGTAGACTTTTCATACTGCGCTGTTCTATGAACAGGAAACTGCAATATATCTATAACGAGCGTTATATGAATGTACCTACATGATTTTCCTATAAAAATGTACATGTTATTTTATTAAGATACACAACTGATAAATATAGACAGCATAAACTGTTAACAGATTCATTTGGATATAGTGGGAGCGGAAAAAGAACAGGCTTTAATATCAGCTAGAATCCTTACAGCTCTTTTTTGTAGGATGAAGATATTATCTGCAATTGGAGAATTACTGATAAACTGTGAGAGAGGCATTTAGTCAGTCGTTTTATAGATGAATCTTGATCCATACAAAGCTTTAGCAAAAAATTATGAACTATGTGATCTGACCAATTTAAATTTTCATTTATGTGCAAACCCAGGAATTTTGTGTTATCAAAAGATTCTATTTGTTCACTAGACTTAAATTTGAGTATCAGTTAAGTTCCCATTCAGTGCACAAGAAAACTTTAATCTTTACAATAATACCTTTAATTTAATGAGATTGCATTCAAAAAATATATTACCATACCTTAGGAATGTCATCCAAGTCAGAATCATCTAGTTGAAGGTCATCTGAATCATCAGAATCACTGTCGGAGCTCTCAGTTTCTGGCTCAGATTCACTTGTCTCCAACAATTCTTGTAACGCTTCAAGATTTTCAGCATCTTTGTCATCTACCTTTATAGATTCTTCTTTCACTAACGACATGTTAATATCACAACTATCCAGATCTTTTTTGTCATCAAGAACATTGGTTTCACTGCTGCTTTTCTTTTCTTCAATAACATTTATTTCTGGCTCTTTCAATCTATCATTGTCACCAGATGATTTGAATGTTAATTCGGTTTCTTCATTTTGATCTGAATCACTTTCAGATGACCACAACCCAGGCCAAATATACTTTGAACTGCTACTCTTCAAGCTTAACTGTGAATCGACTATAGCTACATCTACATCTGTAATCTCCAATTCCTGTTTAATTGAAAGTTCAGTTTGAATGTTATTGCCTTCCAAAATACTTTCATCGCCTTGAGGTAAAATAGAGTTACTTTCAACATGTTCTAATTCAGTTGCTTTAATTGAAGAGCCTTCAACTCCCTTACTAATAATATCTTCACTTTCATTATTAAGAGTATCACTTTCATTGCAGGTATTAGCTATCTCAGGCAGTTTGCTAATAACTTTATCTTCTCTAGAAAAATTTACACTGCTGACTTCAGAGCAAATTTCATTTTCATCTTGAATTGGCTGAAAATGTGGGTCTACTGAGTTTTCATTTAATAATTCATTTTTATCAACTTCAGTGTCTCCGGTAACTTCGGTCTTAATATCATCACTTAGCTTAGCTGTATCTATTGATTTACTCTCAGTCTCTATTTGGCCTTCTTCTTCATCATATGACTGTTCTTCAAAATTAGATTTATCTAAACCAGCCAAAATTTTCCAGGATTTCAATTTATCTTCTAGACCATCTTCTATCTGATTGTAATTGGTGTGAATTCCTTTAATAAGTTGCTTCAGTTTTCCTAAAGTTAAGAGAACATCTTCATATGATTGCAAATTCTCCAAATTTACTTTCTTTTTACCAAATTTAGTTGTGCGCTCCGTTATCAAATTTCCTAAATCAGCAATATCATTAGCAACATCACCTAGCCACTCAATTGCCAGTTCTACTTTGAGATTTACTTCATCTTCTTGACTAAGATTAAGTTTTTCATTAGATTCAGTACTGGATTCCTTATATGATAAATGCCATTCGTTATCTGATACGATTTGCTGGGCTGATTGTGTCTCTTCACTAATACTCTGTTCTTCAAGGTTTGGTAAACTCTTTTCAACTATACAAGTGGGGGTTTCAGTGCTTGGCGCTTCCTCACTGTTTTCAGGTCTTGATTTTTCTAACGGTGGATTTTCTTTTTCACTAGAAATTACTTTTGCTAACTGACCTTCAGTATTTTTTTGTTTTACACAAGTAACCGACTCCACTTTCTCCTCTTGACCATTTACTTTCTTAATACTACTGACATTATCAGCTTCCTCAGAGCAATTAGACTCTTTGACTACACTTATGTCTAAAATATCTTCTTTTTCCATACAATAAGAGTTCTTGAGATTTTGCTCAGAAGATGTATCTTTCTTTGACTTTTCCTCACTATTATTTTCCTCACTATCAGATTTTCTTTGGTTTTCTTCTGAAGATGAATCTATTTTTAAATTTTCCCTACTACTTTTAAGTTTTTTTTTCTTTGATTTTTGTTCCTTCATCGAGTCACTGCTTGATGAATATGCTTTACTGTCTTTCTTCTCTTTGGATACATTCCTCTTGGTTTTAAAAGATTTGTTGGTTTTCTTTGTTAAAGACTTTGACTTAGGAACATTTTCATCACTATCAGACGATTCATTAGAACTTGAATTAGTTTTTTTTCTTAACTTTTTCTTTGTCCTCTTTTTACTAAAGTTTGATGAGCTATCTTCAGAACTTTGTGACTGGCTTTTACCTTCGTTTTTTCTTTTCGTCTTCCCCGATTTTGAGTTGCATTGATCATCAGATGACTCGTTATCTGAAGATGATTTACCATGTTTTCTTCTGTGCTTTTTAATGCCTCCATTTAAACTCTTGTCATTTTTTTTATCCTCTTTTCTTTTTTTAGTTGGAATGAAGACAGTGGAACTATCACTATCTTCACTGTTATATGCTCTCTTCTTTGCTTTACTTTCCTATAAAAATAATTAGAAATATTAAAACAGTTTGCAGAATATTATTAAAAATTTGAACAGATGTATTTTATTGAGGGATGAGCCATGCTGATTTTGGTTTATCATTAATCACTCAATGATAACAAAGAATAGTGGTATGCTTTATTTAAAGAAATTATTTTTAAAAGTAGATGTTAAACATGGGCCAACTAAAACAGTGTAGAAATTGATTACACAAATTTTGAAAGTGGGTTTAAAATAGTCTGTAGTTTAAGGCTGTTCCGCCTTGATTTCTCCTATCGTTGTTCCTCAAATTTTCCAACCATTTAGGGGGCTACACGAAGTCTATTTTGTAACGAATGTTTTTTATATCCAGTACGGTAGTTTTTTTTCACACTGTACACAGGTGCATTTTCTTGCAGCATATTTTTCTTAAAAGTAAAAAATATAATTCTTTTATTTTAATAATAAAAATATATTTATACAACCTAAAGTGCAGTAATTAATTACCGTATATAAATGATAAGATAAAACATAAACCTTGGTGCCAACTTACTCTGTTTTTGGCTGATTTTGTGAATTCTCTATTATCTTCGTCATAATTCTCTTTATCTGCCAACAATAACTTTTCCTCTTCTAACCTTTTCTTCATAACATTGGTTTTCCTAGAATAAAAAAAAAAAAACTTTATCAATGAATCAGATTTTACCTAAGAGTATTCTGCAAGTAACATATATCCTCCTATCTTTCAATCATTGTTTCCTTTATTTACTATTTTATTTTACTTTTTATTCACACAAGAGGTAGTTTATTACGTTTTGATAAGAATTCATTGTTATAAAAATATAATCAAATATAATTTTTGCCCCATAATCACCAAGGGAGTGGATGAGATGTTTGGTCTGCCGTTGGGGTACCTATATGAAGCAAATATTGTATTAAATTCTGATTATTTATTTGTTTAGCTCATAAACTCCATGGCTCTGATTGAGAGGTTTGCCGATGATACTGGTACAGTAGAGTCCCGCAAACTCAGACTTCAATAACCCGGAATTCCGGATAACTCAGACCACCTGTGAGAGCAGGAAAGAGCATTGATTTCAAGGTGCTATGAGCCATGTCATGAGCCAGAGTGTGGCTTTGGTTTTTCTTCTAGTTGCATTTAACATCAAAGGTTTGAGTTTCTAGTTTTTGTACTATGTATATTATATGCAATTTTTTTTCAGGAATACATAGTAAATTATTTGTACTGTACTTTTTATTATGTTTACTTCTATTCTGATAACCCAGAATCTTTACAAAACCAGACAGCAATCGGTCCAAATTAGTCCGGATTAGCGAGACTCCTGTATTTAGTAATATTACAATATTGATGGATCTACTCAAATTGATATGTTTTTAGATAATTTTCTTATGTACAAGATTAATTGAATATTGTTATTTTACAGAGCATCTCCGGCTAGTTAGGTCATTTCATGGTTCGGCAGGTGGTTTGTTCCAAGTTGGTCATACAAGGTTCTAGCGACATGACATCAGTTTCATGACATGTTGCTTAGTGACATGACATCAATTAGCACTTTCTTTAAGTTCCTTACGTGTAAAGCTCCTAAAATATGGTCAATGAATAAATTAAAATTAAATGATCCCATCGATTTGTGCCACAAAGACAAAGTGTAGGTTATTTTCTGGATAGTGTTTGTATTTCAAGCTGAAGAGAAGCAAAATTCCTATAAATATAATTTGACTACCTACTCTAAAAATATTAATAAGAGAAAAATTATTTTGATTACAGTAAAACAATTATAAGTTTAAACTAAAAAAGGCAAATCATATATATTTTCTTATTAGGGATATATAGAACTTTCTTTCACAGTACCGTAAAAATATAGAAAACAAAATAGAACTCTAGGAAGTTTGGTAACTCTTGACATAGCAAGACATAATGGTTCTTTTATTAATGACTTTGAGCATGTTTACCACTTGGCACAGAAAAATATAATTTTACCTGGCTGAGCTGTTCAGTTCCCGGGAAGCCCAACAGACGGCTCTGGAGCCAAAGATTGGCCTAGGAACACAAATCAAACACTTCCAGTCATCCCGCTCTATCTCCTTCAAGGCTGAATTCTTCATATTCTTTGTCATGCATTTCTGAAAAATTGCAATTTTTTACAATACTAAACTCCTTTAAATCTACATAAACCTACTCCAAACTCTTTATACTCTGAGATCATAAAGTGAAATTTTGTTTACGATGATTGTTGCAAATATACAGTATAGAAGCCTATACAGTATAGAATCTTCAAAATAAAAGCTAGCAAAGAACATACCATAGCCTTCATTTTCATGGGATTTTATACTCTAATAAAAAATATATTCCAAAACATTGTGAAAAATCATCTAAAGTGTCAAATGTCTTCAAATATTGCCTTCTCTTATTTATTCTATTGAGCGAGCAAGTAAATAGCTGAACTATGCGTTCATCCAACCTAGAGTTAATTATATTCTATAGTTATAATTTTCACTGAATTTGGTTGGCAGTGGTATCGTAAGACTTAACCCTAAAAATGATTCGCAATTATCCTAAATTCTGTACAATTATTTCTGACTTTTTAGTACGGTACATATTTTAAAACATATGTAACCTTAAAATTATTTTAATCAGCAAAAGGAGAATAATCTGATGAAATTGCAGGTCAAAATCAAACACTAAATAATTTCCATCAAAGACTCAACAAATGTTTTAAAGCAATATAGGGCAAAATTAGGACAAGTTATTAAAATTGAAACTTACACTTTCAATAAATAAATATCTATTTTAAAACTTTTAAATTTAAGACTTTATTCTAAGACAATTTTGCAAAATTAAGTAAGGTACCTACAACACAAAGCAATCTAAATCAGCAAGAAGGTACTAAGATGACTATTGGTTCTCATGTCTCACCTTACAAAAGCCACAATTACATTTGGAACAAAGATAGAGGGTTCCGCCTTGGCCACACCATCTGCAATATTTGTCATCCCCATCTTCGTCAGTAGAAAAGATGCCATCCCCGTAGAAATTGCAGCAGTGCTAGAAATACAGGTTTCAATGCATCAGGATCACATTGGAATGAAAGGGATCTGTTATACAGAAGAGAGTCGATTATCCTAACTAATGGGGACCAGGGGTGGTTAATATAATCAAGTGGTAATTGAACAAAATAATTATTTACCATCTATAACCACCAAACAGTTTTATGAGTGCTTTACAACAAAAATTACTTCCAAATAATCTACAGTCTTTGATAAAAACAGAGATCAAAACAAAAAATAGTGCACATATTTCTTTGTATTTGTAGACACTTGCACTATGTTTGCCGTGTCGCAAGAGATTATTTTAATACTGTACACTGATTTAGTAAGCTGTTCAGGGGTTCGGGTTATTGACCGATCAGATAATTGACATTCGGATGATAGAATCTCTACAGTGTGTAACAGCTTTTAGCAGATTTTGTTTATGCTCACCATTGGCATTGTATTTAAACTGTAAAAACACATCATTTAAATGACCAAAGTAGTTTTTGTAATAAAATTTGGAGAAAAAATTACAGATATTCCATCAGCTTTGTTTGCTGTGGTCAAAAAAGTGATTTTATCTTGAACAAAAAAATTGGGTGGAATGTATTGACATTTACATACCGAAACAAGCAACAAGCTTTCCCCTATGACAAAGAAAGTACATAAATAAATTTTAAGGAAAATTAACCTCTACAAAATTAACCTTTAAAATTTTAAAGTTTTAAAAGTTAAATGTAATTTAAGGCTGTATATTGACTGCAAAATTCAGCTTATAAGCACTTTACAATAACATGCAAATAATAACTTTACATAATAGCTATCTAGAAGCGATTGAAAGTTTAGTGACTAAAAATCACATAAGTTAAATCAATAATGGGGAACATCATTCATCATGCTTGCTTTTGCATCCGATCCTGCATGTTTCAGTGCGTTCATCCGCATGATTGACATTTACAAATCAATAACCGATTCCCCTGAATGCTAGCCTTCTAAGTTCTGGTGGATTTCAGAAGGATTACTCAGATGGTGGATCTAATAAACATAACATGTATCTGTACTGATAATTATAATAAATGTATACTTTATGATTAAGTTTCTTTAAGATTTAGCTTAAGAAATTATTATATTTGTTTACAATTTTAGGAGTTATATCATCAAGGTTATTTTGATTCATTTCACATTTTTTAAGACAGTAAAGAATAGCAGAGTACAGTGATCCATCTAAATCTAAATGCTATGACGCTTATGCTCATCGGCACCAATAGCAGTGGCAAAAAAGCATTGTTATATCTTCCACTGTACAATGGAACAGTTAAACAGAAATCCTGTAACTAATCACTTTCAAGATAAACGTATATACAGTAGGGTCTCAGAGATTCAACACTTGACAACCTGGACTAGAAATAACTCGGACCCCCTCGGCAAGATTAAAAATCTTTTCAATCAAGATTAAGGCCCTAGAAAGCTTTTTTTTTAGATTTACAACTGATCCTCTGATATTTTAAGCCTAACAACTTTCTCGATAACTCAGCAATTTCACAATCTTGGTCACCCTTTGGTCCGTATTAGGCTGAGTTTGCAAGACTATACAGTATTTTTGTACTGTAATCCCTCCCTAACAACTGTACACCAACATTATTGATTCATGGAAGGCATTTCTATGGAAGGGGATAGGGGGGTAGGGGTGAATAAAAATCAAATCACTGACAATTCTTTTAGTGCATTAGTCCACCAGGTAAGTATATGTACACATATAAAAACACTATGTTTATACATATACATATACATAAAGCACTGGTATCTATGCTGGAGTAAGCAAAATACAAACCTTGCATACAAGAACTCCCAGTATGGCATGAACATATATATCCTTTCCCTTTCGAACACGGGATGCGAGTGATATAGAACACACTGTGCAAACAATCTTTTCATCAGATAAACGCCTGGGGTCTGAAACAGTAAGAAAATTTGATAAAGCAGAAACTACTTCTGAACTGAGTAATAATATTTAGTTTTAATTACCGTAGTTATAAAGTGACATAACTTTCTTAACATAAAACTAATATTTTGTTTTAGATGTTAGAGGGATAAACAATATTAGTCAATTTAAAATTTTGTTATTTTGTTTACTTTTACCGAAATCCCAGTCCGACAGACCTACATGAATTACATGAATTTTCACTAACACATATTGGCAACACTGCTAACATGACGAAGCCCATCCTCCTAATACCTTTGACCCCTCTCCTCCCCTACTCTAATTATATAATATTGTTTATTCTTCTGGTTTTAAGATATTTGATCCAAACATTTTTCAGCATATGAAACGTGCAGCATTTAAAAATTATAAAAGGTAAAACCATTCGGGCCTAAAATTCATATGGGAAACACTAAAATAAAAATAATTCGGAAACAATGTGTCTTGGATTTGGTTTTCCCCTGGGTCTAATCAGTTGGTACTTAATAGTTTTGAAGATATCATGTAAAAGCAAACCGACAGACATAAAACTGTTTGAGATAGTTGGGCTTTTCACGTTGTATTTTTTACACCTCACCAAGAAAGTCATAATTGACTTTTTGACATCAAACATTGTAAACAAATAATAATATGATACCCACTCAAAATATGTTGCTCCAATAAATTAATTTAATAAGCGTATGAAGTGTTTTAATTTACAGATTTTATGCTAACTTTAGGTTTATAAAAATTATTAAACCATTAGAATGATACATAAGATACGGTACAAAATACTAAACTTAATTTTGTGTTCGAGAAGTTCTCTAAAAATGATTTGACTTAATATTGGTATAAAAATATAGTTGTTAAAAACATAAATTTAAATTTGCAAATTACTTAAATACACAAAATTAATCTTCCCCATAAAACATTTTTTTAGAGTTTTCTTCCCTCCCCCCTTTTCTACTTCAGGCCTACCAGGTATCAGTTCTGGCTGGACCCCCCCCCCTTCCCCTAAATTTTGACTATGTCCCTGGAGGTCGAGTTGTTGACTTGTGGCGGTTAAATATGTTAAATTACTATGATTTCTTTGTATTATAAAAAAATCACATTAAAAATGCTTGTGTATGTTTTTGTTATGTAATTTCTGTCCCATTGATTAATTGAAATTTTGCAGATAGAGGAAATTTAGTTTATTTTATTGGATAAAATAGTTAGTCAGAGTATTAGTGTTCCAAGACAGCTGTCGTCAGTAAAGCCGCAATTTCAAGATTAAATCTTCATTTAATAATTTGTCACAGCGGTCCCTGATTGTTAGAAAATATATTTCAATAGGGACCGTCGTTACAGGGACTGCAGTTACATCTTTAAAAATTATCAATTAAATTTTATTGTTCTTTCAATTATAGTATACATGTAGTCTAACTTGATAAGTTATGTTGTAGTTCAATTGACAAACCCTAAATATCTGGAGTCAAAAACAACAACGTAATAATCCATCGTTCGACGTTTTATTTTAAAAATTCACTGAACAAAGGGGTCTTCAAGGCCTGCACAGACCGGAGCGATACTCCGTGCGATACCAGAGCGGGCGCAATACTTTTTCTTGGAAATTCGCTTGCGATACCAGTGGTCCGTGCGATACCATGTTGTCTAATGGAGCCGCACACACCAGAGCGAACTGCGATACGCGATACTGAGGCGATCGCGATACTGAAGCGATGGTAACGCTGCATGCACCATCAGCATGGAAACACATAGTATCATGATGAGGCAAGTCAATAATATGTATTAAATATATAAAACTTGAATTTTATTGCAATTTTTTAAATTTTATTTTTTAAGTCAATTTGTCTCAAATTTAAATATTGGCCCTTAGACGCTAAATGTATCTATTACATCTGATTAGCAGATTTTAGTCAAATCAGCTATCCTGGCCAATCATTTTTTACCAGGAAAATAACACCATAAGGATTTCACAGTGAAATCAACCCATAAATATCAAATAGGGATGAGCATCGATGGCCGATGTTTTCGAAACATCGATGTTTTCCTTTCAATGTTCGATGTTTTTGCCATCGATGGTGAGTTACCGATGTTTATCATACATCGATGTTTTACATCGATGTTTTTCGAATTTTACAATAAACAATGTTTTTTTCTGTTTGATATTTCTAGTCGTAAAAAACGAAATTGTTGGTTTTATTTTTACCAAGATTGTAAAAAACCCTGCTCTCAAAATAAAAATTAATTTTGTTATTATACACTACTAGAGTGGAGATTCTCTAAGGACGCGACTTATTTCATAAGTAGTATTTCTTCACTCAATTGACGATACCCTATGAAGCTGGGAGTGAGAGGAGGCAGCAATAATCCATTCATCGTAATTTGTAACTATTAAATATGACGAAATAAATACATTTTTTTATAAAGTTTGATTTAAATTTGTTGTGTGTCCCTGTGGTTTACCTATCCTTTTCACGAAACTACGGAATTTCAACTAAAAGATTGATGTTTTTATCCAATGGCCTTTTTTTACAAAATTCGGGATTTTCATAAAAAAACATCGATGTTTGGGTCCGATGTTCATCGATGTTTAGAGGTCGATGTTTTCCACACATCGATGTTTTAGTTCGATGTTAACATCGATGGTCAACATCGATGTTTTTCTATCGATGCTCATCCCTAATATCAAATTGACTTACCAGGCAAGTATTTGAGTCTGTATGCTAGTTCATCATTGGAGACATTTATTATCAATGATTCGAGGGAAGTTCGAAAAATTTTACCCTCACTTAGTTCTGCCATTCTGTAAAAATATCAAGAAACCATCAGTTTATAGTTGATTAAAAAATGGCAGTTACAAAGAAATTTTAGGATTTCAGTTTTGGAGTGGAACTTTATGCCTCCGAGTTAGAAAAAGCAGTGTCACTAAACTATAGTACAGTACCGAGATTACTCTAGGCCAACCATAGAGATTACAATATCTAGCCCATAGGCCTTAGAAAATAATCAAAAAATGTAAGTCTTGAACATTTTAAAACCATTTAAACACTAAATATGTGACAGTTGTAGGCCAACTTTTTTTGGTGTTGTTGGCATTGTTATAACTTTAACGATTAAAGCTCAACTAACAAACATTAAATTATAACTTTTTTTTTAATTGGTATTGCACGGCGTTGTCGAATTAGCCTACTCAGTGCCATTTTTTTAGTTCTGTGTTAGTTCTCGTTAGTTCCGTTCAATATTCTGTTAGTTCCAAAGAAATAATGATGTCAATTTTTAAAACCAATGGGTAGGCTAACTTTACACTTAGCCTACCCATTTCGTGAAATGAAAAAAAATCTATCAAATGTTAGTTCTATGTTAGTTATTGATAGTTCTGTCAAATATTTGTCAGTTACACAATTGTGCACTAGGCAAAAATCAATAAATAATTATGGGGCGGGCTAACTTCATGCTAGCCTACTCATATCATGAATTGGCTTTAAAAGTGAATCATCCGTTTGTTAGTTCTTAAATTAACCGTTAGTTAAATTACAAAAAAATCCATTGTTCTTTAAATTGGGATGGGCTAACTTTACGCTAGCCTACCTACCCATATCACGAATTGGCATTAAAAGTGAATCAACCGTTAGTTCTTTGTTAGTTCTCGATAGTTCCGTAAATATTTTCATTAGTTCTGACCATAAAGGGCATTAAAATTACAAAAATCCATTGTTCTTTAAATCGGGCAAGCTAACTTCACGCTAGCCTACCTACTCATAATGAATTGGCTTTAAAAGTGAATCAACCATTAGTTCTTTGTTAGTTCTCGATAGTTATAAATATTTTCGTTAGTTCCGACCACAAAGGGCATTTAAATTACAAAAATCCGTTGTTCTTTAAATTGGGGCGGGCTAACTTCACACTAGCCTAGACCCATATCATGAATTGGCATTAATAGTGAATCAACTGTTAGTTCTTTGTTAGTTCTCAATAGTTCCGTACCCTAAATATTTTCATTAGTTCTGACCATAAGTCATTAAAATTATATAAATCCGTTGTTCTTTAAATTGGGGCGAGCTAACTTCACGCTAGCCTACCCATATCATGTATTGGCTTAAAAATTCATCAAACGTTAGTCCCTTGTTAGTTATTGATAGTTCCGTAAAAATTTGTGTTAGTTCCGACCCTAAAGGGCATTCAAATTACAAAAATCCATTGTTCTTTAAATTGGAGCGGGCTAACATCACGCTAGCCTACCCATATCGTGGTAGGCTGACTTTATGGTCGGAATCAACAACAAAAATTTACGTAACTATCGAGAACTAACAATAGATACACTTTTAAAGCCAATTCATGATATGGGTAGGCTAGCGAGAAGTTAGCCCGCCCCAATTCAAAGAACAACAGATTTATGTAATCTAAATTCTCTTTATAGTTGGAACTAAAGAAAATATTTACGGAACTAATGAAAACTAACCAAGAACTAATGATTGATAAACTTTTAAAGCCAATTCATGATACGAGTAGGCTAGCGTGAAGTTAGCCCGCCCCTATCCAAAAAACAACAAATATATGTAATTTAAATGCCCTTTATGGTCGGAACTAACAAAAATATTCATGGAACTAACGAGAACTAACAAAGAACTAACGATTGATACACTTTTAAAGCCAATTCATGATATTGGTAGGCTAGCATGAAGTTAACCCGCCCCATAATTAATATATATTTTTTATTTTTGCCTAGTACACAATTGTGGAACTAACTAAATGTTTGACAGAACTATCAAGAACTAACACTTGATAGGCCTACATTTTTTTTCATTTCACGAAATGGGTAGGCTAAGTGTGAAGTGAGCCTACCTATTGGTTTTACCATTTGACATCATTATTTTTTTGGAACTAACTTAACGAAATATTGAACGGAATTAACGAGAACTACTGAAAATTGTGGGTAGGCTGGTATGGGTAGGATAAATTCACAACGCCGTAATGCACTCTTAAAATAAGAACAGCAGTAGGTACCATAATTGTATTATGTTTATGGATTGACAGTATAGGCCTACTTCTTTGCCTTAAACCCATCTATGAAGTAACCAAGATTAACTTATTTAATGTGAGGCATATCGGTATATACACGTCAACCTTAAGTCAAAGGAGTTAGAGTTCTTTAAAACATGACAGAAAGCCATTTTTGCTCTTGGACTCTTAACATGTGTTACAGTAGAGCACCAATTATCCAAATACTTGTCATTCGGATGACCGGTTGGTTAAAAATTTTAAAAATACATTCATAAACATCCTGCTTGAGTTTTCAAAGTTAAAAATTTACTGCAAGCTTTTGATCTAGGCCTACTAAATAAAAAGAAATTTTCACTGGCTGCACTTATCCCGGGGTCTGTAGCTGCACTTGCCCCATATAAAAAAATGTCGGGGTAAGTGAAACCATGGCTTCATTTTTTTTAAGAAGGATTTTTTAGCAAAATCTAATAAGTAACAGAGGATTAATCTACACATAAAAAATAAAAACTAGAAAAACTCACAACTTTGGGTTTAAGATTTTCCATACAGTGATAAAAATTGTGCAAACTTTGACCCTTGCACTTCCATTTGGTAACAAAACATAAGGTTTTTTCTTTTTACATAAAAAATTTGTTTTTATCCAGTCACAGTCAAAGTTAATGTTAAATATATAAGATAAAGGTCCAAATAAATATAATTTGGTGTTTTTGGGTTTAATTTACCATTTAGAAACGTCAAGGTAGCCACTGGCTTCACTAGCCCTGTGGCCCCACTTACCCTACTTCACCCTAGGCCTAGTTGTGTTTGTTTTGTGGATACAAATTAAGTCTTATGTTAGGTTATATGGTGTTTGTTTGTAATTGTAGGCCTAGCCTAAATTTGGGAATAAAAAGCTAAACAGAATTAGGGTTAATTAGTTTAAGTGATTGTCATTGGTATTTAGGTACCGTATAGCATCGATAGTTGACATGATAGATAGGCCTAAAATCGGTCGGATCTATCTATCTTTACATTCTTGGGTAGTGTAAGTTAGGTGCTTTATGAGACTGTTAGCCAATTGATAACATAACAAAGTAGCCTGCACAGGGATTTCCGATTTTATAACCATAATTTGTGTAAAATCATTCATTACTAGGTAGGCCCTAGAGCAATGAGTAGGACTTAAGGAGACCATAGAATAATTTTCTTTATAGGAGGCTGGAGGTTTTCACACATTCGGCTAAAGAAGAGAACTAGTAAATGAACTAATAGGCTAAACTTGGCCTTATTTATAAACTAGTGTATAACTTACGTGTAAAATCAGCAAAACTCTTTGGGTTAGGAGAGCTAAGACATTTTTCAAAGCGAAATGGAAATTACAACTTCCAGGACCACCTCAATTCCTTATAATTTCATTTCAACCCTCTAAGTTACTCTCAACACTCTAAGATCTTCACAACAAATGGAAATGACACAAGACACAAGACACAAGACACAAGCCAAGTAAACCGACAGAAAACGGAGGGAGTACGGATGAGTGAAGAAGAACGAAGACTACTACTTTTTTTAATTCTGGCTAGACCATTTGGGCTTTAAGAGTCATCTTCACCCCTGGGCCAGTAGCCCATTGTTGCGCAGTCGGCAATGTTAACCATACGGCTTTTAATGCAAAACATGGTATCGCATTCCCCTGTTTCGGACGCCGTTTTTCAACAGATTTTTTTTAAAACTTGGTAAGTGTTTAGTTGAATAGTTATATGAGGTCCCTCATACCTCGAAATTTTGAAAATTTAACAAATATCACTCTTTGTGACGTCGCAAAGTAACTCGATTTTCCTTTATAATATTTCAAAATTTAATGAAATTTTCAAAATTTCGAGGTATGAGGGACCTAAAATAACTATTCAACTAACCACTTACCAAGTTTAAAGAAAATCTGTTGAAAAACGGCGTCCGAAACAGGGGAATGCAAAACCATGTTTTGCATTAAAAGCCGTATAGTTAACATTGCCGACTGCGCAACAATGGGCTACTGGCCCAAAGGTGAAGATGACTCTTAAGGCAGAAACAACGCCGGCCTATCATGTCAGTCAGAGTCAAACCATTGTCAAACATCAACGTTTGAGCCGTTGGTTGAGCCCGTTACCGTTCATACACCACACAAACTCTTTTTTGTTTTGGCCAATCATGTGACAAATTCCAGAAACGTTGTTGTGGGAAATTGAGTTTTGAAGTTTGGTAAGATGCACGAAAATAGTCCGATGGAAAATTTAACAGCTGTGTCTCCCCTCACCCCCTCTCGCCCTGCAATGTTGTCACTTGTGGTTATGTTTACCATGTGTAATACGCTATAAAAATGTGTTTCAGAATAAATTTAACAACAATGTATCGACTCTCATCGGACTATTTACGTGAATCTTACTATAGTATGAAAAATAATATTTTCTTTGCGTTTCACTTATATGTTAGATTGAAGTAGGATTACCATTTGATGAAGAAATTATCGAAAGTATAATGTTTAATTCATTAAAATTTACTAAATGCCCATATAGGTATATATATATATATATATATATATATATATATATATATATATATAAATGTTTGTGAGTGTGTGTGTGTATATTATATATGTATATACTTCACGTGTATAGGCCTATACATTATATATACATAAAATTATATATGTAAGTGTGTTGTTGGCCTTGAAATGACGGCTATGACATGCCTCAGAAAAAAGCTGTACCAACTTCACGGACCAAGAAAACTAAATGAAATTTGGTGTGGAAGTAGAATAATATGTAAAGAACACATTTCTGCACTCTCCTCAAAAAGGGCCTATGCATGGGCAGAATTAGGTCCAAATTTTAGGTGGTAAAATAAATACATCGTATGGATTTTGGTGGAGGGAGATCAGCAATTAACTGATAGTTCTCCTCGCTTGAAATGCCTGCACTTTTTTGTATCTATGCTGGTGGACCAACGGCTTAACGTGACTTCCGAACCACGGGAGCGGCCGAACGATCTTTTTGTCCCCGAGCGGGGATTTGAACCCGGGCCCGCTGGGTGATAACCCAGAGCTCTACCACTGAGCTACGGCCGCTGCCTAGCTATTTTTAGCTAGCCTATATATTTTTGGGGGTACCAGCTATTCTAAAGTATGAGTCGTATGCTCCTTCAAACACCAAAATCCCTTTTAAATGGCAAGTTTTAAGGCATATCCCAAGTAGGCCCTTTATAGCTGTTTAGGTACTTGTCTGTTATACATAAGCCAGCTACTTTTTATTTTATCTTGAACTGGGATCTTCAACAAACACATAAATTGAAAAATATATATTTACTGATCATTGTGTGAAAATTTCACGTTTCTTAGTTTACGGTTTTTTAGTTCTGTTTCCTTAAACTCAGCCATTAGATAAATGATAAATGGAAGCCGTATCACCGATGATCGCGCGGCGCGGCGAACGCATCTCCGCACGCGGCCGCGACACCGGGGGCCCAATTTTTGAATCGAGTGAGTCGTGAGTTACATCTCACCAGTTTGCTCCTTACCGACTGGCTCGAGATAGTAAAATTGAAGTTTGTGTTAGCATCCGGTTTCAAACGTCAAATTAAAGACACCATTTAATATTGCCGGTTCTATTAATTTAAAGATTCTAAATGACTTGCATTGTTATATTTAGAACATAATTACAACCTTCTTTTATTTTAAATATTCAGTTACACACTTGTAAGTATCAATATACATTTTAGGCTATTTAACTAACGTAAACATAACCTAGACGATTTTTAAAGTATGAAAGTTGTTATTGACAAATTGAACTATTTCCTGTTTTGATCAAGACGAAGAAGAAGAATTTTCAACCTCACGTGAGATTATCTCACCCAAACCACTCACCACCGATTTGTTAGGTGAGTGAAAACGGGTGAGTTGGTGAGATTTTCTGCACAAATTACATTTTTATACATATATGCCACAATGGTGAATAAAACTATCCCTTGAAATACTGATGAAAAATATTAATTACTGGATGCGCAAGTTTTAAAAGACCTTAAAAATTATATTCATTCTCATTTACCTATTAGGGTGGATGAAAATTGTTTGCTAATAAGCCAACTCACCAACTCACTACTCACTCGATTGAAAAA
Organism: Neoaliturus tenellus; assembly: GCA_030545055.2. Lineage (NCBI taxonomy): Eukaryota > Metazoa > Arthropoda > Insecta > Hemiptera > Cicadellidae > Neoaliturus > Neoaliturus tenellus. The sequence goes on from CM061532.1 coordinate 219,153,220, forward strand.
TTGGGCGGGTCTGATACACGCATAATCATCCAAATTTACAGGGCGCTGTTATTATTTCTGTTATTGATATATAGGTCAGAAATACTTTCAATAACTTAAAATAAATCTCACTGTAGCGATAAGTCATACGAAAGACCGTCTAGACAGCTTTACCGTATAACTCACCCACCGCGCAGCGTCGCGGTCTCGGGAGGAGATGCGTTCGAAGCTATCATTGGTGAAGCCATGGATGACTTTAAGCAAGCACACCTCAAAAACTGTAAAACTTAGAAACATAAAATTTTCACTCAATGTTCAGTAAATAATCTTCTTTCAATTTATGTTTTTTTTTTTTTTTTTTTTTTTTTTGAGACCGCAGCAATTTGAAATAACCTAAAAAAATGGTGGCTTATGTCTTTTTGTCCCCGAGCCGGGACTTGAACCCGGGCCCGCTGGGTGATAACCCAGAGCTCTACCACTGAGCTACGTAACATACAAAGTAACGCTGTTTAATTTATTATTACAAAAAACCAAAAATTTTACTATTGCTCATTTCAGTTTTACAAAACTGTTTATCTAATTTGGAGTTTTATTATGAAAACCACCCTAGAATATTGATTTCAACCGTTGCTAGAAAAGCGTTTTTATTATCTTTAAAGGGTATTAATTTATTTCAATGAAGATCGTTTGTTTATATCTATATTTGACCTTCAAGTCAATTTGATATGTAAAATAATTTCCGTACGAAAGAACTTTAAAGAATATAAAATACCCCCCGTCGCAGCAGACCTGCGTACTCAGCGAATTTCCAAATTAGTAATATTAATTTTGGCCAGATAAACCTGTAAACCAAATATCATCACATGCCCATAAATAGGGAAATAAATGTCTATTCTCCTTATGATAAAAATATAGGGAAAGAGTATGCAGGTATGCTGCCATGGGGAACACTAAAAGTAGGTTTAAAAGCTTAAAAATATAAATATATTTCGAACATATGAAGCCTTATACTTCGTTTCTACAATATCTGTCCATTGCTAAAGGAGTTTGAGTATTCTCCATATGATTAACATGGGAAAAGAGTATGCAGGTTTGCTGCCATGATAAGCATAAAAACTAGGATTTCTTTATCATAAATGGATTTATCTCAACTAAATAAAGGTGAATACCAAGTTTCATCCAAAAGTATTGGTTAACAAGTGAAATATTAACACATCCTTATTCTACATAAGATTAACATTGGAGCCCCAAAATACAATGTACTGTCTTTAGACTTTTGAATATCTCGGTAACCAATGGAGATAGAGCAAAGCTTCAAAGTACTAAATTGTGTGTTTTTTTGAGCTAAATCCAATGGTCAAAATATAAATTTAAAATTTTTAAAAATTACATATGAAAAATGCAAAAAACCCATTTTTGGGGTGCAAAACCCCCCAAAACTACCCCTTCCGGTAGGTCGATATGTCTGGTTTACGAACTCATCCGAATAAATGTAGGATTACACATTTCTACCAAATTTGGTGTCGATCGGACCATTTTTACGAGAGTTATCGTGTCTAGGGACACATATATATATACATAGATACATATATAAATATATACATATATATATATATAAAAATTTTAATGACTATTATTTTGGTCTCTGGGCACCTCAAAACGAAAAAGTAACATGGTCCCGGGCTTAGGTCTTACCATGAGACCTACGGTAATAGCTTATTCCCTATGGGAAATTCGCTAAAAAGGTCATAACAAATTAAATTAAAAGTAACATTATTTTTTTGTTAACTTACAAAAAAAAAACTTACAAGAAAAAAGGTATGGTATATCAAAAGATTGTTTTGTTTGTGGGTTGATAGTGATTACTGTATAACGAAAGTCGTTTTATTTTTCACAGTTATTAATGTCTCTTTACGAGTAAGGGCACAACATTTTGGAATCTTGTATATTCGTCGACCTTTCGAAAGATACAAGTCTACAAGTAACTAAATACCCCCGTCGCAGCAGACCTGCGTACTCAGCGAATTTCCAATGGAATTTCAGTTTATTTACTTTCCCCATAAAAACATCATAGGATCGAGTATGTAGGTTTGCTGCCATTGGGTGTTGTTAGAAAATCTAATTAATAATTATTGGTGAATGTAAACACAAAATTGTATCAAACTCTGGCAATTTTTTAATTTTCCCCATAAAAACCATGGGTGAGTATGTAGGTTTGCCGCCATATGGGTTTTGTAAGCAAGTATAAGTTAAACCTTAAATAGATAATGTACATACCAAATTTGATTAAGTTATGTCAATAAATAAGCAAGATACAGGGTTTTCTTGATTTCCCATAAGAATAACATGGAAAACACTTTTTTGGATTTTCCCCGTAACCAGTTATGCTATGATAAAAATTCAAAATACCAAATTGTTTGTTTTTTTTTAAGTTCTTTTAAATGGTTTTAGTTAAAATTGATGAATTTTAAAAATTAAGGTCCAAAAATGCCAAAAACCCATTTTTGACCCCTTTGAAACACCATAAAACCCCGTTCCCATAGCCCGACAATGCTGGTTCGTGAACTCATGAAAATAAACCTGGTCTTACACCTCCATACCAAATTTCATCAAACTGGAGGTCCCCTTCAAAAGTTATCAGTACCACGGACACATATATCTATCTATCTATATATATATATATATATATATATATATATATACATACATACATACATATATATGAAAATGAACGAATGGTGTTTTTGGCTTCTGGGGACCTCAAAATGAAAAAGTAAAGTGGTCCCGGGCTTAGGTCTTACCATGGCTACTACCGTAATAGCGTATTCCCTATAGGGAAATTCGCTAAAAAGTAAATAACTTTAAATAAAAATTACTACACACTGCACTAACTAATAACCAAACCGTAAACTGCTTGGCCACTGAGCAACAATCGAAGCTCCAACTAATTGTCCTGTTGAGTCTACAAAAAATAAAAATAATTATATCACAGATGTACATCTTATTCCGATAAATTAAGTAACCAGAGGTAAATGACGAGAGGGGGAGGGAGGAGAGAGATAGTGTCAGAGCAGGATCGGTGTCGGTACTCGCCTTTGCCGGAAATTGTGCAGAGTAGTTGACCATAACACACACGCAACAGCATTATGTTCAAAATATAGTTTAATTGGTTTTCTTTTTAATAGTTGTTTCGATTACGCGACTTTACTGAGCACATTTTCTTGTTAAACATGTTTCTTGTCCAAACAAATGTTTTAATCCAATACAAAAATATTATTTAAAAATATCATAGAAATTTAAAAAAAATCTCGAATAATCTGGGGGTGCCAGGCACCCCCTGGCACCCCAGTAAATCTGCCCATGGGTCTATGGGACTATAGGCCCTTCTTCCAGCTACCGCCTCGCAGAATAGTGAAATTCAAACGTTATATTAAAACATTGTTTGTAAATAACATAAATGTAAACGTTTTTATTCACCCTGATGTTTATATTCACCCCATTTTACGGTATTGTTATAGGCTTGTTATTTGTTATTCGTGAAGGTGGAGGAAAAATGTTGTGTGCATCTAGGGACTAAAGTACGTTTTCTCCCTCAGGGAAATTGTCACCTGAAGGCGAAGCCAAGGGTATAACCATTGACTATGTACACTAACATTAATAGACCTCTCATCCAATGCATTTAGTTTGAGGCTAAAATTTGGAAGTTCGGTGTACGCACCACCAGAGTCGCTGTCATCGATGTTGTTATTATTCAGCTGAATTTACAGTGCTGCAAAAACACTTTATCAAAACATAAACATAACTTACAGTTATAAAATAGTCCAGGCTCTGAACAGGTTGAGCATGCACTAAAAGTCTAACGAAATTCGACTTTTGATTATTGTTGGGAACATTTAGTAGATGTAAAAAATCGATGTTGCCACATTTCCAGAGTGGGCACAACACGGGGGACGCCCCCTAGAGGAAGTCGTAGAGGGAACTTTATTGGCCTATGTCATGTTATATATCATTTTAAAGGTCTTTGAATGTAGATTCAAATGCCACAAACCCGATCTCTAAAGGTCGAATATAACGCGAGTTATTGCGTTTTGAAATTTCGGTAAAATCCTTTCATGCAAAATTTGACTGTCTGCCATTTCTGGCTCAGACATTCATTTGATGTCGAGTTGGAGACATTGTTTTCAAATCTATTTAAATTCTATCTATCTTCTCTTTATAAAGATCCTGCAAATTAAGTTAAATGTTTTATTTTAAGTCTTTATTTGCCGTCTTTAATTGCTGTCCGAAATATTATGGTTACATTATGATTTTCAGCCCAATTGGGAACAACCCATGAGATCTTTTATGAAATATTTAACGTGAGCTTTAGGTTCATGTTTAACAGAAAGCAATGCCACAAAGCCGACCTTAAATGAATGCTCGAGTCAGAAATGACAGGCAATCAAACTTCGCATAAAAAGCATTTTGCCGAAATTTCAAAACGCAATAACTCACGTTATATTTGACCTTTGGAGATCGGGTTTGTAGCATTCGAATATACATTTAAAGACCTTTAAAATGATATACAACATGACATAGGCCAATACAGTTTCCTCTACGACTTCCTCTAGAGGGCGTCCCCCGTGTTGTGCCCATTCTGGAAATGTGGCAACATCGGTTTTTTACATCTACTAAATGTCCTCAACAATAATCCAAAGTCAAATTTGGTTAGACTTTCGTGCATGCTCAACCTGTTCAGAGCCTGGACTAAAATGTTTCATCCTTAGTTGAGAAGAGTGGTAATACTGATTTGTCTATCATATGTTACGTATACTTCAATGTATGCCGCACGAGATCGCACCACCGTCAATATGCTTCACACACGCCTATGCTATGAGAAGTCTACTCACGTTAGTGCACATAGTCAATGGTACAACAGTTTCCCTTCAGGGAGAAAAAGTTGTACTTTAGTCCCTAGAAGCACAAATAACTACTTTCCACATGATTTGCATGTTAATTAATCAGGACATGATAGTATGAAAGTCCTTCTTCCATTGTTGTAGTACCATTAAATTAACATTGAAGTTATATATATGGTAAAGAGACATTTTTACATTACCGGTATTACTACAAAACCAAAGGGGATACGGCATTAGTGTAAATTACAAAGTTACTCAGTTCAACGAGAGCTTTGAAATAATGTACAAAATGACATGTGTTTGCTTTAAAAATGTTGAGTTTTACTTATGTAAACACCTTTAAAATATTGTAAATTTTAGTTTTTTGATAAATGTGGCCATTGTGGCCTCGCGATAATCATTGTTAAGCTTAGCTTTACTACGAATAAAGCTTAGCTTATTTCAAATAAGTATTTTAAATCAGGAGTCATTTATGACAAAAAATAAAAAAAAATTACAGGCTATTCCATAAACAGGGTGTCTATAGAAATCTGATTTTAAAATTCCAGCATCTTTCCAGTATATTTAAAGAAAATATATCTCGTGAACTATTAATCCAAACATAGAGTAAAAATAATGGCCATTTATTCATATAAACAATTTCAAAATAGATTTTTGTATAAAGATAAAACACTTATGATTATGATTAATGAGTACTTTCCGTCAATAACATTTATTTAATATTTCTTATGAGGGCCTTCTAACTTCACCTATAGCCCTTTTGTTACTCCCACTTTACTTTTTGTTTATTTAATACAAAAAATAATAAATCATAAGAACAGTTAACTACAAAAAAAAGTAGTGAAATATATTAACTGGTTTTTAAAATATATAAAAAAAAATAAAACATGAATACAATTTAAGAAAGAAATTTAAATTTTGAGTCTAAAAATCTAACATTTTCTAAGCTCCATCTTTACAAAAATATTTACATTTCTTGATTAATTATTTGAGGAGAAATACAAGTTTTCTGATTTTGGTTTGCAAACCTATCTAAACAGCAAGAATGACTTGTCAAATATTTACATTGTTATGTAAGGATCAAATGACAAGGTCGATATTTTATGTATTAAAAAATTACAAATTTTAATAAAACTAAAAAATTTCAGTATCTTTTTTGAAATTCCAGTATAATGTCAGTATTTCCAGTATGGAAATATAATTCCAGTATTTCAAGTATTTCCAGGATCAGTAGACACCTTGGTAAATTTTTATTTTGACTTAAAAAATGGACGCCATTTTGAAACGAATAAAGATAACTAAGTTCTGTTTTCACCAAAATGTTTGTATTAAATAAACCTTTAAATCAATGTATGACGTATATTTGTATTTGAAAATTCCAAGATTTGAACCTTTGCCCTTTGTTTTTAGGACACCCTATATTTTTACAACCTTAAAACTATTTTTAAATTATACCTTGGGGTCAATTTAGTGGGTAGTAGTTTTATTTCAAGATTATAGGACAAACAGTTGATCAGTAATCAATTTGAGACACCTTTACGTGAGACAACCGGTAGATTAGTGGGGCTACTGTTTATCTGAGTCAGATGACCACCTAGTCATGCACTACAAAAGCCAAATCCGTATAATTGTCAGAGTACTTTAAGTGGAAGTTTAATATGAGTATAAGACTAGTGTTTCCAGAAAAAGCAAGGAAAATGCGTTGGTAAAATAAAATAATAAAAACAATTTATAAAATTTATTTTAAACTATACATAACCAATAAACAAGCTACATTTTCCATAATATTCAAGATTCCAATCTTCATAAGTAATGATTACAAGTATCACAATTCTTTCTCTGTTATAAAGCACAGTATAAATAGCATTGCAATTTGACAACTGATGTACCCTTAATCAAATTTAGAATGACTTACAAACTTTCATGGTGTTCATACTGTATTGGCAACCACTGTTTAAGTTATTCTTTCTTTATCAGAGCAATAACTAAGGGTGGCAGCTAAAGAGTGCAGTAATGTAAAACGGGCAAGGTAATTGACCAAGACAAATATGTTTTAATTGAGTTAAATTGATTTTAATTGAAAAAATAAATAAGTTTGCCTGAAAAAAGGAACCATATAGTTCAAAGCAAAATATTTAAGTTGTTAAGGACAATCCATTAAAGGAATGGTATGTATATTTTGCAATAGTTAACAATAGGGGAACTGGCAATTAAAATAGTTTGACTCAGTAAAAAACTTAGTATATTAACTTAGTAATTTTACTTTGAAGAACAACCACTACCACATACATCAAGAAAGTCAATTAAGATGTGATATAAATTTTCTCATCTTATAATTAAATGAATAAAGAGTTTCCCTGTATAAAAGCTTCAATAGGGTAATATTGTATGAATTTATGATAAATAATACAAAATATCATTCAAAATTTTGTACAAAAATGACACCGTAAACATTTTGCTAGAAGTGTCATGCTTAACTTAAGACTAAGTAAAAAATCAACTAATGTGTTTCATACTGCTTAACAGCCACAAATGAAATAATCGCAAAATTGCTTTCACAAAATTTACTCCACCATTTGGTCCAGTTTTTAAAGTGTCTGTGTTGGTTTATTTCCCATCAACACCATGTTAAACCTCCGACATAATAACTCCTATTTTAATAATCATAAAATTATGGTTCATAGCTTCAGATAAAAAGTTCATAAAGACGGAGATGTTTACAAGGATAATTGGACGACACATACAGTATTTTTACAAATTTTAAAGTAAACATATAATTTTGTAGAATAATTTACAATATTTTACAAGCTTATATGATGAGAATGTCGTTATGATTCAAGCACAATTTATTCTAAATTAATCTGAATGGGGAAAAAAATGAAATGATAAACAAGGGCAAGTTTAACATTGTTCTTATGGGAAATAAATCCAACATGATTGTTCTCCATCACCCAAAGAGAAATAACACCATAATTGTTTAAGTACAAAATTATGCATTAAATGCTATTCAAGGCAGTCTAAATGTTGGGCAGTTAGTGAATAACTACAATACACAATGTGGTAGAAACATTTTAGGTGTATCACTTCGTTTAGAAGACTTCCTTTTATACAATGGCTTCACTGGAAGTCTTAGAAAAACTTTGAATGCCTGTAAAAAATTATGTGTTTAAAAACCTTGGCATTCCTCGCAGTTTTACTTTTGACAATGAGATATTGATAAAAGTTTGATCGCTTACCATTTACAGGGTGTCTACTGCCTAATAGATACAAAAATCAGTGACTTTTTAGTAACTTTTGGGGGTGAAAAATATTAAAAATCAGTGACTTATACATGGTCTAATTAGGAAATTTTGGGGTAAAATTGCTAGTCGTAAAACTTTTGACCCCACTTGCATTATTTTCTTATTTCATACAAAAAATCTGTGATTTTTCTTGCATTTTAAGGAAAAATAAGTGACTTTTGGTGACTTCAGTGACCAGTAGACACCCTGATTTAAGAATCCATTATTCGTTTTAAGTTGCCATGCAGCATTCTTTTCAAATAATTAATTGGGAATATTTTAATTTTAATTAGGTGCATATCAACCAATGCTTAGTTATGATTTATTCATTCCTAGTGGATCTTCGCTTCGGTATGAAGTGTCAAATACTTCAAGAAGTAGCTTTCTACCTTATATGTATTTTAGTGAAATTTAATTGTTTAATAAATTGGTATATATATTTAAATGGTTCTAGAATGTTTCTACCTCACTGTCTATGTATTTTAGTAAGGGAAGGAAACTAGATGAATTTATGGAATTGAGAGGTCGAATAATAGTGGTGCATGATGACATTCATAATATTTTTAGTATTAAAGTAATCTTAATTTATTTTTCACATTTTATGACACCAGTTATAAAATAGGAACAAATCTTACTTTGTACAACTGTTTCAACAAATATAAAACACCCTATAAACATTAAGTGTGTGTCCTGGATAATTTGTGACATAGGTAACTGGCACTTCAATAATTAGACCAATAATACTGTGCCAGTAACGTTCATATTGGACTAGTGTGCAACCAAATTCAAACCGGTTGAATTTCTTGCTGTTATACAAAATTGAGTTGTAAGAAATATAAACAATTTCAAATTTTATTTTTTATTGGTCATATTCATTTAAACCTAAAATAACTTAAGATGAAATAATATTTCTTGAAAGTTATGGCTGAACCTCCGGTTTTTCGTACTTGCAGATAACGGAGAACATGGGTCCCCCAAGGCGATTGGCGAGCCAGCGGTTTTTGATGACAGCAAGCCTTAGGCTCTCACAGGTAAATTTGGTATCAAGATTGGTGTGTACGGATCGGCCCATCCCCTCTAGCACCAACAGATCTACGTGTGTCAAAGCGTTCACCAGATCTCGATCCAGTTTACTGCAACAAAAGCATCTGTTAGCAATTAGTCAGTACGGATCAGGCCATACGATCCAGTTCAAACAGATCTACGTGTATCAATGCGTTCACAAGGTCCCGATTCAGTTTACTGCAACAAAAGCATCCTTTCGCTCACCATTTCATTACAAATCCATTCTTAATAATTAATTCATCCTCTTGATGTTTTGATCAAACTTATCTTAAAAAGATCCATAAAATCAACTAAACAAAAGTGAGTCTGACCATCGTTATCAAATAGTCTTCTGTAATACAATTTCACAAAAATCATGATCATAAAAGAAATTTTCTCTGATATGAAATATTAATTAACAAACTCATCAAGTCCTTTAAAGTTTTGAAACCGAAACAAACAATGATATTTGATGCGATAACAGATTCAGGGGATTTCTTCGAGACAGTACCTCAAATACCAACCATCTGAGCAAAGACACGCCAAGTGATGGGTTGCACCTGATTGACATACCTGCATTCATCACAGAAAGTTGACAGAAATATGATTTGATGCAAAAGGTGATGAATATCCAATCCAGTCAATAGCCTCCTTTCATAGCCTATCATTTAGCATGGGCAGAGGTGTTCATTTATTTATTTGTTTGATTACTTCTGTAATTCAGGTTTGACATATTTTCTACTTCAGGACATAATTTTTGTAAAACAGTTTAAATACAATTTCTGATTGAATAATTGTTGAAAAATATCCAAACTGAAATTTTGATTAACCGTTTTAAAAGTTTGTGATTTTATTGTATTGGGAAATATCCAAATTGAAATTTTGATTAATTGTTTTAAAAGTTTGTGATTTTATTGTATTGGGAAATAGACAGTTATCTACAATATATTATGATAGTTAATTACTGTACAGCAGGACTTGGTTAATCTGACGTATGTTAAATATACTAACTCCGACTCCCCACTCAGTTGAGACCATATAAATATATAAAACAAGTGTCTTTTAAGAAAGTTATTCAAGGAATTTTTAAGATTTCCGAGTCAGTTTATGTAATGAGATTTGGGAATCGGGATGGATTTCATTTCACTCAGTTTTTAGTTTTAATGATTTTAAACACTTCCTCAGTGGGAATTTTAACATCCCAAAATAGTTGTTACGACTAAAATGTACTTGCAAAAGTGCTTTGTCTTACGATAATAAACAAAAAATTTTAGTACTTTGGGGACACCTGGTACATGTAATTGATTTTTTTCCTCTAAAACATAATGTTTTAATTTAAATGAAATTCAATTACTTTTAATACCTTTTTATTACTTATATTTTGTTTATTACGTTGGTAAAATTAATTTCATGTAAAATAAGTGTAAATGGGAGAAAAATAATAACAGTAAGAGAATAAATTGTACATAAAACTGACAATGATTAATTTCATACAAAACAGGTTGTCCACATGGGAATTAATTTAACTTTGTAGTTAATTTATACATTTTTAGTGTCCTTATTTTTAATGCTTGAAACCATTTTTAATGAACACAACTTCCGCTTTATTTCTTGAAAAATTTTAATGTTTGAGGTGTCACGAAATACATCTTGTTCGTAGTGTGCTAGAAGGTCGTAGGTTTAAGACAATTATATTCAGAAGAAGAGACCTTTATGTTAGTTTTGTTATCAATATTATTAATATGGGGAATAGTTTTTAAGACAGCTTCTTCTAGAGGACGTTTTACATATTACTTATCATTTCCTCAGAGCTTTTTGGGCATTTAGTTATTTTTCCAATTACGACGAAACCCTTTAATTTGAGACCACTCAGTTAGTTCTAAAATATTGGAAATGCTCACAATTTTGCTCAAAATATTTTCCATGTGCTTACTTAATGCTGTTCGTTAACCAGGTAACATAACCTCTTTCCTGTGAACAGGTAGAGAGTACTTTCGCTGATGTCCGGTGTTTACAATTAACAGCTGTTAACTTGAAAATCTATAAATTTTCTTACCAATATCACTAATTTCAATGTACAGTAGAACCTCGATAGTTCGACTCTCGGTAGTTCGACACTCCTTATAGTTCGACACGGTCCATGACAACTTAACATGTTAATTACGATTGATAGTGTCCATGTTGGAGACGGACAAAGGTGGAAATGTAAACAAAGTGGAGAATGATTTGAATATTGGTTATTTTTAATGTTCAATTAAGTTATGGTTTCATTAAATTTAGTGTTTCCTAAATTCAAAACATGATTTTTATAAATCCAGTATTAAAATTCCCCATATACTCCCTATAGTTTGACATTTTGATAGTTCGACACCTTCTTGGTCCACAAAGTGTCAAACTATCGAGGTTCTACTGTAATAACTTCAAATAATCCAATAAATTTATTTAATTTTCTATAATTATGATGATTAATTATAGAAAATTAAATAAATTTATTGGATTATTTGAAGTTATTAATTTAAAATTAATAACGTCAATTATCTACACTTATTTAATACGCGAAGGATTTTTTTTTGTGTAGAGAACTCCTCCTACAATTTTCAACTGATTTTCAAGTATTTGATGTCGTTTGATAGGGCTTGGTCAGTAGTTGTTTCCGCCCAAAATTGATGAAAATCTGACTTGAAAAAGAGTAATATCACAAATTAAATTTGAAATTTTCCTATTAGAATTGTGATTGGGTTGAGCATTTTAAACATCTGTTAATGTACAGCTGTAAATACGTGTAGCTTTTTGTGATTACTGATATTCACAATATTGGATTGGTTGGATGTCACTCATTTAGTGGATGTCATTGATTTAGAACTAAATGAAACTTATCAAAACAAAATGCTCGATTTCGAGCAACAATTAGACTAGTAATTATTAATTATTGAAAATTAAATAAATTTATTGGATTATTTGAAGTTATTAATTTGAAATTAGGGATGTTGAATTCCAATCAGAAGAGTTTTGTTAAATGAAAAAATTCCTTACCAATGTTAATCAAATGGGAAAATTACAAACTTTAAGGGCTTATAGGGCTCTTCCTTTTAAATGGATATTTACCAATTTACTTTAAAAACAATTTCACGCCGAGCTCTATCCAAAGACACTAAAATCATTAAAATCGGTTGAAAACAGTGGGAGGAGTGCCTTGTACAAAAAAACCATGCCGCCGCTTATTAGATATGTATAGATACTTTTGTTTTGAAGTTCAACTCCCTCCAAGATGATATGGTTTAATCCTCCACTTGCTGATATATGAGAACATACTTTTGTTCAAGAACATGAAATTATACGAAGGGCAAAACGCATTTACAAGTATTTCCTATAATAATTGAACAAGCTCCTATAGTACAATTGAATATAAGTTCACTAATGATATATTAAAATTAATTGTGTATGTTTTAGGTAGTACAGTGCAGACCGACTGATTCCAAAGAAACAACCACATTATCTCTCAACAAAGAATCATACATTCCTGGCATTTTGACGTCAGGATTGCTTGTGATTCCATTCTCACCTGCCAAACAAGTTTATATAAACTCTAATGTCATCTCAAACACCAGTGTCCCATCAGCTTCACAATATGAGCCTTTGAAAAAAGGGACAAACCCCTCTCACATAGGTAGCTCTAAAGATGAATATTCATCTATAAACAAAATACAACCTACTGAAAAAACAAAAGGAGACAAAAAACAATCAAATAAATCAAAGAAACCATTTGAATCTGGTAGCTTTAATGATGTAAATAATCTATCAAAAGGAACAGACTCTGTTAGTAAATTCTCGGTCGAACCAATCTCCTCAACTGGTACAAAAAATGCATTAGATTCCAGCAGTTACATGCATGATCGTTTAGCATCAGATGGAACAAAAACTACCTCTGGAAAAAAATTAAGTACCGAAGCACTACCTAATAAATTATCAAATGGGCATTCCACACAAACTAGCATAAACAACTCTAGTGATGAGCCCACAAAATCAAATCTAGGGTCAAATTCAGAATATTCTGTGAGTAATATGGTTGATGAAGGATTATCTAGTTTATCGATAAAACCGTCTAGCACTAAAATAGTCAATGATAAACATTTAACATCCAACGAACCTAATTTAGCTAAAGTAACAGCAGGGCATGATAACCTATCAAAAATACCAACAAAACCATCTGAAGCTGTAAGTTCAAATGCTGGACATACAGTTTCAGAAGAATTAGATGATAAACCCCCATTGAATGAATCAACAATCTCATTTGTGGGCATTAATAATCAAAATACCCAATCTGATAGAGCTAATTCTGCTGGTATATACACAGAAGAAGAGCCTTTAAACAGTTCAAAAGTTCCTTCTAATGAAGCAATAAAACAATATAAGTCTAATGACTATGGAAAAAGTAAAGTTGAGCCAGAATCACAAAATGATGAAAAAGGTAAAAGGATCTCATCTGCCCTACCAACTGGTGATAGAGTTAATCTTGCCAACATAGAATCACAAAGTACCAATGATGACAGTGGCATTAACCCTCAATCAACAACTGTTGATGAAAACATTGGAGGATCATCAATACAAACAAATGGTAAGAAAACTGCTTATAGTTCACCACCCATACCAACAGGCAATGGAGACAATAAAGCCCTGCCACTGTCTCAAAATGGTGGGTCAAAAACGAGCGGTTCTTCTAGTATTTCAAAATCAGGCAATGGTTTTACCCCAAAAATAACACGAGCTGAATATGGAAATATATATGGTACTGATAATACATTTGAGAAGACTGGAGCTTCCAACCCTCTTGCAGGAAAATCAACCAATGTTTTACCATTATTACATAAACCTACCAGTATTGTTACACAAGGGTCTCTCGCATTACCAAATGGTAATGTGAAAAGTGGTGCAGAACACACAATTGAAAACAAAGCAGATCAAAACTTACATGAATCAAAAAATGAAAATGGTGATTCTCTTGGTGCAATTCAATCTGTCAATATGGAAGCTCTTTTGCAGGGACAAAAAACTAGAATAAGTGCTACTGCAAATCCACTGGGATCTCAAAAACAAAATGGACCACAATCTAAATTATTGAATGTAGTGGACCCGTCACAATTACAAGAAGCCGATGAAAACCATGGCCATTCAACTATACCGCAAGATGGAGGTAATGCAAAAGTCACTGATGGAATTTCTCATGAAGGGATTGATGCTGCTTCTCCAGACTATCAAAACCAATCTAATATCGGCTCAAATGTAAGACCGTTACTGATTCAAGGAACTGAGAACAAACCTGTCCTACCAGAGTTAGGAACTAGAAAAGCAGAATCAGACACCAGTTTACATATCATGCCAAATGGATCAAAATCAACAAATGAAAATTACATAGTGTCTCCTAACTTTTTAGCACAATTCAATACTGAGGTAAAACCAAGTACTGATTCTGAGAAAGCTAAATCCACTACTCGACAAGAAAGTGAATTTGCAGGAAATCGTCCAAACTTTCAAAAGTCTGCCAGTGAACATGAAACAGCTCCACTAGAATTTGGGAATGCAAATAAAAAAGGTCTTCTACAAGGTTCCAAGTTACTTCTTTCTAAAGGTAAGGATGGATCCAATGGTGATTTAAGTGTCACAAAACCTGGAGGTAACTATAACCATCAATCCCAAGGAGTATTAGGATCATCAACCAATATTCCAAATACTGAAAGTACTAAAATCACTGATCCTTTACATTATACACCAGATTTTGGAGATCTAAAAGCCACTAGTGGTTTAGGGAATATTCCAGGCTCTGGAAGTTCAATAAATTCTAATAACCAGTCAAGGCCTGGTTCTGGAAGCTCAAAAAGTGATAACGGTTTAGGACACAAAGGTTTGGAAACTACTAATGGTATAGATTATAAGCCAGTCAATGGATATTCAGGATCTCCTAATGGCTTAGGGGATATGCCAGGAACAGGAAGAACAGGAACTGCTGATGGCTTTGTGGATATACAAAAAACAGGAAGTTCAGACACTTTTGATGCCCTAGAGTATATTCCAGGGGCAGAGAATTTAAAAACTAATAACTTAGGGTATGCACCAGGGACTGGAAGACCGGAAACTGCTAATGGCTTAGGACGAGTAAGTGAAACTGAAAGTTCAAGAACTGCAACTGGCCTAGGGTATATGCAAGGAACTGGAAGTTCAGGAACTACTAATTTTGGGAATATGCCAGGGAGTCGAAGTTCAGGCACTACTGGTGGTTTAGAGAATATGCCGGGAGCAGGGGATTCAAGAACTACAAATAGCCTAGGGTATACTCCAGGGACTGGAAATTTGGGAACTGATAATGACCTAGGAGAGATGAAAAAAACGAAAATTCCAATAACTGGAACTGGCATAGGGTTTATACCAGGAACTGGAACTTCAGAAACTGCTAATGGCTTAGGGGATATGGCAGGGATTGGAACTACTGATGGCTTAGAGTATATACCAAAACCAGAAAGTTTGGAAACTGATCATAGGTTAGGGTCTATGCTAGGGAAAGGAAATTCTCCAACTCATAATGGCTTATTGTATACACCAGGGACTGGAAATTTGGAAACTGCTAATGGCTTTGGGTATACACAAGGGACAGGAAATTCAGAAACTGATAATGGCTTGGGGTATATGCCTTTGACTGGAAATTCAGGAACTGCGACAGATTTAGGGTATGCACCTGAAACTGCAAATTCAGGAACTGTTAATAGCTTAGAGAATGCAACAGGAACTGGAAATTCCGGAATGGCAACAAGCATAGGGTATACACCATTAACTGGAGATGTGGGAACTGCAAAAGGTTTAGTCTATACACCAGGGACTAAAAATTCGGAAACTGCTGATGGCTTAGGATATACACCAGGGACTAAAAATTCGGAAACTGATGATGGTTTAGGCTATACACCAGGGACTAAACATTCGGAAACTGATGATGGTTTAGGGTATACACCATCAACTGGAGATGTGGGAACTGCAAAAGGTTTAGTCTATACACCAGGGACTAAAAATTCGGAAACTGCTGATGGCTTAGGATATACACCAGGGACTAAAAATTCGGAAACTGATGATGGTTTAGGGTATACACCAGGGACTACAAAGTCAGAAACTGCTGATGGTTTAAGCTATACACCAGAGAATAAAAATTCAGGAACTGCAACACGCTTAGGCTATTCACCCTCAAATAGAATTTCGGGGACTAGACCAGGTTTACCACAGGTTATACAGGAACCAATATTTAGAGCAGGGACTGGAAATTCAGCAACTGGTAATGGCATAGGGTATTCACCAGGGACTAGAAATTCGTTAACTGCAACAGGCTTAGGGAATTTACCATCAACTAGAAATTCAGGCACTGCAACAGGTTTACCACAAGGTACACGAATACCATCAGGTATACCAGGAACCGGAAATTCAGAAATTGGTAATAAGTTGGGGTATACACTAGGGCCTGGAAATTCAAGAACTGCAACAAGCTTAATGTATACAACAGGGACTGGAAATTCAGAAACTGGTAATGTCTTAGGGTATACACCAGGGACTGAAAATTCAGAAACTGGTAATGGCCAAGGATATACACCAGGGACTGGAAATTCAGAAACTGGTGATGGTTTAGGATATACACCAGGGACTGCAAATTCGGGAACTGCTAATAACATAGAGAATGCTACAGGAACTGGAAGTAGAGGAACTGGTAATGGGTTACAGTATTCGCCAGTGACTGAAAATTCTGGAACGGCAACAAGCGTAGGACATACACCATTGACTGAAGATGTGGGAACTGTAAAAGGTTTAGGAGGCTATACACCAGAGACTAAAAATTCAGAAACTGCTGATGGCTTAGGGTATAAACCAGGGACTAAAAGTTCAGAAACTGCTGATGGTTTAGGCTATACACCAGAGTCTAGAAATTCGGGAACTGCAACAAACTTAAGGAATTCACCATTGACTGGAAAATCAGGGACTGCAACAGGTGTACCACAGGGTACTCAGGTAGCAACAAGTATGCCAGGGACTGGAAATTCAGAAACTGGTAATGGTTTAGGGTATACAGCAGTGACTGGAAATATGGCAACTGCAAAACGCCTAGGATATTCACCATTGACAGGAAATTCAGGAACTGCAACAAGTTTACCACAGAGTACTCAGGGAGCAACAAGTATGCCAGGGACTGGGAATTTAGAAACTGGTAATGGTTTAGAGTATAAATTAGAGACTGGATATATGGCAACTGCAAAACGCATTGGATATTCACCATCGACAGGAAATTCAGGAACTGCAACAAGTTTACCACAGGGTACTCAGGTAGCAACAGGTGTGCCAGGGACTGGAAATTCAGAAACTGGTAATGGTTTAGGGTATACACCAGTGACTGGAAATTTAGAAACTGTTAATGGGTTAGGGTATACACAAAAAACTGGAAATTCAGGAACTGCAACAAGTTTACCACAGAGTCCTCGCGTAGCAACAGGTACACCAGGGACTTTAAATTCAGAAACTGGTAATGGGTTTGGGTATTCACAAAAAACTGGAAATTCAGGAACTGCAACAGGCTATAAACTAGGGCCAGAAAAATCAGTAACCGTTGATGGCTTAGGGTATACACCACAGACTGGAAATTTGAAAACTTCAACACCCTTAGGGAATTCACCATTGACTGGAAATTCAGGGATTGCAACAAGTTTACCACAGGGTACTCAGGTAGCAACAAGTATGCCAGGGACTGGAAATTTAGAAACTGGTAATGGTTTATGGTATACACCAGAGACTGGAAATATGGCAACTGCAACAAGTTTACCACGGGGTTCTCAGGTAGCAACAAGTATGCCAGGGACTGGAAATTTAGAACCTAGTAATGGTTTAGGGTATACACCAGTGACTGGAAATTTAGAAACTGTTAATGGGTTAGGGTATATACAACAAACTGGAAATTCAGGAACTGCAACTAGTTTACCACAGAGTGCTCAGGTAGCAACAGGTACACCAGAGACTGGAAACTCAGAAACTGGTAATGGCTTAGAGTATACTACAGGAACTGAAAATTTAGGAACAGGTAATGGGTTACAGTATGCGCCATCAACTCAAAATTCCGGAATCGCAACAAGCTTAGGCTATAGACCATTGACTGGAGATGTTGAAACTTCTAAAGGTTTAGGCTTTACACCAGGGACTAAAAATTCAGAAACTGCTGATAGCTTAGGGTATAAACCAGGGACTAAACATTCAGACACTGCCGATGGTTTATTATACCCACCAGAAACTATAAATTCAGGAACTGCAACACACTTTGGGTATTCACCTACAAGTGAAAATTTGGGGACTGAAACAGGGTTAACACAGGGTATACAGGAACCAACACATACGCTGGGAACGGAAAATTCAGAAACTGGTAATAGCTTAGGGTATACACCAGCAACTAAAGGTTCAGGAACTGCAACACGCTTAGAGTATTCACCATCAACTAGTAATTCAGGGAGTGCAACAGGTTTACCACAAGGTCTACAGGTACCAACAGATACACCAGGAACTAGAAATTCAGAAACTGGTAACGGATTGGGGTATACACCAAGGACTGGAAATTCAGGAACTACAACAAGCTTACTGTATACACCAGAGACTAGAAATTCAGAAACTGGTATTGGCTCAGGGTATGCACCAGGGACTGGAAATTCAGGAACTGCAACAGGTTTAGGCTATAAACTAGGGCCTGAAAAACCAGTCACTGTTGATGGCTTAGGGTATACACCACAGACTGGAAATTTCGAAACTTCAACACACTTAGGGAATTCACCATTGACTGGAAATTCAGGGACTGCAACAGGTGTACCACAGGGTACTCAGGCAGCAGCAGGTACGCCAGGGGCTGGAAATTATGAAACTGGTAGTGGTTTAGGGTATACGCCAGTGACTGGAAATTTGGAGACTTCTAATGGGTTAGGGTATATGTCAGAGACTGGAAATTCAGAAACTGCTACTAGATTAGGGTATATACCAGGGAATAGAAATTCAGGAACTGCAACAGGCTCAGAGTACACACAATCTTCTGGAGATGTTTTAACTGCAACAGGTTTAGGCTATGAACCAGGGACTGAAAATTTGGGAACTAATGATGGATTACTGTATACACCAGAGTCTAAAATTTCATTAACTAGTAATCAATTAGGTTATACACCAGAGACTGAACCTTCAGGAAGTCTTAATGGTTTGCAGAATATTTCAGGGACTGCAAGTTCAGCAATTGCTAATGGGTTAGACAATATGTCAAGGACTGAAAGTCTGAGAAATGCTAACAAGTTAGGGTATTTTACGGGCATTGGGGGTGTAGGAGCTGCCAATGGTTTAGGGAATATGCCAAGTACAGGAAGCTCCAGAGCAGCTAATGGGTTACTACTAGGACCTTTACCAGGGACTACTAGTCCTGGAACTCCAACAGGCTTAGGGTATGTGCAAGGGCTTGAAAGTTCTGGAATTTCTAACAGCTTTGGTTATAAGCCAGGAACTGGAGGTTTAGGAACTGCCAACAGCCTAGGTTATGTGCCCGGATCTGGAGCGTTGGGCACTAGCAATAGCATAGGATATATTCCAGGGCCTGGAAATTTCAATTCCAAGGTTCCAACTTCTTACGGTGGTAATCATGGCAGAGTGGCAACAGTTTCATTTTCTGGAAGCCTAATCAACCCAATCCATCCAAACTCTCAGAATGTCTATCCACAGTCAGTTTCCAACAATTTGGTGCCTTATCCTTACTACAGCTCTACTAGAGGAATTCCAATCTCTAATGGATTCCAGCCAGTATACCCTTCTTATGTACCAACATCATACCCAACTTCTGCGATTCCCAATCAAGTGTATAAACCCATGAATGTTGCAGTACCTCATGTATCCACTGTTACAAGCAATCCTCTTGCAAACACCAAGTAGTTTCACCAATTAACACGTCTCCTTAGCAGCTTGTCATTTGTAGAAACAATAGTGTCATTCTCAAAGGTGCAATTACTTATTTATCTCTACCTGAATCAACCGGATGTGTATTGCCTTGTAAGTAAATTTTAGAAGAAATACTATGAGAACATTTTTTCAAACAAAAGTGGGATAAAATATTATCTTGGTGTGTTAAGTTAATAGAACACTCTAGTATTATATTGTAACAATTATTTAATTTGTAAATAAAAATTAGTTACAACAGAGTATAAACCGGCTTTTTAACTACCCACCATTTATGAAAAAAAACCTGTTTTAACCCTAATTTTCTTCCGACGATGTTGAGAAAATCACACAAAATGATTTTAAGAGGTAATATAAATCATAATTCAAATAATATTTTTATTTTTTTATTAGGTCTGATGATGTTATTAATAACGAAAAACCTAACAAAAAATTAAACAAGTTTTAGAAGATTTTAGGAGTTATTGTAAGAGCTTTGCAAAATGACATAATTCTGATATTAATTAAATTGTTCTAAATAGGTTATGTACCTTTGTCTTCAGCTTAAATAAAAGCTTTATTGAAGCTGAAGACAGAGGTACGTAACCTATTTATAATTGTCTTTATCAGCTTCGGAGGCTTAACAACATGAATTGTCAAGTAAAAAGATTTAAGTATTTTTCCTGTTCCTATTCTTCATTATTAACAATGAAGTTTTGAATAATATAAAAGTTCGTTAGGAAAAATGTTTTTATCTCACAAACAGTGTTGGCAACACCCAATTTAGAAACTGATAACGAGTCCCGAAAGTAAAATTATTGAAAACATGTTATCCAAGTGAAAGTCACCATGCAGATGATAAGCTACCTTCCTACAAAACCCCACCATGATTTTAAGGTGTGCACTTCTAGTGATAGTAACACAGGTAAATTAGTTCATTATTTAAGTTGTTAATTCAATCGAGACTAATACTATAAGTGTAAAAATGAGTTTGTTCATTGATTTGTTTCTTACACTTTAAAAGCTGAAAATATAAAATAGGAAATAGAAAATCACCATGAAGTTTTGTATGACTAAACTAATGCATACAATTAATTATCATTAATTTTAATTTGCTGGTAATTTTTTTAACAAGCTGGGATTATTTCTGAGACTCTAGATCTGTGGCTTTTAACTTGAGTGCAGTTTGTAAAATGCCTCGTAAAATTTGTTTAGAGAACTATCATATACAACAGGAATAACTCTGTAATATTCCCACTTTCATATTAGATCTTGTCAAGTTGTTTACTTATTGTGGCCAGAGTTTGTGTTTCTTAAATTCATAAATAAATAAATAAATAAAAGAAGTGGCTCTCCGTCCATATCTGGAATCAGTGAGAGGAAAGAGATGGGTTAATAAGAGATAGGTAATCAGTAACTACTTCCTTGTTCATTTGTGTGATTTATTTTTACTTTTAATGGTTGTCTCTTTATTTTTTAAGCGGTAAGGGTTTAAGGAGAATGTCTCACAAAATTATGAATCCAACATGGGGACTTTTTGGGATGTAGGTAGTAAGTGGCGCTCCCACTCTGGGAGATGAGTGGGCAGCCAACTTCCAGCAGAATATGGCAGCCGTGCACGGGAACATTGTGAGCGCCATCTCCGGACTCATCAAGCCCCTGGCGGACCTGATAGACTGGCTCTTCGGTGGCCCCAGCCCCACGGGGGGCAGAACCATCCACCTCCCCGCCATGCAGGTACACTCTGTAAACCTTTATTGAAAGGAATAGTGTACTTGGAAATTGTTGAACCTTCTGTAATGAAACTTGGTATAGATACAGTTGATTTGAAAGTAATTTACAAAGTTTAAACATTCATCGTAAGCCTGCCAAAGCTGTCTTCACTCCAAAATAGGGGATTTTCTCTCCTGCCAGAGGGTTGCCGAGTGATCCAGATTAAAAAAATAACCGATGTGGTATAACCAGTGTCTTAATCATGGCTTGCAGATAGTTAAACTAAATATTCTACTTTTGTGTGAAAGTGTGTGTATGAATGTGTGTGGAGTTTTTAAGTTACAAAATCATTTCAATCTTTTCAAAATCAATTCAAAATCATTGGATCTTTTGCTTTTTTGTTGGTTTTTAAAGTTTACTAAGGCTTGGAAACAAACCACTGTCAGTCTTTATATTTTATTCTTTTGAAAGAGGAAAGAAGTTAGAGTGATCACTTCTATTTTTCTCTAAACTAAAACCAAAAACAAACTAATGATAAAGGTCTGACACCCTTTTTCATGAGAAAAGGGCTATAAAAATGAAGAACTGAGGGAATAAAATAAAGCAATTATGGGTAAAAAAAGCTAAATAAAAATAAATAACTAAAAGAAAATATATTGAGGAAACAAAAGGTGGTTGGTGATATGCCCAAAAATCTCAAAATCTACAAATGCATACGGTAGAACTAGTACGGCCTCAAATAGTTTGGCGTCCTCCGGAAATGAATCATATGGTCACAGGCATTTCCAATGGTTGAAAAAGACCCAGGGACAGTAACTGGTTTTTACAAGTACAATCGCCGAAACATCTTGGTTTTTCAAAGATGTTTTATTTCAATTGCCAATTTCCTGACGATTCAGTCTCAGAAGCGTCTTCTGAAATACTATGCTCTTGTACCGTTTTTGATTGTGATCTTTATAAATAAAATTTTGCGGCATAAAATGTTACACGGATGTTACGGCTAGAAGATGGATTCCATCACTATTGCGGTCTCATTTACTCGTTAGGACTAGAACCTATTGACAGCCAATATTAGGCTAAAACATTCATTGGGTTTTGCCTTTTAATCCAGTTAGTTTCATCGCTAGGCACCACTTGTTTGTTGTCTGATTGAATTTCGGCCCTAATACAACGTCTAAGCAAGTATATATTATGATTTTTAAGTTTAACAAAACATTCATTAGGTGTAAGATATTATTTGTAGTTAAATACACCGTAATAGTTCATCTTTGGAACACCCATTAATCAGGTTCCTTGTCACTGTGACTTATTTAATAAACCGCAGGTTAATACACACACTTTTAATCTGGGAGGGGGGGTTTGGTCCTGAGGTGGCCAGATTTGAGGGCATCCACTGTATTTTGCAGAGTAAAAATAATAACTTTTGATATTTTTCTGTTACAGATGATAGAATCTTGATTACAATATCAAGTTCTGAGTTGAAACTGGTTAAATGGTGAATTTGATAAGAATTCTATATTTTTTAGAATCACTGAGTTGCTTATGGCAAAAATTTTACAACAACATTATTTCATGGTTAATTGAAATATAATTGAAGGATAAATAAATTACTTTTTTTATTACCTACCTTTTTTATCATCGATGAACGTAATCATTTACATTTGGTATGATTTAAAATTAACCTTTGGATTGAGCAGATCAATTTAGTTTTACAGAGGATTTAGTTTTTTTAAGTTAGTTAGTTTTTTTTTCATTTTAAGATTAATTTTCACTTGGGTGGTATTGCGCTGATCTTTGATTGGTCTGGTTTTAATTTATTATCTAGAAAACCTAAAAAGTAACTATGTAAACTCATTTGTCGTCCTTTTCTTCCACGGCGATCTTCGCACTTGTCTATATTTTACAAATAACACACACAAGCGACACATATGACACAACAATACGACGTTTCGGCAAAATAGTAAAAAACATTTCCCATATTCAAGGATTCTTTTTACTACACATTTGCTAGTCTCGCCACCACAACTGGTGGGCATTAAAAGTTGGGGGTGGGGGAGGCCTTCTTCACAGCTTCTAAATAAACAGGACTTATTTTGATGGATAGTCTTGAAATAGTGTAATATATACTGTAGATCATTCCAAATCATTGAGATTCTAATGTAATACAATGAAGTCATCAGAGTAGGTTTCACGTAAGTTTATTGCATAAAACAATTTTCATTTAGTGAAAACCTATGCATGCCACGATCACTTTCTAAACCTAAAGCATCCCCCAAAAAGGCTCAATTATGAACTCTCCTGGTCAATTTGACATGCCATAATGCAAAAAAACCTCTCCTGAGGACTGATATGTGAACCAATGAGACCACCCAAGGCTATCTACCTAGTCCAGCATCTCATGACCTACAACTTAGTTGCGAAAAAACATTGGGCCTCCCAGCTACTTTGAGAACATTTGCTGGCTCACTTTTGAGCCGTCAGCTAAAGGGTTTTTCTTCTTTTTTTTATTGCTCATCATAGTTGGAGAAATTAGTATGCCTTTAGTGAATGTCAAAACTCTTTTTTTTATTAATAACAATTCTACAAAATTCTATAACATATAGCTATAACAATATTATCATCCAGTTCTGTTTCGTGCTGTTTAGGTGCCATGCTTTTCCCACGTATGCCACCTATGTTTTATCTTTAACTTCAAATTTCTTAAAACCATCAGAGAAATAAAAATAGATGTGACAATAATAAATAAACAACTATGTAAACAACATTTCCACTGCCCAAAAGCTTACTTGGAGGAAAAAACAATTAAACTTAACTGGCTATTAAAATAATTTAAACAATGGAAACGATGGTACCAACCTGAGGTCAAGACAGGGGCCGGACTGGGCAGTCTCCATGGCTACCAACCTGCCCTCAGCGACCGCACCGGCCACCACGTCACACACAGCTGACACCTGGCGGATCAGCACCAGCAGCTCCGAGTGGGTGACGTCGTTGAGGGCCGGCGCGGAGTTGGCACACAGGATCACCTGGGCCACATAATACATCAGTGAAAATATACTGGAAGGGGGTCTAAGACAGGACTAAGGAAAACTGCTGTTGTGTAATAGACAAGGGCTGTTTCATTAGCGGGTAAAACGATGTAAAAAATAGTACCCAAAACGTCACCAGCCTGATAGCAAAAAAAAACAAAAAACAGCGGGTGCATGTTATTCTTATGGACATAAGAAGGATTACGTCACCGGCCTCACTCAAAAGCGGCATTTTCCAACATCAAAGGAATGAAACAGCCCTTCTTTTGTTTATATCTCCGCAGTTCTGGTCTGGGAGATGCAGAGGGAGGGGCGTCCCGACGTTCAGCCAATGTATTAGAAACAGAGCAGTTGCTGTTTTTTGTGATTCTTTTTCTTTGCCCCCTTACTAATCTTTAGGCTAATAATTATATAGAATTTTTTGTATTTTATTATTCTGGGTTCTTAAAAACAAATCTCATAAAAAATCAAGGATTTTTTAAGAGCCTTCCATGGTTTTTAAGGACTGTAGTAAGGGGGAAGGGAGTTGGGTGGAGTCCACTGAAGATGGACTTAGTTGTTGTTACATTGGCTCAGTACTGTACCATAGATCATAAGACAGTCGTGACAATTGTACGTGAAAAGTGTGGGGCCCGGATGTGGCCCAGGGTTTTAATACTTTTTTTTTAAGAGGTTGGTGGACCTCTTTTTGCCTTACTTTGCCTCGTCCACATTGACTATTGACCTGTGCGTGGATCGTATTAGACAAAGTAAGGGGGTGAGCCGCTACAGTACAAGGTGAAGGGTACTGATAAAAGTCACTGGCAGAACGCGCATTCGAACCCACAACATCGCTACAATAGTCCAGAAGTCCGGCGCACAAACCACTACGCCTCCGACTAACCCAAATTATTTCTGTTATCCGTCTATTCACTTAACCATCACAGTCCCGGCCCCAAGGGTGACGGTTAATAGAGGTTCTACTGTAACTATAAGGTCTTGAACATTACATATTGCTAAATTAGAATGAACTTTTTGTTGTTGAAAAGATGTAAATATCTAATTTAGACATTTACAGTATACAAAGAAATAAAAAATGTAATTTTTCTTGTAACTAAAGATATTTTTAAAAAATCACTAAACAATACACTTGTAAAAAATATTGTAATGCAAAATTGTAGACAAGTTTTTTTCAACAAAATATTTGAAGTATAAAAATAAAAATTAAGTAATTAATAAATATCGATTGAAACGAAGGGTAAAATTGTAAAGAAGACAAAAATACATCATATAAATAACAAATAAACAACAAATTTAAGTTAAAGTAAATATTAACATTCAGGAATGAAGTTGTTCATTAAATCAATGCCATTTATAGCCCCAAGAAATGTTTTGCCTATTTTTGTTTTCATTGGTTTTACTGAAGCAGATTCTTACTTATAGATTATCATTAAAATTAAACTGAGAAAATATTTACTATGAGGCCTAAATTACTATACTGTATTTAGGTTTGTACAAATAAATTGTAAAATGTTTTTGACAAGAGACTTTTATTTTTTATCATCCCGAGTTTTTGTCGTAATCCATATGCCGTGCACTGCATTTTAATGAATAAATTTAATAATTATTTACAAAGCTTTATATGGTATTTTACAAACATATAATCGTGCATTAACGTTTTCTAATATCGTTAACTGATATTTCTATAATTTAAATAACTTCTTGATTAGCATTATACGTGCTGGTACTGATATTCAGGTTGAAATAATAAAACGTCTTCCAACACTACTCGATATATTTACACTTATACTGTAATTGTTTACAAGACGGTAAATATATATAAAAGCCATTACAAGATCTTTTATATATATTTACCGTCTTGTAAACAATTACAGTATAAGTGTAAATATATCGAGTGTTGGAAGACGTTTTATTATTCTATAATTTGCCTTAAAGATATTAAAATTGTGCCATAACTCGGCCTCAGCTTATCCGGCTTTTGTACGTACGGCCTATTAACTGAATTATTAGTGAAATCCTCTCCTAAGTGAACTTATGCTATCACTCTAATGTGACTCTCTGATGTTGTCAGATAACAAAGTTTTCCTCTTAACAATCAACTCAACAGTTACTGAGAAGAAATGTCACTTACTTTGGTGCCTCGCTTAAGCAACTCTCTGGCGAATGGTAGGACACCCAGGACAAAGTCTATGCCGCTGTTGTCAATGAAGATGGCAGCACATTTGTGGGGAGGCTCCTTCCATCTCGCCAGCCATTCATCAAGGGAATCCACAAGCCACGGTCTTTCTGTATATAACATTACCGAATGTCAATTTATTATACTTAATTAACTTTCCACCAATGTTAAAATAGAGTTCCTAAATTAGTCCAAATAATGAAAAAATTTCAAAACTGTTACAAATTGCAATTTTTTTTATAATGAAATGGAAGTAAAATGGCATTCTAAGACAATTTTATTTTGAAACTAACTATGTTAATTATTTCTTATGCAATCCCTATTAGAGAGAAACAAAAACTGAAATGATCTCTAGATCTCTTCTCCTTCAACTGTTGATTTAGAGCGAAGTAAAAGGGTAAGCTAGTCTCAAAAATTCATGTAGCATGTAAAACAATAATAAAAATTAATAAAAATTGGAAGTTTTATTTGAAATTTTAATATTGCCTGCCATTTACCAAAGTTTTAAAGAGCCAAATAATGTTTTATTTTTGATTTGCTAGTCTTAAAAATGTTGTTGAGTTTTAATTAAGTTGCCTTAAATATTGTAGTTTACGAAATACTAACATTAAAATGCTTGAGTTGATAACTCTGTGTATACAACAATTTATATGGTTTTGAATGAATCTCAAAACAAAAAAAGAAGTAACGTAAATCAAATACAGTGGAAGCTCTTTTAACCAACCTCGGATCAACCGCCATCGGATTAACCGACCGTATTTCAGGAATATCAAATCTTCCGCCGTGCGAGCCTATGTTGCGATAATAATCTAAAAATAACTTTCATGCGACAAGAGATGGATCATGCATTACCATAGTAAGTCAAATTCAGTCAGTTACTTTCAATATTTCGTGCGGGTAGTGTTTGTGTTTACTTTATTGAGTTAAAACAGTTTTTAAAAAGTTTCACTCGTTTCAATTATTTCATCTAAAACCGTTGCAATAATTACCAATAAAAATAGTTAAATTATTAAACTAAATTTTAACCTTTTGCTCAGTCAGGTCTTTAACTTAAGATGTCAAATGGAACGGAGAGCTAAGCATTTTAAAAAAGTACCGTAATGATTTTAAAAATAGAAATCACACAATTTGTAGGAATACATCACTTGATTTTTCTATAACGATTCAGGTGTTCGTTTTTTGTGCGTCTAACCTCAAATTAGTGTGGTCACGGTGAGGGAGAAGACGATTTGGTCAAGCGACAACTGTGTGGCTACAATTTGGATGGGTGATCGTCCATAACCTATACATTTTCGACATGTTTATTACAGTGACTTACCGAATTTAAGTTGGTAGTTGATAAAGTATGCCACGCCTGTATTTAGCATTCAAGCCATTCGGGGATATTTTTAACACTCCTGGCTTGAATGCCTTTATAATGGATTTGTTGCATGTAATACTATTAACACACATTACCGGTACTATTCTGTTTAACCGACCTTTTTCGTTATCTGACCATAGTCCGGTCCCATTGGAGTCGGTTAAGAGAGCTTCTACTATAACTGGCTGGGTGGTTATAGTGCACGCCTTCAGATCCAATGGTTGCTGGTTTGATCCTAAGAAAATTTGGTCGAATTTCAAGGGTTTGATACGGAACCCAATTGGCAATGGTCTTTTAATTATGATGCTATCTAAAAGAGCAGGTCGATGTTAGATAGTAGGCCTAACAAGACCAGAGTTTAGACTGCCCCCCCCCCCCCAAAAAAAATAAAAAATAAATAAATAAATAAATAAAAAATAAAACAATAAAATGCCACATAACTAGAAATTCTCAAAAGCAGAAACAAGTTTTGGGTAGAGAAAAATATTCCCACAACACAAATGTCCAACATTCTCTACTCATATTTACAAAGTTTGTTACACTAATGAGCTTTACACACCAGGTATTTTTTCACGGGCCTCTTTGAAGCCGAAGTTGCCCTTCTCCATTAGGTCGACCACGTCCTTGGAGCCCCAGTCAAACATGTTGCCGGCCAGCAGTGCGGTGACCAGCTCCGCGGCGCGCTCCGGCTCCGCCATCTCGTCCAGCTGCGCCAGCCGCGCCGGCAGCAGCGCCAGCGCACACTCGTTCTCAACCTGCTTTTGCTGCACACACATCACCACAAACCGATTAGTTCCATTGAAAAAAGAAATTTGTGTAAAGTGTGTTCGCTAAGTAAATAACCAACTTTAATTGGATGTTTTTCAGTTAGTTATTGGGTCAGCTGAATACGATTGACAACAATTAACAGTTATATTAAACAATTTTATGAATAAAGAGATTATTTAAATGGCACTTATTCCCAAATATACAAGAAAAATGTATATGATTCACAACTTACATGTAAATATATTGCTTTCTCTTTCATTAAAAAAAAAGTTGAAAATTTATTAGCATTTCCACATTTAAAAAACATCTGTATAAAATGTTATTAAGTCAATATATTATGAATCAGTAAATGAGTAAAAATATAATTTTATGAACTAAAGCCTAACAATTTGTTGAACTACGGCAAAATTAGACTTTGTAAGCGAGCTATCATATTGACCATTGCTTTACGGAAACCACCACCAAATTAGAAGGTGAAGACAGGAAACTACACAGAATAACAAAATGTTCCTTGAGAAACGTTTGTGGAACTAGGTGTTAAATCACATCACTACAGTAACAATAGGAATTAAATAATATTAACTTTTTGAAAATGTACTACTTGAATCATTATGATCATGATGGGAGATCTTGTAAGATAAGATTAATAAGAAAATAATCAAATTAAAGTAGAATAATTACAAAATATTTAAGTATAAAATAACAACCTTAAACTTTATAAAATAATAAATCAACAACTTTTATATAAATAGTACTGATCTTGACTTACTGCCAGATATGGATCAGGAAAGTCAAACTCTTTCAGTAAATGTTCGATTGTATCCAGTAAGTTTCGAACAGTCAGATTGCCATAAGCACTGTAACAATACAATCACCATATTTACTATTTACTAGCATTATGCAGGTTATTACATACAGGGACATACAAACTATTTTCCCGATTTCAATTATTAATACAGTGCAGCAAACATATTTCAAACTTTAAAAATTAAAGATTATCTTTAATTTTTAATTTGAATAATTTTTTGTCAATATACAATAAAAACACCTAGAATACTGGGCGTCCACAAAGTCTTGCCCTGATAAAGAAACAGAATAGTATAAAAACAAATGATGGTAAGATAATGTTTTATTTTACATTTTAACAAGTGACTTCTTAAGTTTTTTTACAGCTATATACTAACTCAAACACCCCTATGTATGTGGCTCAAGTTACTTTTAAATCTTCTATGCAAATTTTTAGTTTGAACTGTTTAATATTTCCTATGTGGTACACACAGCCTCTTTCACAAAATGTGCTTATGACCTCTTGATATTTTTTTTCATAGGTGGACTTCTTTAACATATGAAAAGTCTATCTTTAGTAAGTAATAGGGGAGTGAGTTTTGTGGATTCATAGAACACACTGTATTACTTCTCTTGCTGACTCACCATTCCTGCTTATTTCTTGTACTTCATTGTGAGTAAACTGAATTGTTGTCAATCCACTGAGTTTAAGTGTTACAAACTTAATGGGAAAAAAACTAGATTAAATTTGCTTGAAAAAAGTGCAAGATGTGTGTGGTTCTAACGGCTTCTGTACAGCAAAGCTTTAAATCAGGGTGAGACTTTATGGACACTTTGTATGTTGGTTAGTTACAAGTTTTTGTCAATTCTAAAAGTTTTCACCAGTCACTTGAGGCCCAAATTTTATGAGTTCAACTGTAATCTTGGGTCAGTATTTTTTGACAAATTTCTGTTTAAAAAACATTCCTTTCCAAGATAACCGTTGTAAGGCTAATTTAGTTAGTCCTAAGGAAGAAAAAGAATCGGCAACTGTTCATACTGAGGATACAGTAAAACAGTCCACGGAAAAAGATGGAAGGCTGGTACAGCTGGAAAAAGGAACACAGGATTGTTTGCTACTATTTTGTGGTACATACATTAAAGAACGGCCAACTTGTTCTTGTATACAAGCCAACGTACACAGTCCAAAGTACACAGTCCAACTTTGTTGGAAAACATGCCTGGAATGATTTTCTTAAACGTGATGGAGGGTTTAATTGTTCCGTGCTTCAAAGGAAAAACCAAAAATTTCATTCTGTAAGTGAATAGTGCACCTCTACACTAATTCTTTGTAAGGATTGCCAAACTTCTAGGTAGCTCAAGACTCAACATTTTACATTAGGGACAATCAATACATTGGTTATGCTAATCCAAATGTTCGATTTTGAAATATTTCCTTATATCCCCCTGTGGTTTTCATGTGGGTGCACTTAAGAGAAAAACCTGTGTTCACTGGGATTGCTATAAATAATAGAGTTTTTGCATATACAATAAATGATTTTTTGTGCCAATTTGTATATTTTAGTGTTTTGTTAGCGCATTAACTATTTAAAAAAATTAGATTAATTTCATCTGTTATTCGTTACAACAGTTCACAATTATATGGCACATTTACAGTAACTATGAAAAATTAAAATAGCGTTTAGCCTTTAACATATGTTGCAAAAACTCTCCAAAAACTGGTTTGATCCAGCTACTGGTTACCACAGCATTGATCAATCAACAGGGAAACTCTTAATTAAGAAAGGCAAAGCTTTATAAGAGAAGCTTGGCGTCACTCATGTCAAAAAGAATTCCCAGATGGGACATAAAAACCCACACTATAAAACTTTTTAAGTTTATTCTAAAATGTCACCATTTATTTATTTACTGTTATTAAAATGCTTGAAAGAAAATAAACAAGATTAATGTGCACTTGGATTAAAAATACAAGTAGTTGACAGGGAATATTAGTTGATAATATCCACAAAATTGGTTAAAATAATGAATATGTCAAAACTCATTATGTAAGACAAAAAGTGGTGTGAATATAAGAATCATTCTTCTGATTGTTAAAGGTGCAAAAGTATTTGCAAGCATTATGTTTATCTTTTTAGTTTTCAAAGGCTAAAACATTATTTACTTTATTATTATTAGAACTCATTATAACATATTTTGCAACTTTAGTTTGCATAACTTAGAACTTAGCCGATATTAATAAGTATTTTCAGCCAGATAGTTGCTTTGTGTAGGTCTAAATCAATTTGAATGGACTGTAAAAAAAGTAGGGAATTTCTATGTCAAAAGATATAAAGAAGAAAAATGTAAACCAGGATATTTGCTTTCACATGCCAGCTTACTCGTTAGGAGTTAGGGCCATGCAGATTAGAACAAAACTACATGATCTAAACAAACCATAAATTATACCACAGTTAAATTGAAATCTTATTAATTTCAACATTTTATATTCCAAAAAATAAATTTCTAGAACAGATGAGTAGTGAAAATCTGACCTTTCAATACAGAGACACATTGCATGTGGTTACAAATGGACGAATGATTACTGTTCCTGATCCAGTTTAATTTGAGAAAATTATACTTTTTTAGAAAAATGAAGAAAACAATGTAGTTTAGATTTATTTAATCTGTCCATGCTGAAAACGTTTGACTAGATGTTTGTTTGTTTAGTAGACCAATGAGGTTGGTTAATCCCGATAGAAAATGTCCTTTTAGCAACCAATTATTAAAAGATTTTCCACATTAACTGTTTTTAAATAAATTTGTATACAAAATAAACTTACTATGATCCCATAAAAAGGTTTGATGAATTTTGGAAGAGAGAAAAGCCTTCATAAGAATCAGAGCCCTTTGAGAGGTCCAAGGTGCTACAAAACGAAGGAACGTTAAGTTTGTTTTTAAATGAAAAAAATTATTTAAATCATTACTGAATATTATTGTTTATTGGGGGGTTTACCCCACTATTAATATAATATATTATAATTAGGTTAACGACTAGTCAAATAGCTATTAATTGATACCCTTCAGTAATCATAAATCTCTATGTTTACTTATGAATTAATGAAATTTTATAGGTTGGTTGAACGGTTGAACCATACTTAATAAAATAGATGTTACCTAGTTTAACACCTTTCATGCCAATCTGTATCCTACACTATGATATTAGGAGTGTTTGAAGGGAAGTTCAAAATAAAGCAGACTCAAAAATTTAAATAAAATAAAATATTTATAAATTGTCCTAAAATTTGGATTTAGAAACTTGGTAGCTGGGCCCAAAATTAGCTTTGTAACAATCTCAAACCTAGGAAAATTAATCTTTGTATCAAAACCAGTTCTAAAATAGCAATTTATAACATTGGTCTTGAGGGTAACTAATTTGGTAATGAAATAACAACGAAAAGTAAAAGAAAAAAATGAGAAAGACGTTTTTTATGCATGGGTTGTTGAAGTTTCTACCAAGGTTGATTTATTGTTGGTGAGTTTTATTTATTTACACTTATTATTTCATATACTTATATCAAGGTAGAAATAAGTCCAACACGCTTGACAATAAAGATTAGACAAGTAGGCAACGCAAAACTATTAACTTCTCTGTATTGTTTACTCAGATGCTCTATTTTAAGGTTAGCCTATTGCACAACTCCCTAACCTAAAAAAATACCAACCCTTTGTGATCTTCCTAAACAACCGACATTATATAAAAATAGAAATTGATATTATTTATATAATTATTTTGCAAACAAATAAAAATCCACACTTAGCAGACACTAAACAGTGAGGTCTTATTTCTAACAAGGATTATCCAACTTGTTTAATACTACGAGGGCTATTCAGAAAGTAAGGAACGTTTTCGTCTTACGCCGTTGTACGCGCGCGTATCGAATATATTAGGGTATGAGAGTGCTCGGGGCCTCAGTGGCTATCCAGCCGTGACACTTGGAGCATCGTCGCGCCGCCCGTTTTCTTTATATTTAAATTCAAAATGGCCGCTTCTGTAAAAAGTCCCGCCAGTTGCGAAGTGCGATCGGTAGCACGGTTTTTGTTGACAAAAAACTAAAAACCGATAGAGATTTATCGATTTTTATTTTTTCAATTTCAACACAGCAAAGTCCGTGAAACTTGAGGGAAAGATAACGAAAGCTTTGTTATGGTGGAGCAGCGGTTTTCACGGATCTTATCGTCAACTTTAGTGGCCGGTTCGTCAGTCACAACGCTCGGTCGTCCACTCCACTGCTCATCAAGAACATTGGTTTGGTCATTTGTAAACTGAATACACAACTTACGCACAGAACTTTCATTCAAGACATTGTTCCCATACTTCCACACACTTTTCGATAAATCTTTATCGGTTTAAGTTTTTTGTCAACAAACACCGTGTTACCGATCGCACTTCGCAACTGGCGGGACTTTTTACGGAAGCGGCCATTTTGAATTTAAATAGAAAGAAAACGGGCGGCGCGACGATGCTCCAAGTGTCACGGCTGGATAGCCACTGAGGCCCCGAGCACTCTCGTACCCTAATGTATTCGATACGCGCTTGTACAACAGCGTAAGACGAAAACGTTCCTTACTTTCTGAATAGCCCTCGTAAAATTAATAAATTGTAGGCCTAGGAGGAACGTCACTAAATTCTTTTTATTAATATCTTATCTCCAAAATTACAAACTTCATGATACACAAAACAGGTCGGTTATTAGTAAGGGTGTGCGATGCAGCAAATCTTTTTCGATTCGATGCAACGATTCGATTCACAGAATTTCGATTCGAATCGATTCAAATTCGAAGCGATGCAAAGTAACACGATTTCTTAAATTTGTTTTTTACTTATCTTGCAATTTACAAATCTTAGAGTTTCTCAATCCCACTAAAAATAAAACCATAAAATATCACCTTTAAAATCACTTGACATCTGATAAAATATAATATATATATACCGTATATATATTACAATTAGGTATTTAGTTCTGACTATATTTATGTACCTCTTGTCTCAAGTTATCAGATTTGTTACTTTAGTGTTATTAAAGTCATCACATGTAATTTTGATTCTGGTTATTTGTTATGAACCCTCTTGGTGACATTACTCGTTCTAAATAAGTTAATTCAAGTAGCATTTAATATTAAACCAGATAAGAAATAAACATTTATTTATTTTATTTATATTCGTGTAGGGATGTGTCGGTACCTAAAGTAGGTTCTCGGTACCACCGGTTGTTGGCAAAAGTACCAGTACCGAGAACCGATGTCAAAATCTCGGTACGGTACCTCGGTCTTTTACAATAAAATAAACTAAAACCAAAGGCGCCAGTCCACAGTTTTCTCGGAAAATAACAATGCGATTGTATTTTCAGACGACCAGGTAGACTGATAAAAACAATAAAAACTCCGATGTCTTATCTTATCAATAAATTATTGTTCTGTCTGTCCAGCGCAGGTCCGTCACAACAATTGACTGATAAGAGTACAGTTACCTTATCTCATATATCCAGAATTATTTGTCCAACCAAAGCAAATCATGGAAATTTTTTGTCTAATTTTTACAAATCGACAGAAATATAATCGATTTTTGGTTGAAAAAGTTCATTATTTTGTTTCAATATTGAAACTTTAAAATAAAATATGAAACCATTAACAAACAAATATTCTAAAAGAATATAGAATACGGTAATAAAAAAATCATAAACCAAAACATAAAATATTCTAGAGATGGTCGGATCCCGACCATCCCTACAATATTTAAATAAATTAAATCCTGCACAAATTAAAACGTCAACTAAAGTTGTGTGACTTTTTATTCAAGTGTAAATTAGAAAAACATTGTTAAGTAAATCATTCTTTAGTACAATTACTGTTTTACAATGTTCAAAACATCTTATTGTAACTTAATATAATTTATTAATTTAAAACTTCAAATGCCATTAAATATATTTTTAAATAGAAATATAACAAATACATTTAGGCTATTAGTCAACTAATTTAATCAACTAAGTTAAAAATTAATGAAAAAGTATAACTTGAACTAAACGAGTTTTAATTAGGGATATGAGCATTTCCGGGTGAATTATAAATTCATTATTATTTAGCCACCAAACTCCAATGGAGGGATAAACAGCTCTTCCAGGTGACTGAACATTGAGGATGTGGACAAAAACTGAAAGGGCTCTCTCTATTGTTAGGAACCCGGCACTGGGATGGGATCACAACAAACAAACAAAACACCTGTTTTGGTTTCTATTTTTATGACATCCTTTGCCGGGCAAGCGAACAGTGTGAGTGTGTGTGTGTGTGTGTGTGAGAGAGAGAGAGAGGGAGAGAGAGAGAGAGAGAGAGAGAGAGTGGGTGTGTGTGTGCGTGTGTGCGTCGGCGCGTGAGCCAGTGAAGGTCATTACCCCGCTCCCTCCCCTCTCCACTAAGCCATTGCTCAGACTCAGACCTCCCTGACCCCGCTCAATAATTTACGTAGTTAACGTGTTTATCTCTATTTGCATTGATAAATCAAATAACTGTTATTTACAGTTTTAATCATTAACCAACAGAGATTTATTCTGAAGGCATTTTTTGTATCTTCTGAAATCATTTTCAGGTTAGTTGGTTTCACCTGTGAGAGAATAGAATACCTGTAGTTGTTACCAAATACCTGCGTCCATAAGATAATGCATGAATAATTTCCCTGTAGTTCCCACATGGTCCCAAAATATGGCACCAGATTTATGGCATCCACACAATCTAATTGTTTCTTTTATCGTACGTCTGGCAACACTGATCTGCCAAACCGAAAGAGTTACAATAGGGATATCCCTCCGCGCCGTGCTGTTGAGATGTTAATCGCGGAGGTAAATTAAATTTTTCCTGACACTTCAAAACAAATCAAATTTCGTAATAATGAGTTTTTAAGGGTCGATTGGTCTTTCAAACTACAATAAATGCAAACAAGTTATGTTTTAATAATGGAACCATTTTTCAAATGAATGTTGAAAATTATTGCGCAGTATCCTTTCACCGCTTACCAATTGGCGTCGTCAGCCATCACCGAAATTGCGTTATTGTTGTTTTTAAGAACGAGTTTTGATTTAAAATTAAATAATTTAGCAGAAATTGTGATTAGGTTTCAATGAAAATGAAACACAAACACAGAATACATTTTTATATCTTTTAAATAACATGAAAATTCGGCACGTTTGTTGCGCCTCTTGAGCCGCATCGACTGTACTCGATGCATCGTAATTTTGAATACCTCTGCATCGAATTGCGATTTGATGCATCGAATCGAATCGAATTGAAATTTCGATGCATCGCACACCCCTAGTTATTAGTTGAAAGTTGGTAGCACTGATTTTTTAAGTCAAGCTCTAGATTCAAATTACATGGACCTACTGTGTCCTGACAGAACAGAAACTGGTTGGTTACATATGCATGCCAATACCTAATTAATCACAGCATTACTAACTTTTCATGTTAACAATTCAAAAATTTCCAAACACGAATAACCACCTAAACAATAGAAAGGCTGTAAAGTTCTGACAACAAATAACAAGGGGAATTTAAATTTTCTCAGGAAGCATTGTTGATTTGCCGAGATCGTCGTGTTTGGTTGTAACACTCACAACGGCTGCTCCCTGAGGTGGCGCAGCCGAGCGAGGTACTTGTCCATCAACTGCTGCCCCCGATCAGCGGCCGTCTTGCTCTCCGGCTGGCTCTCCACCGCCTTCTGCACGTACTTCACTATCGAGTTCTCAAAACAGTTCAGCCAATATTCCCTGAAAAAACATAAAGGACTAAGCTCTTCTGGTTGTTTTTTTTTTTTTTTTTTTTACATATCAACGCCTGAGGCATTTTTTTGCAGTGACAGTGACCATAAACTCTTTTTGGGAAAGCAGTCCAAACCTATATTAGTATTGAACATCCAAGGATTCCAAATCATGTGATTTCTTGAACTTATGTGTGAAACTTATGATCAAAACTTTACCTTTGGCACTTATGGTTTGCTTGATATATAAATTAAAGACAAAAAATCCTGAAAACAAGGACAACTTGGTTTAATAACTTTTTATTGAAAAATTAAAAAACTCTGATTCGGATAATATAAAAAGTATGTTAAAATTAATAAACAGTTTTGGTCAACACTGAACAACGCTTGATCAGTCAAAAATAAAACCCCAAAACCTCGACTCCCTATTTCATGATATTCCGCGAAACTTGTTGACAACTCCAAATGTTCCAAATGTACAGTGCTCAACTGTGTGCCATGTGACTCACTTATCACTATTTATGCTTTTTTTGTGCCCCGATTGTCAATATTACATGGAATTTAAGACATTGGTCACTATTTCATTGTTTGCTTGACTGCTTTTCTATGGTACTTCTTTTGATGATGGACAATACTGTATCATGTTTGATCAGTATTTACATTTTGAGGTAGGTATTTAACACGTTGGCTACCGACGGTAGGAAATTCGGGTTGCCGGGACTTCCCAGCAGACCGATCCTAGTACTCGATCTTTTACCACAGACCAAGTCATTGTGACTAACACTAACCCAGAGACCAAAAATTTTGTTTTGCTATTTTAATATAATTTGATGTGTAACATATATATTTGCTCATAAAAGTTGAGAAAAAAATTTATTTCAGTACTCTTTTAGCATTTTTATTGCGTCACATATGTGTGACGTTGGTCTATAGTAATATTTTGTATTATGTTTGTTTGCTATAGACCGACTGTCCCACATATGTGTCATGAGTTGGATGACTGGGAAATAAATGAAAAATAGTTTTACTACACTAAAAAAATACTAAAATATACAGGACAATGTGTCACGCAATAAAAAACGCCATCTGGAATGTTTAGTAAACAAACACTAATAGCAGCATGTGAGCAGACAAGATGGTCAACTTTGAAAATCTGTAAAAAATCAAATTGAGGTCCTACCCAGAGACCAAGCGACACACATGTGTGTCACACATTCCTATAGACCGATAAACAGGTTTTAGGTCGATTCAGTGGACCAAATGGGCGTGGCGAGTCATTTAACTGAACCGGGACTGCGTCCCATATATGTGTCGTCGGTACATTGGATTTGACCTGAGCGTCCCATATAAGTGTCGTCGGTACACTAGAAACACCTTGAGCGACACATATATGTGACGCTGGTCTATATTTAAGGTTCTCTTTTAACATTACGTCACATATGTGTGACGTTCGGTAGCCAACGTGTTAATGCAGTTGCAATGCTAAGGACAACTTTTCCATGGTTGGATTCAGAGCCAATATGTACAATCTAGTTGAGTCAACGGCAGGAGTAATATCCCGGAAAACTTGACACTGCCTCAAGTTCACACAATGTCGAGTTTGTTTGGATTCCTGTACATAAAAGTAAAATATAAAGGATAAATGCCGTTCCATATACGCTCTTTATTTTCCAAATCTTGGTAACTAACTATTCACACACCTGGCCTCTTGGTCTCCATTGAGATCCACCGTGTCTGGTACGTAGTTGGTGGGATCAGCCAGTAGAGGACAGAACGCGAGTGTGGTCTGCCATCGGTCTAGCTCCAGCTGGTCAACAGGGACGGAATTCTCCAACATTACGGAGGCTTGCGCCCTCAGACCCGAGCTACCAGCGTAGTTCTCCAACCACGAGTATCTGTCTTCATCTGCAACACAAGATTACTTTACTGTTACGGTCCGTCGGGAACAGTTCCCAGAAGCAGTCCCCCGTATCGGCTCGAGCCATCGCCAAGAACGTTCCAGACCCTACGGGGCAGGTCAACCACCGCGGCGACAGTGTAAACAACCCTCACTTGAATGGCGCGGCGAAAACAGTGGAATTCCCGAAACGTCTGGAGGCGTCCGGCTTCGAGATTGATCCTAGCCGTTTGGGATAAAAGGCCTACCGGAGCGGCCCAGTCAGTCAGTGTGGCAGTCAGTGAGTGAGTGAGTCAGTGATAACCAGTGCGCGTCGACGTGTGTCAGTGCGTCTCTCGACCCGTGACAGTGCGACTGCGTCCCGCGTGTGTCAGTGGATGTGTAACTGTGAACTGTGTCAGTGATTGTGACAGAGTGACCAGTGACATTTTTAGTGATAGTGCTAGCACATTTGTATCGATAGGACACTCTCTGTAAAAACCCTGTAAGTTAGATAGTTAGTTGTAATACTGTAGCTAGTTAGGAATTAGATAGGTTTAGCTAGGTATTTAGCATAAATATGCATCTCTGTTAATCAATCTAATTTGTAATAAATTATAGTTAGTTATTGAAATCGCCAAGTGTTATTGATTAGAACCCGTAAGCCCGTAACAATTGGTGTCAGAAGTGGGATATTTTGGCGATTTCATTTCAAAGAAATTTTATAATAATTGTTGAGTACGTTTATATTAGTAATTCCGCTGTTAAAAGGCTGTCAATTTAATTATTACTAAATTTGTAATAGAGTTGATTTAGTAAGATAATTTCTATTGGTTTGTATTGCATAAAAATTTGTCAAAACTAATTTTAAATTTTTGTTTCATAATTATATATTTAGTTTGTATTTTATTAGAAATGGCTTTCAAAAAGGCAAAGCTTGTAGAGTTAAAAGTCGTAGATCTTAAAAGAGAATTAGAAGAACGTGACCTTGATACTTCTGGTACAAAAGCAGTACTCCAACAACGCCTACACCAAGCTTTGCTTGATGCGGGTGAAAATCCAGACACTTTTCTTTTTGATACTTCCGATCTGAATAAAATGATTATAAGCCTAGAAGATAAAATCTTAGAAAGTAACAAATGTTTGAAAGAGGAAATGTTAGAAAGTAACAAATGTTTAGAAGCAAAAATGTTAGTCAGTAGCAAATGCTTAGAGGATAAAATGTTAGAAAGTAGCAAATGCTTAGAAGAGAAAATGCTAGAAAATAATAAAAATTTAAAAGAAGAAATAGTAGACAAACTTGAGGAATATTCAAGTAAGTTTGCAAGCTTAGAGAGTGATATTGTTACGTTTAAAGGGGAAATCAGTGAAATAAAGGACAAAATCAATGTAATTGAAAACAATTTTGAGGATAAAATTTGTGTTATTGAGAAAAACTTAGAAAGTAGGTTAGTTAATAAGCTTAGAATAAGTATGGATGCAAAGGAGAGTCCTGCGTTGAGCCCTGCGTCAACGTCATCAGGAAGCGCCAACGTCACGACGCCGCGGCAGGTTGTAGTTCCAGAGGCTGACTACAGGACGACAACGGGAGTGACAGTGAACCCGCATACTACCGTCCCTGTCTTCGATGGTAAAACTCCATGGGAGGACTACATGACACTTTTCGAGACGGCAGCAATGGTCCATGGTTGGCCCGAGCATACCAAGGCTTCTGTCTTATGCTTGTCTCTTCGGGGCGATGCATTGGCTATCCTACAGACGATGCCAATGTTGGAGCGACAGAACTATGCTGCGCTGGTGAACAGACTCGAAATGCGCTTTGGGAAACGGCACATGGATCAGCTCTACCGGTCACAGCTGAAGAACAGGATTCAGAAGCCCAACGAATCACTGCAGGAGTTCGAGGCAGATATCGCCCGTCTAGTGAGGAACGCGTATCCGTCGGTCACGGACGACGTCTACGAAAGCCTTGCAGTGGACAGATTTCTGGACGGATTGCGAGACCCGGAGACTCAACAAGCTGTTAAACTCGCTCGACCGAAGACACTCAGCGAGGCGCTGACCCAGGCACTGGAGTTCGAAGCTGTTCGTCAGTCAGTCCGAGGGCAGGCTCGAGTACGCTCCATGGAGACTGATACATCCCCAACCATTGACATCGCATCGATTGTGAAACAGGTACTAGAAGCCATGAAAACACGAAGGAAGCAAATTCGCTGTTGGAGTTGTGGCCAAATAGGACACCCTAGAAGCAAGTGTACAGCAACCACCCCAGAAGGGAATCAGGAAAACTAAGCAGGGTTGATGGGAAGGGGCAACTGTCAACCCGTATCTCCAAGGCCCCGAAAGAAAATGGTAAAGTTGCTTCACTGGGAAGTCAGGCCAAGAGTTTCTACATTGATGGTAGGGTGAACGGGAAACTACGAAGCTGTCTCCTGGATACCGGTGCAACAATGACCGTCCTTAATCCAAATATTGTTCCCGAGAAGGATATCACACCAACCTCCTGGTCGTTAAGAACAGCTACAGGACAGTTAGCTAATGTTTATGGGCAGACAGTTGCTTCCTTCCACATCGGTGGCTGCGTTTTCAAGCATAGCGCTCTGGTTGCCAACATAGATGAAGATGTCATTTTAGGGACTGACATAATGACGAAGTACGGAATGAAACTGGACATGTCGAAAAGTGTTGTGACCTTTGGAGAAGAGGATGTCATACTTCGGCGCGGGAAGAACATTTCAGCACGAGTGCTGTTATTGGAAGACACGGTATTACCTGCGAGGAGTCAAGTTGTGACCCAAGCGTCAGTCGAGGGAGACTGGACTACCGGCCAAAGTGTCCTGCTTGAACCTGAGATTGATGGTGAACACCAACTGGGCCGTGGAATATTTGCTGCAAGGTCTCTATTTAACATTGCACAAAGCAACCCCGTGCGACTGATGAACTTGAACAGCTTTCCCGTCACTGTGAAGAAAGGAGCTGTGGTTGGGAGCTGTGTAAGCATCTTCTCGGTAGTGCGCCAGTTGCAGCCATGCCCATCACGTTTTCAGGAGCTACCCAAGGAGCTAGAGGGATTGGCAGACAGTGCTTGCCAGGAGCTGACACCTGCGCAGAGTAAAGACGTAAGGGACTTTTTAATTAAATGGCAAGATGTGTTTGAGTTTGGAGGCGGCACCAGAGGAAGAACCAACATTGTTCAGCATCGGATTGACACCGGGGACGCCAATCCTATACGCCAGGCACCCAGAAGACTACCTCTGGCCAAGCGAGAAGAAGCTAACCGGATAATCAAGGAAATGGAAGCCGACGGTGTCATCGAACCATCTAATAGCCCTTGGAGCTCACCAGTCGTACTAGTGAAAAAGAAGGACGGATCAACAAGATTCTGTGTCGATTATCGTCTACTGAATAATGTCACCAAAAAGGACAGCTATCCACTGCCTAGAATTGATGACACGCTGGACACATTGGGTGGGTGTCGGTTGTTTTCGACCCTAGACCTTCGAAGTGGTTATTGGCAGGTTGGTTTGGCCCCTAAAGACAAGGAAAAAACTGCATTCTCGGTTGGTAACGGACTTAGGCAATTCACCGTGCTTCCATTCGGCCTATGCAATGCTCCGGCAACTTTTGAAAGACTTATGGAAAACGTCTTGAGAGGCCTTTCATGGGAGATATGCCTGGTGTACCTTGATGACATAATCGTCGTGGGAAAATCCTTTAGTGACCATCTTAAGAACTTGGAAAGTGTCTTCTCACGCCTGCGCTCTGCCAATCTCAAACTCAACCCGAAGAAGTGCAATCTGTTCCGCCGACAGGTCAACTACCTCGGACATGTCGTATCAGACAAAGGAGTCTCAGTGGATTTGGAAAAGATCAAGGCGATCACTGAATGGCCAGCGCCCAAGGATAAGCACCAAGTGAGAAGCTTTCTCGGGCTGTGCACGTACTACCGGAGGTTTGTGAAAGGATTTGCAAATATTGCAAAGCCTCTTACCAAGCTAACGGAAGACAAAAGACCCTTCGTCTGGGATAATGACTGTCAAAGGGCATTTGACGAGCTTAAGGATAGGCTTTGTCACGCTCCAATCCTATCCTACCCAAGACCGGACGGAAAGTTTGTACTCGACACGGACGCCAGTAATACAGCCATTGGAGGGGTCCTTGCTCAGCTCCAAGAGGGAGAAGAAAGAGTAATTGGGTACTTCAGCAAGGTTCTATCAGCCCCCGAGCGTAACTATTGCGTCACCAGGCGTGAGCTGCTTGCAGTGGTCAAATCCATCGAACACTTTCATAAATATTTGTATGGAAGAAAGTTCCTTTTAAGAACAGACCACGCTGCACTCATGTGGCTATTGAGGTTTAAGACACCAGAGGGCCAAGTGGCAAGATGGATTGAACGTCTTCAAGAGTACGACTTCGAGTCCATTCATCGCTCCGGAACAAGCCACAGAAATGCTGACGCGCTCTCTAGGAGACCATGTGGAGACGCTTGCA
This sequence comes from Neoaliturus tenellus, assembly GCA_030545055.2. Classification (NCBI taxonomy): domain Eukaryota; kingdom Metazoa; phylum Arthropoda; class Insecta; order Hemiptera; family Cicadellidae; genus Neoaliturus; species Neoaliturus tenellus. The sequence continues at coordinate 219,197,372 of CM061532.1, forward strand.
AGCATTGCACACGCAAAGAAGAGAGAGAAGCGTTAGTGAACCGAGTCACTGTAGTTGACGACACTTGGCAGGGAAAAGAGCTGTCTAAGGACCAGCAAGAAGACCCAGACTTAACGCACATACTGAAGTGGAAGTTGGACGGCAATGGAAGACCTTCGTGGCAGGACGTTGCTCCATTTTCCAAGAACGTGAAAACGTATTGGGCACAATGGGACTCGATTCTGGTGGACAATGGAGTGTTGAAACGAGCGATCGAGTCGTTGGATGGGGATCGCAGTAAACTTCAAGTCATCGTCCCAAAGAAGAGGGTTCCCGAGATACTAAAGGAACTGCATGACGGAGCTTCAGGAGGCCACCTTGGAGTTCATCGGACACTGGCGAAGGTGCGTGAGCGGTTTTATTGGGCCAATCAGAAGGATGATGTGCTGGATTGGTGTCGAAGGTGTACTACATGTGCCACATCGAACGGACCAACTAACAAACGGAGGGCCCCGATGAGAAAATACAATGTAGGAGCGCCATTCGAACGAATTGCTATTGATGTATCTGGACCGTTTCCTGTCTCAGACGCAGGAAACCAATTTATTCTGGTGGCCATGGATTATTTCAGCAAATGGGTGGAGGCCTACGCACTTCCAAATCAAGAAGCAATCACGGTTGCTGACGTCCTGGTCAAGGAATTTGTTAGCAGATTTGGAGTCCCCTTGGAGCTTCATTCAGACCAAGGAAGAAACTTTGAGTCGGCTGTATTTACCAGAATGTGTGAAGTCCTTGGCATCCGGAAGACTAGAACCACACCTCTTCACCCGCAGTCTGACGGTATGGTGGAGCGTATGAACAGGACTATAGGAAGATACTTGTCAAAGGTTGTCTCTGAACATCAGCGAGACTGGGACCAATACCTGCATCTGTTCCTGCTAGCCTACCGCAGCTCTGTTAACGAGACCACCGGACAGACCCCGGCCAGTGTGGTTTTTGCCCGAGAACTGCGCCTGCCATGTGATCTACAGTTTGGATTCACACCGGATGAAGAAGTGGTTGGCGAAGATTATGTCTCTAATCTACGGAAGCGGATGGATGAGATTCACGAGAAAGTCCGGTTCAACGTCCTTGGAGAGAGCGACAGAATGAAGGAGAGATACGACATAAAAGCCGAGAAAGGAGGTTTCGAACCTGGAACTCTGGTATGGCTTCACAATCCTCGGAGGCGACGTGGGTACTCGCCAAAACTCCAAAGTTCTTGGGAAGGACCATACACGATCATAAGTCGAATAAACGATGTAGTCTACAGAATCCAAAAGCTACCTAAAGGAAAACCGAAGATTGTTCACTTTAATAGACTTGCCCTGTACAAAGGAGACCATGACAGACCAGAGGAACAGCAAATCAGGAACTTCCGCATAACACCATCCGACTTTGAAAAGGGAATGTCGAAGCCCCTGAACAACCGTGGGTATGGAGTGATGAGGACGCAATATAGGGACATATTCAACTTACCAACAGAGTATGCCCTGGCTCACTGCGTGGCTGAAGATTTGAGAATGTCCCGTGGCTTAGCCACCGTCTTCAGGAAGAAGTTTGGAGGAACCGAAGAGCTCGAGCGCCAAGGACCCAGCGTCGGCAAGTCACTCCATCTCAATCAACACGGCAGACACCTGTTCTACCTGGTCACCAAGAAAACACCGAACACTAAAGCTTCATACCTCTCACTCAGGAAGAGTCTTGAGGATTTGCGGGAAAAGCTCCTACGCCTGAGGAAGACCAAACTGGCAATTCCCAAGTTAGGAAGTGGATACGACGGTTTGGACTGGAATATTGTAAGAAAGATGATTGAAGAAATCTTCGCTGGAACCAACATCACCGTCGATGTCTGCATGTTCAACCCCTGGGGAGCTGGATGCAGGATCAGCTCTAGTAACGGCAAGTCAGAGTCTGTTCTGGGACAGAACAGTCTTGAGGAGGGGGTAGTGTTACGGTCCGTCGGGAACAGTTCCCAGAAGCAGTCCCCCGTATCGGCTCGAGCCATCGCCAAGAACGTTCCAGACCCTACGGGGCAGGTCAACCACCGCGGCGACAGTGTAAACAACCCTCACTTGAATGGCGCGGCGAAAACAGTGGAATTCCCGAAACGTCTGGAGGCGTCCGGCTTCGAGATTGATCCTAGCCGTTTGGGATAAAAGGCCTACCGGAGCGGCCCAGTCAGTCAGTGTGGCAGTCAGTGAGTGAGTGAGTCAGTGATAACCAGTGCGCGTCGACGTGTGTCAGTGCGTCTCTCGACCCGTGACAGTGCGACTGCGTCCCGCGTGTGTCAGTGGATGTGTAACTGTGAACTGTGTCAGTGATTGTGACAGAGTGACCAGTGACATTTTTAGTGATAGTGCTAGCACATTTGTATCGATAGGACACTCTCTGTAAAAACCCTGTAAGTTAGATAGTTAGTTGTAATACTGTAGCTAGTTAGGAATTAGATAGGTTTAGCTAGGTATTTAGCATAAATATGCATCTCTGTTAATCAATCTAATTTGTAATAAATTATAGTTAGTTATTGAAATCGCCAAGTGTTATTGATTAGAACCCGTAAGCCCGTAACATTACATTAAATCATTCAGGGCCGGTTTCTCCAAGCACGTTTAACTTAAACTTAGTTTAATTCAATGTTAAACATATGGACAATTTTGGTTTTAACTCGACTTTAGGTTTAAACTTGCTTCGAGAAACCGGACCTTATAGTTTCTGTTGGCCCAAAAAGAACAGTACTCCGAAGATTATTATGCTAATTTGAAGACATTATGTAGTCTTTAGGCCAGTATTAAATAAAAGTGTATATTAATGAATTACAGTAGAACCTCGATAGTTCGACACTTTGTGGACTTAGCGAGTGTCGAACTATCGAAATGTTGAATTATAGGGAGTATATGGGAAATTTTAACACTGGGAGTATAAAAATCATAATTTTAATTTAGAAAACACTAAATTTTAATGAAAGCATAACTTAATTGAACTTTAACATAAACAACATTTAAATCATTCGCCACTTTGTTTTAATTTTCACCTTTGTCAGGCTCCAACATGGACACTATCGGTCATTATTAATATGTTAAGTTGTCATGGACCATGTCGAACTATCAGGAGTGTCGAACTATCGAGAGTCGAACTATCGAGGTTCTACTGTACATGCAAAATGGCTGTACTATATTTTAGGAACTATTTATTTAAAATTTAGGAGGATGGGCGAATGAATCGGATTTTGAAGCATTTTTAATGAAAAGCTTATCAATTAGTAAAAAAGAGTAAAATATTATCATTTCAATCTTGTAGCTCAGTCATTTCCGAATAGAAGAGAATATAAAAAAATATTAATTCCTGTAAAGTTTGAAAACAAAAAACTTGTAATTTAGAACTATGAAATTGCAAAGCAACATAGAAAACATCAGGATTGCATTAGTAACAACAGAGAGATTAAAACTAGGTAAAATATTATTGTTATGATTTTAAGTTTTTGTTAGATAAGGATAGCAAACTGAAATTCTGAAATTATAGTATAATCAACAATATTTTAATAAAAATGTAAATTCAATTTAAAATGAATTGTAATTGTTAAATTAAATATATCTAATTGGTAATTGTAGCAGCTTACCAGTCACAAAGTGGATAAAAAATGTTATTTATTGAGAGAGGCAATGACTTGATAAAATCCTAAAGTTGTAATCAGCTGTAGTAATGAAATACAACAAGCGATTACAAGGAGCAACAACACAACGTTGAACTCGACTGACGGGACCAAATTAGCTGCTATCACCGTGTTTGTGTTTGATAAGATTCCCGCTGCTCCTGACACCTGACAGATAGACTAATCTGCATGAGCTGGCTATTAACAAGCATAGACTGAAAAACTTCATCAAGAAGTGTTAAAAAAAAAACCAACAACAGACTTAATTACATTTTTAATTCATTTTTTAACAATTATTTAATGAAAACAAATATAATGCTAATATAAATTTACAATTTATTTGAACTGTGGATTCCTACTTTAGCAAAAGATGTTTTGATGTTTGATAAATTAAACTGATATTTTAATTTTTGTGTGAAGCGTCATGGCAAACTATTTAAGTTTAAATTGTAATTTATTAATAAACTTGAATTTATATTTAAAATCCCATGTAATTTTTATAGCTTTTATGTAAAAAGGCTTCAACAATAGGTAGGCTAAGTTTAAAGCCCTCCATGAAAAATATGCTTATAAATATGAACTATGTTGGTCAAATAAATATTTACAGAAAACCCTACAGAGTGCACAAATGATTTTCAATGATTTAAATGAGTTTAAATGATTTTAGTGTTAATGTTATGTAAAAATTAAATTTTCATCATACTGCACTGCACATAAAGCAGCGGTGTTTCGTCCTGTTATTAGTCCACAAATGGTGTTTGTCGTCACCTTAAAAAAAAGGCACAGCCAAAACATCTATTTATTTTTACACGTGCGCTAACCTCAAGAATTGTGTTTGTCTTAAACAAAACCTTTTACTTATAAAAAAAGAATGATGTAAACAGTTGTTTTCATCACTAGGACGGAAAGTGTTATTTTTTTCTGTGTGCAATCATTGTATTTTACGAGCAACGCAAACCCGAGCTTGGAAATAGCAACTAAGCACAGAAACAACACTTTCAGTCCGAGTGAACACCGTTTTTCAACATACTGCATAATACAAAAACGTGTAACAACTAATTTTTTACTTATAAAAAAAGAATGATGTAAACAGTTGTTTTCATCACTAGGACGGAAAGTGTTTTTTTTTTTTGTGTGCAATCATTGTATTTTACGAGCAAGGCAAACCCGAGCTTGGAAATAGCAACTAAGCACAGAAACAACACTTTCAGTCCGAGTGAACACCGTTTTTCAACTTACTGCATAATACAAAAAAGTGTAACAACAAATTTAATAATTAATTAATTAAAATGACGTTATCTTTTTACGTTTAGAACAGATAGTCCAATAGCGAAGACATTGAAAACCTAATTTTAGAAAAAGAAAATTGTACTGACTTAGCTTCTCGATGGTTCCAAGATAATGAGTTGTTGGTGAATCAAAGTAAGACTGAAAGTTTAATTTTTTCTTTAAACCAAGACATTGTTAGCAACAAAAGTAATGTAAAACTATTAGGATTACACTTAGATAGTAAATTAAGCTGGGAATTTCATGTTAATAATTTGTGCACAAAGTTGGCTCGAGTTACTTATCTTTTGCGTAAATTGAAGGGCTGTGTAAATTGTGATATGTTGATAACTGCTTATTACGCATTTTTTCATTCACACTTGAGATATGGAATTACCCTTTGGGGCAATAGTAGCAATTCAAAAAAGGCATTTATCTGGCAGAAAAAAGCCCTTAGGATTATAAAGAATGTTCCAGATAGAGAAAGTTGTTCGCCAATATTTAGAGAATTCAAAATCATGACATTACCTTCTCTCTACATTTATTGTTGTTTAGTTGATGTAAAACAATCTCTAAATAAATTTGTAACGAGACAGAACATACACGCCCACTTTACCAGAAAAAAATATTTTTTAGAACTGCCATCCATTAGATTAGAGAAAAGTAGAAGCAGTCACTTGTTTATGAAACTTAAGTTATTTAACAAATTGCCTGAAAAAGCTTGGGAAGTAAATTTAAAAAGGTTTAAAGTTGTTTTAGAAAAATGGCTCAAAGAAAAAGTGTTTTACAATGTAGAGGAGTATTTGATCTGTGATACTAGTTCTTTAATATTTTAGCCTTGTTATAAAGTATTTATTGTTGTTTATTTATTGTTTTTCTTTTTTAGATTTTATGTTTAGTTATCCAACTTGTATGCAATAACTTATGTACAACGACTGAATGACTAGCTTTAAACATTTTTACTGTGACTTTGTCAATTGCATATGTGCTTAAAGACAATAAAACTCTTGATTCTTGATTCTTGATAGGAGTTGACTCTCATCTTCATTTGAATATTCCTTTACAACATTTGACATCTATATATATAATACGAGATGCCCCTTTTTTGTTAACGCTTCTCCTCCCTTATTTCTGGACCAATTTTAAAGTTTGAGGTGTCAAAAGAATGGCCTCAGTTCGTAGTTTTGCAATAAGGTTTTAGATTTTTGATATTTTAATTCTGAAGCTCACTGGAAGCTCTCAAAGTTCATTTTTTGTCCATAAGATTAACATGGGGGACAATTTATTTTGAATTGCTAAATAAAACAGCTGTTGATAGTTGAACAAACAAGCACATATGTTAAAAGCTGAATAGAAGCAAGGAATCTAAAACAAATGAAGACAAAATAATCTCTTTATTTATTTTAGATTTCTTGAATAGAAGCAAATTGAACTGGTACTAAAATATCAACACAATTTCATACTTTAATACGAGGAGTGTCTAATCTGGGGATTTAACCTTTTCTCAAAATGTAGCAGGTATATTTTGCTTGAAAATTTTATTCACGCGTATTTGGTTCACAAAAATAATTTTTGTAACTTAAACCTGGAAAAATTCATTTTTTTTCCGAAACAAATTTTGGAAATTGAAATTTTTGACATGGGTCTTATTGGTTGTCCGACTTGTATTGAAACAATTATGAAAGGTAGCAAATACTAAAATAGAACACCAAATTTGTGTGCATGGGTTTTCAAACTGCTGTAAACTATAAGGAAAAGGGATAGTTGGTTGTAAGTGTAATAACCTTTTTATTTACTATTATAGTATAAACATGTTTTATGCACAATGCTACACACATTTAAAAAAAACCTGTGTAAAAGACAACATTTAAAAGTTTTTTACCTCCAGTATAGAAAACAAGCTTATTACAAAAATGGTTTTTATAAAGAAAAATGTTAACCCAAATAAAAATGCCACTAAAAACAAAATGGACCACACCAACAAAGATGTAGATTCTCTTAATTTATTTGATTTCTTTATTTAAATTTTGTAATGTCATGGAAAGTTAAGTTAAAGAGGATATAGGCATAAATAGTAATGTGGACTCATACACTATGTCATTGACTACCTCATACAGTAGTACTACAAAAACAACCGCAGTGAGTGCTGCATAACTCATACAGGACCGGGGAGTAATGAAATGTTGATTTTTATTCTTTTGTCATTTACGTTTTATTTTTTATGAACTATATGTGGATCCAACATCTGTGAATTTATTTAAAATTTTATAGGAGGGTTTAGACAAAGGCCCTAAGACATATCGGCAAAAGAACAACTACGTAATCTCAGCTAATTTAGACCTAAAAGAACGAGCACCACATCTCAGCACTATCACATTGGGAAGTGGGAGAATTGGTAATGAAGATCGATCTGATTTTCACTATAGCGACATTTTTTCAAAGTATTACCATGGATCAAGGTTTGATCACCCGGTACTCTAATAAATGCAGCGCATTGCGCTGCACGGGCCCCCTAGTGTAAGTGAAATGAATGATCTCCCATTAAAAATGGAGTCTGGAGATCATATTTTGTTTACATGACCTTATTTGTTTTTGATTAGTACAATTTTTGCTTAAGAAAAATCTAATTTTTAGGTTAGCGCAAGGAAAGAATGAACAGATATTTTTCGGGAAACTTTTAAAAGGCTTCAGAAATCCCAAATTTGCGCACGAATGACAGGCGCACAGGCCAGAAAACGACTGTGCAGTATGATGAACAAACTATTTGCAGACTACATTTTATGCAAGATTTTGATACTTCATTCATTGGACCAATACATAAGCTGTTTTTATAGAATGTTAAAATTAATATAAACAGATAATGAAAATGTAATTAATTCATCTTTTTTATTAGTTTATATTTTTGTATTTTATCAATATAATGAAAAAAATTGCTCAGCTTTGCCTCACTCTTAAAACACGATTGTGAACAGGAAAAAAAAACCCCGGCATAGTGATGAAAACTACTAGTACAGTACACTCTCGTTCATCGGACTCGGCGACATCGGAACTCCGCTTCATCGGAACTGAAAAGCTGGATATTATTAATTTTTTTTTCTTACGAAATAAATAATTTTTCCGTTTTAGCGCCTTCAATTTTCATTCGTTCTATCCGCACAACAGTGAAGTATCACATTTTGCGTCTCACGTCATCAGGCGTTTTTCATAATCTGTACGTTTCGATGTGATTTACGAGGCCGTGGAGTATTCACACAAAAAATAGAAAGAGGAAGGGGGCAGGAAGTGAACATCCATTTCGACCACTTCCCAAACTGTCATTCAGTCTGTCTCGCGTCGCGACTGCACCTGTGTTACGTGGAAGTCAGTTGACTGCTGGAATATGAGTGGAATATAAATATGGAATATGAGAATAACGATTTTGGATCTTTATTTCCTGCATTGTTTTTATTCCTATAGGTCCATTCGTTACCATGTTCAAAGTTTGAGTGCCTTATTTTCATAAAATCTCTAGTGTTGCCTTAAAAACAAGAGTGAATACAATCACGATAGGTCACCGTACGGGCGGAAATGATGACTCACGACGGCCTCCGCTTCATCGGAATTTTTTGACATCCGAACCGGCCGTCCGCCACATTAGTTCCGATGAACGAGAGTGTACTGTATATAATACCTATACAGGGTGGAAAAAAAGTCTGGAAACGATGTAATATCTTCTAAAGTATTTGAGTTATAAAACTAAAACTTTGCAAATTGATTTTGAGTGACAAATTCTACTTGAGTGACAAAATCCAAAATCATAGCTGTCTTGAAGCCCGGTAAAGATCCACACCTGCCAGAAAATTACCGCCCCATAGCTCTTCTTAGTGTCTGTTATAAGCTGCTCAAGAGGTTGATATACTAAAGGATCCTCCCTGTTCTCGATTCAAGCATCCCCGTCGAACAAGCTGGGTTTAGGCCTGGGCGCAACTGTTGTGACCAGGTTCTAGCTCTTACTTCTTTCACTGAGAATGGGTTTGAGCGAAAACTGAAAACCTCTGTTGCTTTCTTAGATCTTACTGCAGCTTATGACACTGTCTGGAGAAAAGGCCTTCTCATTAAATTTTATAACCTGATTCCTTGCCCTTTCCTATTGCGTCTCCTCAACTCGATGCTCTCCAACAGGATGATTAAAGTATATTTGGGACGCAAGGAAAGTAGTTTTAGGCAACTAAAGGATGGCCTACCATAGGGGTCAGTGCTGGCCCCACTGTTGTTTAATGTGTATACTGCCGACATGCCTGACACTTGCTCCTTAAAATTTGCCTATGCGGATGATATTGCACTGGCTTATCATCACCAAGAATTCCGACATGCTGAGGAAGTACTAACAAACAACCTCAAGACCCTCGAATACTTTAAGTCCTGGAAGCTAAATCCAAATCCAACTAAAACTGAGGTATCTTGCTTTCACTTGAACAATAGACTAGCCCACCAAAAACTTAAAATCGTATTTGACGGTGTTGAGCTAAAGCACAATGACCACCCACAGTACCTGGGAGTCACTTTAGATCGGTCTCTCACATTCAAAAGCCACCTACAAAAGACAGCAGCCAAGGTAAGAGCTAGGACTAACATTATCCATCACCTTGCTGGCTCCACATGGGGAGCTAATGCACAAGTTCTGCGAACCACTGCTTTGTCCCTGGTTTACTCAACTGCTGAGTACTGTGCTCCCGTGTGGCTGAACAGTGTGCATGTCAGAGAGATCGACGTCCAACTGAACAGGACTATGAGAGCCATTAGTGGTACCACTCATGCCAACCCCTGTACCCTGGCTCCCGGTGCTGTGTAATATCGCTCCACCTGAAATAAGACGAAGGGAGGCACTTACTAGGGAATATAATAAGATCGTATCTGCTCCACAGCTACCCATCCATGATTTCCTACCCCAGGTGATGGGCAGATTGAGGTCCCGAAGACCACCACTACGGACAGATCCCAGTTGACGGTCACAAACTTTTCGATCCATACCGACTGGACTTCCTCCTGGGACTCTTTCCAAGGTCGGAATCACTTTTTAATTGCCAACCTTAGCAGTGGTGGTATGGATCTTCCTCGGAAGCAGTAGACTGTTCTCAATCGATTCCGCACTGGAGTGGGAAGATGTAATAATTGGAAATACAAATGGGGAATGACAGAAAACCAGTCATGTGGCTGTGGAGCGGAGATCCAGATTATGACTCACATAGTCAATGAGTGTCCTTTGACTGCTTTCCCCGAAGGGTTGATTGGGCTGCATTGTGCAATTGAAGCTGGGCTGCAATGGCTTAGCGCCCTGGATTTAGCTTTATAAAGAGAGATCATAACTTTTTTTTATGTTTAGTTTTAAATGTTTTGACTCAGGTGGTATGCACCGCAGAGAATGTTTTATATTTTCCAGTATTTGTTGGCTGGCTACGAATGCCATACGAGACATACATAATACTTTAGAAGGAGTCCCTCTAATCCGAACCTCTCTAATCCAAAAATCCGCTTATTCCAAACATGCTACCTCGGGAAACTGCCAATTTTTTCCTTAATATAAACAAAACATTTTACAGAATTAAAAAAAAAAATATTTATTGCCACCCAGAGAAGTTAATTGGGTTACATTTAATAATCTAGTTAAAAATGTTGGTTATTTCGAACTAAAAATCAAAGAAAAAGCCTAAAATTCAAAAAAAAAAAAAAAAAAAAATTGAATACATGTAATTTAATTTGGAATGAAATTTTTTTACAATGCAAAGTGCAATAACCCAATAATTTATTTTTGGAAAGTGGGAAAGGAAGAAAGAGATGACAAGTATGATGAAGGGGGTCTATTCAAAGGTACCTTCCCCTTCCAGTCGTCTCTGCACTTGTTTGCCAGCCAACAATTCTGTAGAGCTGGTATTAGCAGATGTCTCTAAGATAAATTTCACATATAATCATCATTGCTTTATTCTTTAAATAAACAATGTTTATACATTTTATGATTTGTATTTCCAGCATAAAAATGACATCAAATATTCTCTTGACCGAGTGATATGATTTGTTATATTAAATGTGGGTAATTAACACATAATTTAATCAGTCTGTTGTTCCACGTAATATCCGCCTAATCCAAAATCCCGCTAAACCAAACAGGTTCTGGTCTAGTTCGGATTAGCGGGACTCAATTGTAAATTCAAAATAAAGAAAAAAACATAATTTGAACATTTGTTAAGAAAACCTTTAATTAAGGTATCATTGTTTACAAGTATTTCAACTACTTTAAACTACATAATCATAATTTATTCTAACAACTTTCACTTGGAAAAAGCACAATATAAATAAAAAAATTAATTAATGGGTAGTTAATTAATGGCGCAATAAGCTACATCGCAACTTTGACCTACAGCACTGCAGCAGTTAAGATAGGTCAGTTTGAGATATTTTATAATCTAGCATAACCTAACCTAACTGCTGCAGCACAGTGTTAAACCAAAAACTAGTTTTCATGAGTGAGATCTCAGTAACGGAAAAGTTCCCTATCTAACAATAGTATCAAAACCAGTGTTTTTACCATTCACTTTCAAAACATTAAGAAATGCTATTGGCAAAGAGAGGAAAAAAAACACAAAGGGTTTGGTAAATTCACAGAGAAGAACGGACTAGATGATACATTCAGGCGTGCGGGTATTGGGTGCCCCCAGAAATGGGGAGGGAGTCAACGTTTGCTGTTCCAAGATTCCCACTCGAGGCTTCACTGTTGCCGGCCTGTTCCCAAACTAACTTGAACACTAATTATTATTTTTATATCTATCAACAAAAACTTTTCTGGAAGTCCTGCCGGATCGTAGACGAAGTTTACTATCATTATGCTAGCATAGATCAATATATCAATGCTAACACAGAAAATAAATAATTCTGATGATGAATTCAACAATGCAGTATATTACCGAAAATATCTGAGGTTTTTGGGACTGAAGCTACCTCAGGAAACTAAAGCCTCGGACAATTGGCAGGTTACTTTTATTTTGTGGTTAGTGTGATACAAGATCCTAAATTCATGTGAAATGCTTGTAAAATATACGTTTTATCTTTTTAAAGGTGATTCAAGACATTGAAAATAGTCTATAGCCTAGTTGTGAACAAAGTGTACACAGTTTAGATCTAAACAAACCAGTGTTCAAAATACACTTCCGCGTACAATCAATCTGACAGGTTACAGAATGCTTGTGTACGAATCTACAATTTAATAAGGGAGACAGTCATGACATTTGGTCTCTTAACAACCTGGCAATCTAGTTGTGTGGAGGACTGATATACTCTTATGTACCAATAAGAATTCACTAACGTGCTTTGCAATTGGCAACTGACATCCAATCTTTGACATTTATATTTTAATTATTTGTTGTGATTATTTATTTAGGTTATCTCTTTTATTCTAGTTATTGCAATTGTTCATTGTTACTGTCTGTCACTTTTCTATAATTCTAAACATTGTTTAAAACTCAATTTATACCAGTGTTATCAACTTAATCACATTTCAATCACTTGTATGTACAATACTTAATTAATTTGTGGCCTAGATTAATTTGTAGTTTTACTTATGTAATTTGACTGGGTATGTTTTTGTTTTTTTGCCTGTATTATATGACTCTACCTATTGCACAAACTATGTATTTAACGACAATAAACATTTCTGATTTCTGATAGAATCTGGTTGTTTCTATTCCATCTTTTTGAGTGGCTAACGTATCAGAGTTGCTTGGAAAATAGCTATATTGAGAGCACTAATAACTTCGGGGAGAGCCTTTTGAATGGAGTTTCAATAAATGCCGTGATAGAACGTATGTTTACATCCTCTTAGTTCAGTTAGTTAGGAAATAAGTTACGATCGTTATTATTCTGAACCAACCAAAAGTACAAAATATAAAAATTCAGGTAAGACCTCTGATACCCCAGAATTTTTAATAACCGGCGCTCGGATAATCGGGAGTGTACTGTAGTAAAATGAAAATTTTACACATGGGCCTAAGAAACAGGGGTTTTGTTAAACATGTTAAGTTAACCAAGTTATATCTTTAAGAAACAAGAAAAGCAATTTAGGGAAAATAAAAAAACAAGTATTCCACACTGTGTGTTAGAAACAAATTCCCAGCTGAGATGAATTGTTAAAACCCACGATGAGACAAAAGATAGTGGGAGGAAGGGAGGTAGAAAGCAGTGCGTGAGTACCTGGAACTGTACGCACCCCACTCCTCGGCCCCCTTGAGGAAGGCTCCAATGGCGCCGAGGTAGCCCTCGTGGCGCAGGAAGCGGCACTGCACGGCGCCGCGCGACCAGAAGTTGATGGCAAACGAGATGGTGTGCATACTCAGCGGGTGGTTGCGCAGGAAGTAGCCACCGAAGTATATCTGGACAAACAGAGGTGTGACGTCATTCAGGTTCCGAACAAGGTATTTCTTATTGTGTTTCAATGTTTTCAACAGTTTCATTAACATAATTATGGATTTAACTTGTAGTTTTAGGATAATTTTATATACAAGCACATGATTACAAATAATTGGAACAATATAGACCTAAATGAATAAATTCCTTAACTCAAAATTGAATGTATTTAATTTTAAAAGGTAAAATTATGATTCGTAGCAATAATTGTGTAGTTTTTAGAATAATTATGGCAAACATATGTATAGTATCATTGACTGTATACACTAACATGAATAGGATTCTCATAGCATAGGTGTGTTTGAAACCAATTCACGGTGGCGCGATCTTCTGCGGCGTACATGGAAATGCAAGTGACATATGAGGTAAATCAGTACTACTACAAAAGGACGTTCACTGTATCTTATACAAAAACAAGTGGAACAATTTGGAAACAGAACCAGATGATGTTTAACATTAATTTGACTTTGGACAACACTCAGATAAAAGTCTAAACAAATATTTCCCGATAGCTTCAAGACGAGCAATCCCGTCCCGAATATGAACAGGAAATAAAAATTCATGTCCAGAACCAAAAAAACATTCCCGCCCATCCCTAAAATATTTGCAGGTTTTCAAGTTTCTTTTATAAATCAACACATAGTTTGCATACTCTACAGTGATGCAACAATAAATTTAATTGTTATTGAAATTGCCGTTCAATTTTAAATCGTATACTTTATGCTGGGACTTACAGAATTAGAATAATACAGATAATTTTTTCAGTGCCAAAAGGCCCAGATTTTAAGTTTAAATCTTAACTAGGTTAACTAGCATTTTATGTAGCTGTTTAATATATTTGCTGAAAACTGATTTGCAAAAAAGAATAATAAAAAATAAATAAATAAGGAAACTAAGAGTCTTACTGAGAGTTTGTGTAACATGGTGTGCACAGGGGAGTGTTATTTAGTCTAGTCGAGTCTCTGCTTTCATTTAGTTTGTTATCATTTTAAGATAACATGTCAAGGTTAATCTTAAAGTTTACAAAGAGTAATTTTGTAAATAGTATTCATTGGAGGTTACTGTAAAAGAAGATTCGTAGTAGGTTACTATGTAAATAGGTTCATACAAGTGAGGTTCATGTGCAGGGAGGATCCAGGAATTTACCCTAAAATGTAAACAATTTAATTAATTGACTTTTATAGATATGTTAAAAGTAAATAAATAAATCATTTAAATCATTTTGATATTTGATTTAGATTACCTTGTTTAGGTTGTGCATCATAGCGTATAGACATGCAATTTGTCCAATGTCATTGCTGATAGTGAAGAGCAGGCTACGAGCTACATCTGCTTCCGAGCACTGCTGTCCTTCTGCACAACAAACATTTATGATGAATTAACATTCAATAAAGCTAGTCCAGATGAGCCCCAGTAAAAATATTCAAATCAAGAGTCCAAAAAATACAGTACAATCTGGCAGTCTCAAAATGTAAACTGGTATCCGTACAAATAATAAATGTAACTAGGCTGATAGATTTAGTTATGCCGCACAAGAATTTGATGCCTTGACTTTGATGCAGGTTTTCAAGTTTATTTTGATTTTATTATTTTTTTATTCGAGGCATGAGTTAATGTTATTTAGAGCTTTCATGCTGATTAAAGCAATATTTTACTTGTCTTTAGAAGACAAAGCAGTTTGAATACTGTTTTGAAAGGTTGAAAAGAAAATGTTTAATAGATGAGGAGGAGCACACATTGTTTCAAAATTTTTTAGATTTACATGATTTGAGTTATGGACTAAAATGAAACTGTTATGACTAATTTGTCTTAAATCAAAAATTGTTGCACAGTGCTCAATTTATTTCCATTGTTTTAAAGCACTCAATCCGCTACCTTTGATATTTTAAAACATTAAATCTGTCTGATTCTTTGACATTTGACGAAGTGAGATTAGTTATTTCATTCAAGATAGGGACTTGGTTTTGAACTATGCTCCTATTCCTTGAAGTTTGAAACAGCATAATCAAGCCATATTAAATCTAAGTAAAATTAATACACATTAACTTCATACAGGAAAATGAGAAAACTGTTTCCTCCCGTACACTATGAATATAATGATGAATGCAAAATGCAATAACTTACGGTCGCCTCGCTTGGGACAGACTTTTCCGAAGGAGGATGCAATCAAGTCGCCTGGCAGCCCAAGTGTCTTGTAGTCTCCTCCATAGATGTCTCGGACCAACATGTCCGCGTGCCTGTGGTCCCCCTGCTCTGCCAATTCCAGCAATTCGTCAAAGCCCTGTAATCAAATCAATTTTTGCTATTCTATGTATCCATCATCATAAGTGTAGCAAACTTTCAAGAGTATTGTACCTTTTAAGAACCTGAAAACCTGTGTAAATAAATCTTGCTTAAGCTTACCTAGCTTTCTTTCAGGGGACGCTTTTGTGTGGTCTCAGACTCTGGGGAGGTGCAGCTGAAATTTACAGAGTATTGCTGATCCAGAAAAAGGCAATTAGGCTCTTGGCTGATGCTGAGTATGATGCTCCTTGTAGGCCTCTTTTTATTAAAGAAGGAGTCATGACTGTTTGTAGCTTATTTGTTTTTATATCCTTACCTAATATAAAGCAAGATTTGGTATCTTTTAACCGTAGGGGTGACTGTCATGCACACAACACTAGGAATAGAGATATGCTTGATATCCCTTTTGTTAGACTGAAGAAAAGTCAAAGAAATTCTAGTCAGCTTAGCATGAAGCTATTAAATCATATTGTTTGTACAGCCTGGACCAAACCGAATTCAAAACTCCAAACCAGTCTGCGGGCTCTCTTATTGGCTTTTTCTTTATACTCAGTCAACGACTTCTTCAGTATTCTTAGGAAGACTGTAAGTACTTTTTTTTGACATTGTTTGATGAGTTTTGTGTTCTGTTTGTGCATGGTTTTTAGCCTTGTGCATGGTTTGCCATTTTTGATTTGTTTAATATAAGTTAGTCTTAAGTTTGTGACAATGCCAATTGCATGTACATGCCTAAAGAAAAATAAAGATTTTGATTTTTTATTTGATTTGATAATTTGACATTTTCTCAATTCTTTTTACAAACCTCCTAATTCTTCTACCGACTAAAATTAGGAATTTTGGCAAAGAAACATCACATTAAATCATGAATTTTCTCAAAAGAAATAAATAAATATATATGTATATATAAAACACTTTGAATAGACAAATACATTATTATTCATAGTAATAAAATAAAGACAAAGTCTGCATTTTGTTTTTAATTTTTTGTTTTGATATAGTGTAGAAACTGTATGACTAAAAATAAATCAATACTGTATAGTAACGAAAGGTTATAAGTTTTTTTTTTTCAATAGGCTATTTCAATAGTTGCAACAGAATTAAAATTTAAAGCATCAATCCAGACTACAGTATTAAATTGTAACAATATTATTAAAGGATCTAATTCCAAACACTTCCATTAAAAATGTGCTCATAAAATAGTGACTTAATTTATTGCAGCACATTTATAATAATACTAGCTGACCCGGCATGCTCCACTATGCCAACTTGAGAAATTTTTTGCCCTTCAGGTGAGCTCGTTCACTGCACTCACTCCTCGTAAGGTTTAGCTTGTTCGCTGCGCTCACTCGCCACAAGCCTGTTATATCCTTTTTTTTTTTTTTTTTTTTTTTTTTTTTTTTTTTTACCAATTTTCCCTCAATAATTTAAATGAGAACAGGGGTTTACAAAATTAATGATCCTTTGTAACATGTTAGAATACAAAAATGGTGCTTCCATAAGAGTAACATGGTAACTTTGAGGACGTCTAGGGCGTAGCCCTTTGTGAGGCTATTAATATTGTGTATTAATATGAAAATAGTGAGACTTTCCAATTTTAAACCTAAAGAATGAGTATATAAAAATTTCAGCACTTTAGCTAGTCGGGAAGTTGGAGAATTAGTGATGAATGAGTGAGACAGTGAGTCAGTGAGTGAGTGAGTGAGGGCTTTCTCTTTTATATGTTTAGATCATGAAGCTTCAAAAAAAAAAAATAAATAAATAAAATAAAATAAAATAAAAATACCACTCACTGAATATCACAAAAATACAAAGTACTTTTATATACAAATTAGTGAACCAATTATGAACCAGTGTTGCAAATATTTGCTATGTGGTAGTACAGTCTATGGTTATTCAAGGAACCTACCTATCTTAGTACTGTATGTCAAGTAATTGAGAGTCGGTAAAAATGAAGCTTTTTCATTAAACAAACTTAAAACGGTAATATTACCTTGGCCTTTGTCAATAATGAACCCAGACCCCAAAACGTGCCACCACCGGTCGCAGTACCACCGATCCTTTCGTACTTATCTTCTGACTCCACCTAAAGAATTTTATAGTATTTAAAAATTACTGTATTGAAATCCACCTCCATAGTAGTAAGAAGACCTTTATTGAAGATTCACCTTAAATTGTAAACAGACTATTACACCAGAAATCTCAAATAATATAAGAAACAGAATTCAGTGAATCAAATAATATCCGAAGAAATGAAGGAAAAGCAATGCAATGCAGCAACAATTACAAAAGTAGTGTTGCGATCACAACTGTCGCAGTAGCACTAAGGGATAAGGGACAAATGATCAAGATCTATAGGGTTAAAACAATGTTCAGTACTCATGAAATGGGAGTGGCCTTTGCTTCTTATAGTAAAGAGATTTCTATAGTTTATTTCCCAAGGATTATCCAATCCCCATGACACGTGAATACTATGTGAATCAATAATACTAATTATTAGGGATGTGTCGATACCAAAATTTATCGATTCTCGATACCGATACCGATTCTTTAAAAATCGATTCCCGATTCTCGATACCGATACTTTCGATACCATCGACAAAAAAACCTAGCTTAGCTGTAAGTAGTAAAATTTATCCCCTCGCTTATATATTTCAAACTCTGGTCTGCCTCTTAAAAAAAAATAAAAATTTTAGATTCATTATCTTAAACCTTTTTGTAAAATATATTTGCAAGCACTACAATAACAGGCATATAATTTATTTTCAATGCTCAAAAATGAAAATAATTAATTCCTAAGCAAGATAACTATAAAAAAAAAAAAAAAAAAAAAAAAAAAAAACAGTAATAATTATTTAACTTGAATGGATTGATAACCTAAAAATCAATTCACTATAGAAATAGTCAAATCTCAAACACTAAATACAGTTTAAGAACACACAAAATTAACTAATTAACTTTAAATGTTAAGAAATGAAAACGATGTACTCAATTAAGTAAGTTAACATGAATATTTACATGAATTAACATGAATATTACTTAACATGAATATTTAATAGGGGTGGGCGAATATCATATTTTTGGACGAGTCGAGTCAAGTAATACGTGAACATAAAAATATTGAAAATAAATGCCTTACATTAATTAGCCTATACTTAAATATAAAAATATACTAGCCTTCTATACTAAAATAACTAGCCTACCCTACTAGGCCTACAAAAGATCACTTTAAGTTTAATTTGCTTAAAAACTATGTGAAGGAAAAAATATGGGTTTTTAAATTGCTGATTTTTAAAAAAGCTTAAGTTAAAAACTTGGTTTAGTAACAAAAGGGATTAAAAAAAAGCACGGAATAAAAAGATTGAAAAGTTAGTCTACAACCACCATTAAATGAAAAAAAGAAAATCCCCTATTACAGTTACTTAGACCTAGGACTTAACTTTTCACTTATGTTTCACTTAGGCTACTTTGAAATGTTTCCAAATAGGCTAAAAGCTTTTCCCTATTCACATTTTTTGTATTAGGCATAAAAGTTAGGCCAAAGGCCTACTTTATTTATTTATACACGGAATTATCAATTTTCAATTATCATACAAAAAAATATTACAAGAAATGTAAAGATTCTACTTTGTGTCACAAGCCTAGAATGCTAGGATGCTACAGCTGAATCACTAGATTTTTAACTCTATCTACTTCCTTTGTCTTTGTTCATAAGAAAATCTTCACAACTCATTTTGTTTAGGAATTATTGTCACTTCTCCGAAATACTCAAGCTATGTACACATCATTTTCACTGTTTTGTAATCCACATAATTCCCTCGATTTGCCGTCTGCTGGTGGCAGAATGTCTCTTAACTGAGTAAAGGCTAGCTCTAGTGAACAGCCATGAAGCCTATTTGTTACAACTTAAAAGATCACAAAGAACAATAAATGAAATATCTGTCTTATAATCAAAGCAATTTGAGAGAAAAATACATTGATTATCAATTAATAAACGTGATATATTTTTTGTGAATGCTGAATTGGAAAATAACATACAACTATAAAATTGTATTACGTGGGCTATTTGAGGTTAGCCATTGGTAAACCTGATTCTTGCCACTCTTCTGTTTGCCGGCATTACTACTATTCTGCTAATGTCAACTACACAGCTCTTTGTTTTCTCTTAAGTTATTTGAATCAGTTTTAAATAATTGTTTTGATGCAATTAAATGTCAAATTATGATTGATTATTAGTTATAAAGTTTTCCCAATGTTTTAAAAACGTACCGTACAAATGAATATTATTTAAATCAGTAGCTATATTGACTCACTACCCCTAACAATCGGTGCAGTTGCATCCGTCGCCATGTCGCCACAATGCCAGTCAAGAGTCCAGTCCAAGACTTGGAATTATTTCACTATCTTGACATCTGTCTTTTATTTTAAGATAGTAAAATAAACTTAAATCAAATGAAATATCTTAAAGTTAAAATAGTAATTAAATTATGGCAATATCGTCAAGATCTAATCTGAATATGGGACTACTTTTCTGGCGCTTGTTCGCGCAGTTACCAGTAGTCGCCACTTGCGTACGAGAGATTGTTGTTGATGTTGTTGGTTTATTTTCTTGTGATCAACCGAAAGAAAATCATTTTGACTTTATTAGACTTATTTGATTGTTCCACCGTCTGTAAAAGTGGCTTTTAGTATGTTTTAATGTGACGCAATGACGCAATTACTTGAAATCAAATTTTCATTTTCTAGACAACTGAACCGACCGGTATCGAAAGTATCGGTATCGACTTTCGACAATCGATTCTCGATACCGATACCAATTGCCAAGTATCGGTGGTATCGAGAATTGGTATCGAGAATCGACACATCCCTACTAATTATTGTATTGTATAACTTGCATATTAATTATAATGTCCCCACTGGCAATCTTTTGGCCTCATCTGGCATTAGATTTTTTTTTATATGCCTAGTGATTTATATTTTAGATTCTAGCAACACTTCTAATAATTATTGACAAGAATGAAATTTTGAATAAGAAATAGAAATTATCAAGAAACCTTCATAATGCTGACACCAGAGCCTATGTTGACCAGCAGATACGGGAAGATGTTGGGATCAGCCAACTGGAACTCGTATTCAGGGTCGCCATGGCGGTGGTAGATGAACGCTTCGTCACTGATGTTCTTCAGCAGAAAGTTGCACCCTTTGATGAGGCACCCCATTTCATCTTCCTTCTCTACTCTGCAGGTGCAAAAAGATTACCATAGGAGAAAGTTTATTCAGGATATGAATTTGATTTCTAAAACGTAACAAATAAAATTGTCACAACTTCTAGGTAGGAAATAGAAAATATTAAACCTCTGTGCAAAATTAAAAAACATTGCGTTCTAAAGCGTTCTTAAAAAACATTACGATCAAACATTGAGTTTTTTTTTTCTTTATTGAATTAAACTTCCAGTAATCCGGCATCCTATGATCCAACACACTTGATAATCCGGCGTGACTTTAAGAGCGCTTTATTGACAAGAAAAAAAATAACAATTGAGTGATCGAGTTTGTTTCGGATCAAAATTCGCCGCAAAGCAACGCTGTGTCATACAAAGCGTATTCCACAGTCTAGTGTAGGTTATTGGGTCATGACACTCCGTCACTTAGGTTGTCCGCCTGAACCACCTGGGGACTCCAGTTACGCAAGGAACAGGGGCTTGGAGCGCTAGTGTAGATTTACTAGCACTCTTAGTGGTTGGCGTCCAAGTTGACAACACAATCACAGGTGATCGCAGCCATCAGCGCAAAACGAACACAGCTGACAATAATGCCATTGACTATACATTGCTGATAACAATCAAAATTGTCAAATTAAATCCGAATCGAATGATAACGGTTGAAATGTATTTCAGAATTGATTGCTGCTCACTGGAGTTATATTTAGAGTTCCCGCGAGTTCCATCCGCTTAAAGGGCTGATTGCCCCGCGGACAACACAACATGCAGCTTCGATACGAGTGTCGTGACTGTCTCCCAATAACATATTAGACTGTGGCGTATTCCGTATTGGCATGAGTGCTGGGGAGACGAGTCGTCTTCTGCCGACATTGGGTAATTTAACTTTCAACTTTCTAAATCCTGGGATTTTTAGGTAGGTACCCAAATTTGGTTGGGATCCCGGAATCCCGGGATTGACACTTATAGTCATTGTTTATGTCAGAGGAAAATAAATAAACCCTATAAAAATAGATAGGGTTAGTTCAACATAGAAATAAAAACCAGTTTACTTAAAGTCAAAGTAAAAATGAAAGCAAAGTGACTTGTTTAAATACCAAAAATATGAATATTTGAAACACCATATAATAAAAGTAGTTCACGGATCATAATATTAAGATTAAATTAGTAAGATATGATTATGCTGGAATAATTTAGAATTATATTTTAATAGAATAATAATCAACACATATGGTAAAAGAAAATTAAATTTATTAGGGTATAGTACCAGGTTAACCGAGCCTTGCTCATTGGTTTTAATTCACTTTTGTTATAGCGTCATGGTTATCAACCTATTAAATCTACACCAGACTTTTCACAGATAACGGATGTTCTGTTATCTGTGAATTAAAAACTGCTTAAAATTAATGTTCCTTTATTTTTGTTTACTTTTAGTTGTTATTTCGTTACCAAAACAGCAAATCATAAGACCAATGTTAAAAATTACGATTTTTAAACTGAAATTTAGACCAAATTCGATTTTTCCTGGGATTGAGGCTGTTTCTAAACTTATTTTTGGGCCAAAACACTCTTAAATACAAAGTTTAAACAAAACCTACCCGCTAGATTTCGAGATCGTGGAACACACATCCCTTCAGACACTGCTCATATTATAGTATAGGATTACCTCAATGAAAAGTTTTAGCCAAAGCTAAGATATAAACGGCTTGTGCAAAAATCCCAAATACATGGCAAAAAAGACACATATTAAACACAAGGAAAAGTAAATTCCAGGCAAGTATGCAATGGTTTGTTTTATTTAGCCATCCCAACAACAATTCCACAGACGTGTTAAGCCACACGAGACGTGATATATATGGGAGTTATGTCACCCAGTTTAGTTTAGTTGTGAGTGGGAACCCAACCCACAAAATTCTCCTAAGGCAACCGGCCAAGGTATAAAAAAATATCTCTGTTACTATTAGTAGCCTCAGCCCAAGAATTGGGGCTTTGAAAATTTTAAGGGGTTTCTTTCTATAAAGAAAACTGTAAATGTAACAATTAGTTGCTGGGGTGCTACAAGATTGCTGCACCAAAAATATAACTGTAAGCTGTCTTTATCATGTTATAACTCAAGCTTGAATTACTTTAAAGGACAAAATTAGCAAAGACAATGGGTTGTTGGTGTTGATCATCCATTAAATTATTGTCCTTGCAATAAAGGACAAGAAGTTGGGGAGAACACACAAGAACCACCATGGGATGAATAAATACAAAATATGGCCTAGTCAACTATGAGGACTGGCATCTGACAACTGTAAAGTGTCATTGATTAACAGATGAGTTACAAACAGAAAGAACTATTGTTACACATGCTATACCTTGGCCATGTTGATTTATTTCACCTGCACATAAATAATGGGATTAACCAGTTTGGGGTTAAAATTAATAAACACCAATTTTAATAAACTTACGAAAGTCCAAGCTTTTCCTGCAAAAGGTCTGCATATCTATATGCTCCACCTCCTGTTGCTTTGATTTTCTTGCCAGCCATCAAGTCTCTGCTGCCAACCAAGTTCTGTCTGACGAAATCCAGGCAGCTTGCTATGTACTTTGTTTCAAACTTGACAAAGTGTAAGCGAGCTCCTTCCATTGTATCAAACTTGTCCTAGAAAATCAAATAAAAAAAATATAAAAAAAACTGGCAACTAACTTTTATAAATATATTTGTAGTACCAGTATATTACGGTACTAATGATTTATTTGTATCGAGAATTGGTTATTTCATTAGCTAATCTTGCCTTGACAGCTTAACTTGAAAAAAGATCAAACAAAATTGACATCAATGAGAAATAAAAACTTATTCTAACAAAAAATTTTTTTAACTTTTATGAATATTTTAAGAATGGCCAAAATAAAGTTAAAACAGAAATATGTTTGTGCTATTGCTCTACATTTAATTGCAAAAAAATAATCTATCTTACTAATTCCGAAATGAATTTCTTGAGAGCAGCAAAACTCTTTCATTTAAGAACCGATTTTGATGGTTGGGATGTCAAATTAAAGGGAATTCTCTGTAGATGTCATGGAATAATTGTTGTCACTCTCAGTTCAATGTGCTTTGCCCAATTGGACTTTAAAGTTTCCATGTATTGTAATATAAGACAAAATTTAGCATGTTTACCTAACATATGCTTCATTTCATGAAAACAAACAGCTGTCTTCATAACAATAACCCCCTCATTAATCCGTCTCCCTTCCGTAATTTTAATTTATTTAGTTTTTCTGTTTACTTATCAGTTTATTTTCAAATTTAAATACAACGATGACTGACCAAATGAAAAGTGTTTATTAACATGTAGTTTTCATTCAGAGCAGGGAGTGACAATCAGTTTATTTAATAAGGTTATTGTATTTTATTTTAATTTTATATAAGTTTTACACCATCTGCCTAGCTCAAACTGGAGCTGTATTAGTTTAATATTAACTGGCAACGACTTGTAATAATAATATTTTATTTATTTGTGAATTCCAGTTAGGGAGTGTTACAGCTTCTATAGTAGTAGTCACAGTAATCACAGTAAACCCTGGGCATCTTTTTTTAAATATTCTCCAATTCAAATACTTTTATGATATTTCTCTTACACGATAATTTGTAAGTCTTTGCTTACAGGATAACTATAAAAAAATTGATTTAGAAATAATTTTATATGAATTACTTCTGGCTTTTGGCCAGGGCCAGATTTATTATACCACCAAGGCTATATACATTTTCTGCCCCCCCCCCCCCCCCCCCACTTTTCACTTATTTATAGGAGCATATTCACCTTAAATACACACAAGATGTCGTTAGTGTCTCAATATAACACTATCAAATACTTTTATGAACTATACCGAACGACCCAGACCACCTGTAAAACCCCTTTTAAAATATACAAAATTATTTTTTCACTAAAACAATTGTGCCATTAGAAATAAACCAGTTGCGCTCTATCCATTGATAGTAAATTTCAATCTACAGAGTGTACCAGAAGTAACCTATCCAGACCGGGAGTCATTAATTTTAAATACGAACCCCCACTTTTTATGGTATTTTTGAATTTTAGACATAATTTTAAGACTACTTTACAATTTTATGTTTACCTATAATTTTAACGGTTTGGGAGATAATAGCGGTGGAAGTTTGGTTTTTTCTTATATGAGCAAACATGGAGCAAATTTTTATATCCATTAATATTGAAACTTTTACCTTTAACATAAGTGTCTAAGCATAAAAATTTAAGCATTTTAAATAATATTTCATCATAAAATACCGATTATCACGTAATTAATCTTAATTTTCTATACATTTAAAGTAATCTCCGCCACATGGAAAAAATTATGGAAAAATAGAAGAATTTATGACAAAACTAATAATTTATTATGCTTAAGGGTTTAGGTCTTTTTAGTTTAACGGGAAATTTACAGAGATAATCGATTAGAAATTCATGTTATTCTTATGGGAAAAAATCAAACTTCTACCTCCATTATCTCCCAAACTGTTAGGATTAGGGATACACATTAAACTGTAAAGTTGTTTTAGAATTATGTGTAGAATCCAAAAATACCATAACATGTGGGGATTCGTATTTAAAATTAATGACTTCTGCTCTGGGTAGGTTACTTCTGGTACACCTGCGCATTTAAATTATCATCAATGGATAGAGCGCAACTGGTTTACCAATAATGGCATAATTTGCTTTTGTGAATAATTAATTGTGTAGATTTTAAAAGGGGTGTCACAAGGGTGGTCTGGGACACCCGGTATATTATTTAAACACTTTAAGCCAGGAATCACAACACAATGAATCAAAGAGACTTCACAGGAGCAGCTAGAACAGCAGATAGTTATGGCCGTATAGAAGCAACTGTCAGGCCAATAATAATGTTGGATTTTGTCACAAGCTGCAAAATACAGTTCAAACAAATTAAAATTAAAATTAAAATTTGAATTGAAGCAAATTAAATTTGATTTGAACAGTTAATAAATTGACATAGGACCTAGTCCTTTTTTTTAGCTTTTGAGAAAATAAACAATAGGACCCTAATCATAACAAATACAAGTACCTGGGGACCGAGCATTTGCTCGGTAAACTAAAGCAGTTCTTAAATAAATAAATAAAAATCCCTTATTTTGAAGTGTTCCTCAGTTACAAACTGGTTTTTAGGATAACTCAAGTCAACAATGTTCTAGTAAAAGTAACAATAACAATACGAGAGAAAACTAATTCCTCTCATTAATTAGGCTATATTGTTAAATGTTTTCTTAAAACCTCGAAATGAATGTGGTTTGAGGATAAGCACTGGACCGAAATATGAAAAACTTTTTAGGCCCAGTTCAAGCCTAACTGCTTGAGAGTAAAGGTTCTAATTACATCTGATGACCATTTGTGAAACCTCATCACGGTGTTACAGTCTTTCACTCAGGTAACGTGGCTCCCCTAGTGCAAGGAGTTTATGGAGCATGCAGATGGTCATCAAATTGCCAAAATTTCACATACCAATCATGTTAACAGCATCACGATACTCCACGATACACATGGTCTCCTCACCCCAGAGAGAAAACATATCTGAGTGTTGAGTTTTGTAGTTTTTGAACTCTCTGAGCGTCATGTATCCTGATGCTGTTTCCATATGCAGGGTAGCAATAGTAAAAAATTGATAATACCAAAGAATACATGAGCTGTAGTTTAAAAGCTTAGGGCAACAAACTCCTGAATCGATACAGACCTCTCAGCCTGCCAATGGCACGCTGAATGTTGTGAGTTACGTGGCCTGAAATGGGATATCACAGTCAAAGACGACTCCGAGTATTTTGACTATACTGAAAATGGCTAGACTTTTGCCACCGAGAGTGACCTCTATACCATTCTCACTGAGGGTCTGTACACGATCTTGTGGTGCTAGATGTAGAACACTGCACTTTCCTTTATTGAGTTTCAGGCCATTCTCAGAGGACCAAGTCAAAATGTTATCTAGGCTACGTTAATCCTGAAAATGGCATCCTCTATCAAATCAGGATCATTAGACAAATGTAGCTGAGGAAATGCACCCATCCTATCGAACGCCATGTTCTATAACATCAACTTCATTCTTTTATAAGGTGTGGTTCCAATTGATCTGAGCAATCTCTGTGACAGAAAGTTCAGGGTTAAATCAAGAGAAGTCTCTATATGTTTCAATATTGGGTCTCTTTTTTTTGTTTACAAACACAACATCACAGTGAACAACTTGTGGTCCGTAATCTTCACCCCTCTATGTTCCTTGATGGCTGATGCATCAATAACACTGATCCTCTTTGACTTCAACCGACCTGTCCACGATTATGTGGTCTATCTAGGTGGCCGAGGTAGCAGTTACTCTAGTTGGTTGATCGATAACTTCTACTATGTTAGTTTCCTTTAAGGGCTGGTGTAAGTCCTTAGCTTCATGACAAGTGTTAGAGAGTAAATTTACGTTATTATCTCCTAAGTATAGGTCACTGTCAACTTGAACTGCAAAGTCAACGAAGATCTAATGAAATAAAGGCTCAAAGAGTGTGTACCTCAGGTGATTGGGGCCTATATACTGCTCTAACACCAAGTCTCTATCCTTTTGATTTGATTATAACACAAATACAATCAATACCAGGGTTCACTTCTTCAGTGAACGAGTACTGTTCAAATACCAGTTCAGATTTGATTTACACAGCCACACCACCCCCACCAGCATCATTGTGGAATTGTGTCTGTGATTCAGCTCTGTCTTTTCTCAACATCGTGTAACCTGGTATTTTTCTTTGTTAAAAAAATTACAGTTTTTTCTAGTCAAATAATAACAATCATACATATAACACAAGACACAGAGATAATCTTCCATTCCCTATCCACAGAACTGCTCTCTATGAAAAAAACACCTTTGTATATGGGTAGGAAACTCTATAACCACCTCCCTGCTCAAATTAAATCAGCAAAAGCAATTAACATTTTTTTAAATAAATTGAAGGAGTTTTTAGAATTAATGTGTCCATACTCCATGAATATTTAAGAAATTGATTTATAAATTATGACTTTTGTTTTACTAAACAGGAAAAGGTATGAGATTATTTGATTAAATTTTATTGATTTTATTATTGTTTTATTTAGGTAGCTTATAACAAAATGTATATTAAGATAATGATGTGTCATGTGTTTATTTGTGAAATATCACAGGCAATGTAGGCCTAAACTTGAATGACAAATAAAGATGTCATTTAATTTCATTTCATATAATATAGTTGTCAGAGGGAGTGCCAGGGTGAAGCCGTCTCACTTACGGCAAGAACATCAAAGTCAAAATCACACACAACAGAGCTCATCTCTTCAAACCCTGTAAGAGATCTCATATTAAGGTGTGCGACTTTAAGATGCCTATTGCCGCCTACTCACCTAGTTTTTTGTAATCATACTAATATCAATCACAAACTGTAACCTAAAATGCCAAACCCAAATGACTTTTTCATTCAGACGATTGTTGATGATCAAATTTACATTATTTTACTTTTCATTGTTCTCGTCATTTTGTACATTTTATTATATTCTGGATATTTTAGCATTATTTTAGATCCGTTTGAATTTTGATACACACAGTATTTTAATAATAAGTTTTATATTTCTTTTGCCACTTTGTACTCTGATGTGACACTTGTCCAAGCAATTCAATTGTGTTCTATGACAATAATGAATCTTGAAACTTAATCAGACCATAAAACAAGGTTTTTCAGAAATTTAAATGGATTTTTAGTTCAACATTCAAAAGTACAAAAAATAAAATACTTGCATTATGAATGACAGCTTAACTGGTTGGGGAGAAAATTCCAAAATATGTTTCTCATATTATTTTTCTCTGAAAAAAAAACAGGCTATATATGTCACTTTTTGTAACATAATACTTTTGCCCATATTTTCATAAGATGACAAATAATGAAATTCCGTAATCAATACTTGAAATGAATTGAGGTGTGGCGAGCTAATCCAAAAGAACCATAAATTTACTAAATGCAAGACTAAACATTATTGTAAAGTATTAAATTGCAACATAAATTATAAAAAAGAGAACTATCTATAAAATGTATACAGGTCTGTGTAATTGACTGCTTAAGAGTAACCGTGTGATAATGATGAGCTCTTACCTCTTCGGATTCATAATTAACTATTCTTTGAGAGACTTTAGAATAGTATGCAATTTTTGTCAATGTTCCACCTGAAAAATATTTGATCAATTTTAAGTTTTAGCTCATGGCGTATTCCTGGTAATATTCGGTTAATAAAACCTTTGTAAAACTGTCTGTTACAACCTACTAACTAAGGTATTAGTGTAGGGGCGTATGTAATTGTAGGAAGGTTCGTGGGATTTTGAATGAAGCAATTGTATGATTGGTGGCGATAGAAAGGCAATGATATGTAGAATCATGTACTACCGGGTGTTTTGTCTGAAAGTGTGGCTGAGCTGGTGTATGACGTCATACTTCCAAAATGGCCGCTAACATTTTATAACATTGATGCCTTTCTAGCACTATAACTCGTTACAGTTGATTTTATGAAAACTTTTTAAAGGGTGTTTTTTTTATTTATAACAAGACAAGGAACAAAAAAGGCAATCCAACTTGAGGAACATGCCACCATCTTGAAAAAATGGCCCCCATCGTGGATCTCGCCCTTTATGTTGATCATATTAAAGAATAAACCACTCCTAAATGTGATAAAAACGTGCAGTTTTCTGCCCATAATTTAAGGGAGGTAAGTACTACATTCTGACTGGATAGTAATTTTCAGCCGCCATCTTGGATAAGGTAATTTGAAAAATGTAAACATTGTGATGTGGCATATCATTTCACACTGTATTTTCATGCTGATTGCATTTCCGAAGGCCGCTTTTGAATATATTTATTCATTTCAAAGATATAATCAAAATCCTATTCTTTCCTGTACATTTCTTATGGACATTTTGAACTTTGATTAATATTTAGGATTTTTACTTCTAATAACTCCAGTGCTAGTCTAAATATGCAGTTTGTTGAAGAATTAAAAAACGAGAAGGGCTTCAATTTGAGCTATTAATAATTCAAATTGGATGAATTATAGGCGTTGCTTATTTAAGTTAGGAGTTGCTTATTCTTTAATATGAAACACATAGTGTTAGATGATGGCAGCCATTTTTTCAAGATGGCGGTATGTTCCTCAAGTAGGATTGCCTTCTTTGTTCCTTGTCTTGTTATAAAAAAAACATTTAAAAAGATTTCATAAAATCAACCGTAACGAAGTTATAGTGCTAGAAAGGCATCGATGTCGATGTCACCGTTAGCAGCCATTTTGGAAGTATGACATCATACACCAGCTCGGCCACACTTTCAGACAAAACACCCGATAGTACACGATTCTACATGTCATATCCTTTCTATCACCACCAATCATACAATTGCTTCATTCAGAATCCGACGAAATTATATATGCCCCAGAACTATATGCCTATATATATATATATATATATATATATATATATATATATATATATATATATAGGTCATTAGAGAATTCAGGGACACTCTTTTTTTTTGTTTAAAGGTTAACATATTAATGTTGAAGAAAAAATTTAGCAAAATACAGAGTGTATAAAAAAGAATCATCCGATTTTATAGGTTTATAATTTCAAAACCAATGTTTGTATGGACAGGGGGGTTATTTTTATACTAAAGGATATGTAAATATTTTTTAAAAATTTCTTTGCATGCCATTTACAGGTGCTCAATATCGTTCTATTTAGATGCACAGCATAAGTCTATGCGATACCAAATTCGTCTCAGACCGTAGCTAGCATGTCTTGAGTGATGGATTCGATGGTTGCTCTAATTTGGTTTTTCAGTTCAACCAATGTTGTTAGAAGGGGAGGTATATAAACAGTGTCTTTTACAAACCCCCACAAAAATGAATCACCAACAGTAAGGTCTGGTCACCTTGGCTGCCAGTGATTAACGTGGAATCGCTAGCTCCAGTATGGTCGATCCATCTTTGAGGAAGCCTACCATTTAAAAACTCTCTCACATAATTTTTTTTGTGTGGGTCTGTAAATACACTGTTTATATCCCTACCCTTCCAACAACACTGGTTGAACTGAAGAACCGCATCGGAGCAGCCATCGAATCCTTTACTCAAGGCAAGCTAGCTAAGCTGTTGGACCAATTTGTGTAATGCCTGGAAATGTGCTGTGTATCTAAAGGGGGCCATATTGAACCCCTGTAAATGGTATGTAAATACTCTCCGTCACAGCAGACCTGCGTACTCAGCCAATTTCCAAATTAGTAATATTAATTTTTACCAGATAAACCTGAAAACAAAATTTCGTCACGTGCTCATAAATAGAGAAATAAATATCTATTCTCCTTATGATATACAGGGTGTCCCGGATTTCTCTGGAACCCTTTTGTATACCTCCTTGCATCGAGACAAGAATTATGTTTTTCACCTCTGCAAAATCATACCATTAAAAGAGGTCTCAGCATAATTAAATAGTATTAGGTATTGTGACATGTGTATATTAACTCATTATTAAAGGAATGTTTTATTCAACGAACTTTCTTTAATATTTTTAAGTTATTACATTCTCAGGAACAGAATAATTTAACTATTTTACTACAAAAACTCACTTTAACACTATCTTAAATGTTTTGACAAAGGTGCTGCCACCTAGAAACTAAACATTTTAATGTGTTGTGTTGAAGATTGGTTGTACTCTGAGAAACATAATTTATGGGTTAAAAAGTTTCTTAGGCCTACATTTTTCACCTTTCATGCGATTATTCATTTTTTTAATTTAAGATTTTTTTTTAACTAACATTTAAAATACTTGGTGTATGAAAAAAATAAGTTTACAACTTCATAAGCTTTATATACTTAGTAACTTCATAAACCACTCACCAATAGCCATTTTACGGATTTACGAGTTTTTATTTTCGGAAGACACTGTATACGTTTTCTTTCAATACAACCATAATAATGTGTTCAAAAGCATAGTTTAAAACCTAGTATGTCGAATGATTCACTGGCAACACAATTTCAATGGTTAAAAGTAAATTTATAACTAGGCCTAAGTTAAATTAAATCAGAAGAAATTATATCTTATTTAATTCGGTAAGCGATAATATTAAGATGACATCTGCACGGTTACAATTCATTCGTATTTTTATTCTTTATGAAACATGAAATACAATGGTAAAAGTCTTTTGTAGGAGGTTTTTTTTTTTTTTTTTTTTTTTTTTTTTTTTATTATTTATGTTTTTGGCACCACAAATAAATTAATTAATTGAAAAAGATTTAATATGGCTTGGCTAAAAGGTGATTTATTATTGCAAAGTTGTATACTTCATCATGGGACACGGTGTATGCTTAGTGTTCATAAGATAGCCTAACTGTTAAGATTAGTTTTATTGGGAAATACAGTGAAAATTATTTAAATACATGAATCTTTTGGATAACCATGTAACCAAAAATATATTTATAGTCTCAGTTAATTCAATGTAGACTAGGAATAACATCTTAAAACGTTAATTAAAAATGCATTTCCAAGAGCCGGGAACTGAGCTGGGCGGCCCGACGATGTGACCTTGCTGGGCTCATTAACAATGCAACTGTGGAAACACTAAGCATTATATCCAAATTTTTTCTACCAAGTATTACGAAACATCTCTTTACCTACAACTTTCCGCTTTAAGTTTGTTTCTGATCCAAAAACAAAAAAAGTTATTGCTTAGTTACTTTTCCAAGTTCACGTTATTCGATTTCATTGTATTTTGTATTGTTAAACTTGTAATTCTAAATAAATCTTAAAGCAATTTACACCGTTGTAATCCTTAGTTCTTCCAGGTTGCATGTATAAGTTTAGTTGCGTGTTTATCGAGGCTGTAAGCTGCAGGAGCGTGTTAATGAACATGTGTATGCCAGCATGAATTGCCCGTTTGCGTCTGTCCCCCAGGTCGTGGTGGGGGGGACTCCATGGAACCGCTTGACTCCGGCCCGTTTTCAGCCACTCTTTGCTGCTTGACCCAGCGTTCCATATTTATAGTTCTATGGGTATAAGAGATTTTTTTAGGTTAGTTGGGAGCGCAAGCGAAAGAAAATATTTTATAATTCATCAAGCCGATTTTTACCCTCCTAGAGTAGGGGGGAGGGTCGAGCGAAGAGGGGCGCAAATATCTCTCGGGCCCATAGAGTGTCAAAACCACGGGCCTGGTCTACAGTAACTTGTAGTCAAGGGGATAGCATTTTAATTGACCTTGTATTGAGAATGTTGGTGGAGGTGGGGTAGCCTACTTTTTTCTATGAATTGGGTAAGATAGGCCTGCCTACATCGACAGTGGTCCCAATTCAAAACGGGGCTGTTTTACCCTACCTCTTAACCATTTTTTTCGGATGTGGTAGCTAGTATTTTGGTCAATAACTTATCTGTTTTTAAGAGAAGTTAAGCTGCGTTAACACTGGAGTTGCAAACATGTGTTGTCAACAAAATACCGTACTGCCGATTTTAGTTGCGTAAATGATAACAGCTCTAATTTTGACTGCAGGCCTAATAAAACAAGTTCCAGACAGATTTGAGGTGTCTGCAACTAAATTTTTGTCGGCAAAAAAAAATTGCAGACTAAATGTCTGCAACTCCAGTGTAAATGCAACGTTACCGTACTCATCTCTCATTCATACTAGGCCTACCTATTTCGTTAGGTCGCCATTTCAATACAGGTAAATCTGTACAGGTAGTCTGTTTATGTTCATATAGGCTAAAGGTTTGATTATTAGTGCAAAAGTTATTTTAGGTCAATTTTTTATAATCTTATAAGTAACTTAATCATCTTTAAAGAAAACCTAACCAAAAAACACTACTTTACTTGCCTATATCAATTGCAAACCGTTTGGCATTTTTTAAATTTCTAAAACCTTCTATGTCCTCAATTTTAAGACTTTTTGGATTTCCTTTACGATCCATAACCTCAACACTAATCCTACACAACGCTCTCCAAACAAATCGAAATCACTCTGTTTCATGACATAAACACAATGAATGATAGTAAAATTTGATTATGACATTTGACACTTAACATTGACCATGACCACTGACATGTCATGTTCATGTAACATCACATGTGACTATTTATTCTCATTCATCATTCATCCCGGACTCAATGGACTCGTTCACGATCATCCACCGCAAAGAGGTTCGTTTATGTTTTGCCTCCCACAAATAACACGTGTCTGGCTGGAATTTGTCACGTGATAGGCCAAAACATAAACAAACCGATAATGCGGGTGTGGGGATTTTCCGAGGGAGGTGATGAATTTGGTTCTTATGTAAACATTCTTCTTAAGAAAAAAAAAAAACTTCAAATTGTGCCTTTGTAGTGTACTCTACGATTTCCCATATAAACTCAAGACCAGCTATGTTGTCCTAAAGCGAATACTAAGTGATTTGACTTTGATAATTGGCTCTAAGGCAACACATTTTGTAAATTTAAAGCCAAACTAAGGTTAGGATCTTAAAATATACTGTTTTAGAGGAGTAAAAACCTCAATGCTTTTTCTTTTACCCAACCGATATTTTTCCCGAAAATCGATTTTATTTTATCATCACTGACATGGCCTCAGACGGAAGCCCTGAGGGGCCAAAGAGTAAGCATAAATTTATTGTACCAACTTTCAAACACGGCTCGCCAACTGTTGAAGAACTTGTTTGTGAAATTATGAATGCTTTTGAAGACCGACAGTCAACATCAGCACTGCTTTGTGGCCTGTCTCGTGCTTTCGATTGTGTCCAGCACAAAATATTGCTTGAAAAGCTCAAAAGATATGGTCTAGAGGGTGGTGCATTTATTTATTTATTTACGGCAGAACGCCAATTCACAAAGATGATAATAAATTCAATACATAATTTACATAATTAGACAGTTCATGCTGTGGTATGATGAAATCAACAACAATAAATTAACAATAATATAACTCACAATATCAATAATTAATAGCCTATAACAAAATAAACAATAGATTAACCATAAAATTAACAATGGCAATACATTAACAATAGCAATAGGTTGACAATAGCAATAATAGGTTAACAATGGAATAATTGAAAATGGCAATCACTAACAATGCACTTATTTATAATAGCAAAAATTTAACAATAACAATAAATTAACAATACAATAAGTTCAACAGACGGATACAATAGTCAACAATACATTTTAATTCTGACATATAACAAAACGAAAAATTTAACAATGATTCAGCAAAGTGAACAATAATACGGCAATGACTCGAAAAAAACTTGAAAAATGGTAAATATATCAGATCTAGAACCTAGAGTGACTTAAAAGTAATTTTCAATTTATTATTGCTTTCATGGAAGAAGTCATGGAGATGAGGTGATATCAAGTTCCCAGTTCTTTGAAGTCTAGGGATGGTGCTATGGTGTTCATATCCAGTGGAGTACGCCCGATGACCAAACAGATGTAAGGAGCGAGTTTGACTTGGGATTCTGTTGTCGATCAGACTGAGTAGTCGTGGACAGTCCATATCACCACCAAGAAGACGCTGTAGGAACATCAAGTCCAGCAGTTGTCGTCTCTTCAGCAACGGCTCCAATCCAACCAACTCACCGACGGCATCCAGAGGGGCAGTCTGGTATTCAAAACCCAGCTTTTGACTGCAATAATCCGAAGAAACCTGTCTTGAACCGAATGAAGACGCTGGATATTCCCAATCTGATGAGAAGACCAGACGACACTGCCAAACTCTAAGACGGATCTAACCAGCGCTATGTAAACAGTTTTCATGGCCCCAATACTCAACCCTCTTCTAGAGGTTCTTATGAGGAGGCCTAGAGTTTGTAAAGCCTTAGCTATGATGGCGTCAATATGATCTTCCGGACTGAGGTTAGAAGAGAGGATGATCCCCAGGTCACGAAGAGAAGTCTCACTCTTTAGGGTGAATCCATCCAAGGAGTAACTGAAGTGAATAGCCTCATTAGAACGGTGGAAGGAAATAACTGCGCATTTGGATGCGTTTATCTTTATGCAGTTTTGGATACACCACTCCTCAATATTGGCAAGACAGCGCTGGAGTCTCTTACAGTCGTCAGTCGAAGACACTGAAGTACAGATCTTGATGTCGTCAGCAAACAATAGACACTCCACGTCAATGCAGTCCACAAGGTCTTTTAAGAAGATGGTAAATAGTAAGGGTCCCATGTGAGAGCCCTGAGGAACTCCTGATGTTGCAGTGAAAGGCTTAGATTTGGCTCCAAGAATTTTAACAATCAAAGTCCGATCTATCGGGTGTGACCGGAACCACTAGAGAAGGTTACCAAAAATCCCATATGCTTCAAGTTTACTAAGAAGATGGTTATGGTTGACTTTGTCAAAGGCCTTAGAAAAGTCGATATACACGCTGTCCATTTGTTGGCCTTTCCGAAATGAGGTAAGAATGTCATGCTTATAGAGGACCAGGTTGGTAGAAATGGACCTTCCACGGGAGAAGCCATGTTGCTTGTTGTTCATGATACTAGAGCAGTGGAAACTCACATAACTAAGCACAAGAGATTCAAAGACCTTCCCCAATGCTGGCTGGATTACAATAGGTCTATAATTTCTTACATCAGAAACATTGGACGATTTATGTATAGGGACAACATAGCTGGTCTTGAGTTTATCAGGGAAGACACCAAGTTCGAGAAGCTTGTTGAAGACAATAGTGAGTTGAGGTGCAATAATTTTACTGCAGTGTTTGAGTACTAGTGGTGGAACATCATCCGGCCCAACGCCTTTATTTGGGTCGAGGGAGGAAAGGTTTCGCTCAACATCCA
Source organism: Neoaliturus tenellus (assembly GCA_030545055.2). NCBI lineage: Eukaryota > Metazoa > Arthropoda > Insecta > Hemiptera > Cicadellidae > Neoaliturus > Neoaliturus tenellus. Next base: position 219,234,116 of record CM061532.1, read on the forward strand.
ACTCATTCAGGAAACATTTAGACAGGTTCAAGGTGGTGTCATACTGGTAAGAAGGGGGGATTTGTCGCTCTGAGTGAACACCGAGGAGAAGTGATCAGCAAAAAGATTACAGATTCCAGTAGGAGAAGACTCGGATTTGTTGTCAAGATAGTAAGTCCCATCAGCAGGTCCAGAAGAGGAACCCTTTATGCTATTGTAGAAGCTCCAAAAAGATTTGATATTTCGGGGTACAGCTTTATTGATGTGGGTGACATATTCATTGTAGCATCTGGTCCTCAGAAGTCTGCTGCATGTTGAACGAATGCGGCGGAATTCAGTATAGACATTTGGATCAGATTATGCCATGTATATTGCTTGTGGATAATCTTCTTCCTCATCACCAATTGTCTTAGTTCGTCAGAAAACCAGCAGGGAAAGAGAGTTTTGCCAACTGTCTTCATAGGGGTATTTTCAAGCACAGTGGAGTGTATGACGTCCATCAGCTGATCAAAGAATTCAGGGACATTTTGTATTGTGAACACATAGTAAGTCCTAGGCGTTTGTGCAGATTATTATATATTTCTTCTAAGTTGCAACGTTTGAAATCAGGGACTATGTAATGAATATTATTCGTTTGTAACTTTGGAAGTTTAACATCAAAGCATATTGCAGGATGAGCAGGCTCAACTTTTATAATCTGGTCATGAGCTGGCATCACACAAATAGAAGAGTCAGAACTAAATATCAAATCCAAGATGACATTCCTTGAGTTCTTAATGGTGTTAATTTGAGAGAGTTCATAGGTAGACGCCATATCAATGATGATCTTGGATTTTACACTATTAGAAGAAGGTACAGGTGCAGCCCAGCTAACATCAGGTAAATTGAAGTCACCAATTATGAAAGCAGCACTAAGGGTAGGGGAGGAGGACATCACTTCATCAACCTGGGAAGCTGTTGTAGACATCAATGGTTGAGGTGGAATGTAAACACTACAGATCATGATTGGAGAATCGTTAGTTGCAATTGATATAAACATGGATTCAATATCAGGTGAGGGGAGGGGTCAATGACATGGACTCTAAGTGAGGACCTTGTAGCAATGAGCACGCCACCACCACTGATCATGGAACTGATGTCAGGAGATCTGTCATTCCTATATATACGTTGAAGCCAACTAGACCCAATTCAGAACTGTTAATGACATCTGATATATTTGTCTCTGTGAGAACAAGGATATCATACATGCAAGTAGAGACGGTCATTCAAACTGGTCGAATCATATCTCGAAAATCGTCAGCAGGCAGTCAGCTGAAACGGTGATATCTCAAACCCTGTTCATGTAAAGCACGGAGTCGGAGTCCCTCAGGGCTCCATGCTAAGGCCTCTGCACGTCATGGGCCATTTTTCTAGTCATATCCTGTCTCGCCCCTGTAATTTTTGTCTGTGTTAGTTGTAGGCCTAATGTCTTGTGACGCAGTTTTGAATGACAACATACTGTATGTATTATTTCCACTGACTTGTCAATGCATGTAAATGTACAAAGTGACCAATAAACATCTTATGTCTTATGCCTGCTTTTTATAGTCTCAATCAATGACTTGTATAACAAAGTGGGTGGCGTGTTACTTTTTGCTGATGACACAACCCTGTTTTCAAGCCATGAAAATGTACAAACAGCTATGTCTAAGACCACCGAAATGTTTAATACCGCCTCCCATTGGTTTATAGACAAACTGCCACTCAACAATACCAAGACACAGGAAATTATTTTTAGTTTATGTAACAATGATAGAGTCAGTCAACCGGTTAAGTTGCTTGGTTTTACGCTTGATCCTAAATTGTCATGGGAATCACATGTTGACCAGCTTTGTGTCAAGCTCAGCAGAGTTATTTACCTACTAAGGAGGCTTGCAAGTGATCTTCCAGGCCAGTCTAACAAAGCTTGTTAGACAAGCCTTTTTTGCCTTTTTTCAGAGCCATGTGAAATACGGTATTTTGCTGTGGGGCCACTGTTCAAGTGTAAATAAGATCTTACTACTGCAAAAGAAAGCAGTTAGTGTCTTTTCAAATGCTGGTTGGCTTGATCATTGCAGGATTCTGTTCATAGAAAACAATATTCTAACTGTTTATAACCTGTATATATTGCAATGTATCATAGCCATAAAAAGAAAGGACCAGCCTGTTTACAGCCATTGATGAAGTGCATGACCACAATACAAGGGCAAATCACAACTTATTTCAACCTAGAGTAAGGCTAGAGAAGTCATTAAGAAGTTTTTCCTGTTTCAGATATACGTTTTTTAACCACCTGCCAGTCCAAATCAGAAACCTGCCTTTCCGGAGATTTAAACATCAAGTTGTGAAATTGTGGCTCACTCTCAACCCTTACCACACTAACAAATTTAACGGAGCCGATCACAATACCATCCTACACTCTGAAAATCCTTTCTCAACTGCTCCTCAAGAATTATACTAACACATTAACAGATCACTATATCCTTTTGTCCCCAAAAAACAGGTCGGCCTACTCATTTTATTTTTACTTTTTTTTTAAATTTTTTTACTGTCGCATTGTATGGCAGTCAAAACCTTCTGATTAAGGGTTATCTGAATGATGTACACATTATGTATGTACAGTAGTTTAGACAAAGCCTATTGTATTCTGTAAATATTTAATGGCTAATAAAATATTGAATCTTGAATCTTAACTTTGAGACCCGGCTCGCTGACTTTGCAACATGGGTCACCGAGTCACCACCGACTTTCAAACATGGCTCACCGACTTTCAAACAATGGCTCACCGACTTCAAAGACAGCGGCGTAATAAATTTGTGCTTTTTACTCTTTGGCCCCTCAGGGCTTACGTACCTCCGGACCAAGGAGACTGTAGACCAGGGCCAGGAGAGCCGCATCCCATAAGAGCAATGGTGTCACTTTCTGCGACATCCATGGATGTCGCCTACCGGCAAGTGTTGCCAACGCAACAGCAAACAATAATCGTTCTCGTTTGCGTTGGGAATTTTTCGTCTCAACAATTACTAAAATAAGGAATTTCAAAGCAAAATAGGCTAGAATTTATGGTTTTAGATTTACCTTGATCGATAATTTGTAATTTGGTCATTACCTAATGGTTTGTTATCAACTAATAATCCAAATTTAAAACAGAATAATATGGTGTTGTTTAGATAAATATCGTACGCATGGCAAGACTGCTTCATTCTCTGTTTCAATCAGCTGTGTAATGGTAAATATTATAACGTAACTTGACTTCCGTTTTAGTTTAGACGCTTCATATCCGGAACACAAAAAAGTTATACGGCTGACCTGGGAAGAAGTTATGCTTCTTCCTTTACAGACCTTGCCTCCGGACGCTGAAATTCACAATCCACACTCCACAAACAAAACAAATTAAACTAAGAAGAAGAGAAGAAGAACTTTTTGTCTTGAGGTTGCTGTCACGTCTTTGTTTGTTCTTAATTTTCTTAATATTAATAATAATATTCGTGGTCTAATTTATAATTATTTTGATTTGTATGGAGTAGGATTCTTACCAAAATCTATATGTCAATCTTAAGCCGTCTAATAATGTAGTATTAAAGTGTAAAGGTTTGGTTACCCGGGTGTACAGGTTAAATATTTTAATCAAGACTTGTTTACATCTCTCATGTTTGAATTATAGGCGACTAACATTCACCGACCTTTAATTTCATTAATATTGGCATCAAATAAGTGATAACATTCTGTTCGGTATAAAAAATTAGAATGAGTTTTTCAAGTGATGAAGTTAACTTTTTGGTATACAGATATTTACAAGAATCAGGTAAGTTCATAATTTGTATTTAAACTTGGGTATGTTTAGGCCTATTAGTTGTGAATTAAGTGGTCAGCTCTTTAGTCCAAGAAGCCCCAGTTGTTTGTGAATACACCATGGTAGGTAGTAGCACCATAAAACTCTGGTGCTTAAGCGTTACAGAGAGCTTTTACTATGTAGGATAGGCTACAATAAAAGGTAGGCCCTAGTCAGGGCGTTACCTCTAGCCAATAAATTGTTGTATTAGGATACACACAATTGGAGTGTTTTATCAACTCTAGAACATATTACAAGTAAAATAGGCCTATATGTATAGGCTTGCCAGAATATTACAGGACCAAACCGGGACGCCCAGTATGAAACTCACCCCCCCCCCCTCCCCACAAACAGGTATAAATTGAGAACGATTAGGTAGTCTCAAATATAGAAAATTTAAGCTTACACTAAATTTTTTTTTTATTGTAGCTAATACATACAAAATTTGATCTTAGTCTGAAAAAGGAAAAATGTTTTAGATTGGGTAAGAATGATTAATTTAGTAAAACTATAAAATGAAATTAAATCAGTGTTGTAGTTTTTGTTAGCTTATTTAGAAAAATAGTTAGATAACAAATGCTCAAAAGATACGGCCTACACCTTCTTGAATCAAAATATAGTGGCAACAACAATAAATCACCTTTTCTTGTCATTGACATTTGACTGTCCAGTCAAAGTATATGATCTTAAGAACATACTTTTTACAGTCAATTTCTTCCACGTCACAATGCAGTAGACTTACAAACCAACCTTTATAAAACATCTTACGGACGTAAAATTTAATTTTGCCTTAAATTTGGTTGCCTTCTAAAACTTAATCATCATGTTGATTTAGTAATCCTTTTAATAGTAAGAGCTGTTATAAGAATGTTTATTTTTAATAAAAAATCGATTTGTTATTTTTTTATTAATAGCCTAATTAACTGTTTTCCCTATTTTTACAAAAAACTGGGACAAAAGCAAAACCGGCCGAAACACTGGGACAACAGTGAAAAACTGGGACTGTCCCGGTCAAACCGGGACGTATAGCAAGTCTATATACACAACCAATGTAATTGTATGGCTGTGAAAGTGGCAGTAAGTCAGGAATAAGGTTTCAAATGGCTGTGTTGTCCCTTTAAATTTTCTTGTGGGACCTTAAATCATGATGTCATCACCAGAACACCTTAAACAAGATGGCTACCAACATAACCTTGAAAGGAACTCAAGGTTATTATTAGTCTTATTAGTCTTTTTATTAGTCTATTTATTAGTCTTTTTTTGCATAGGCCAAGCAAAAAAAGTTTATTTTTATTTTATTTAATAACCGTCTTTAAATGAGTGGTGTCCTGTTAATTGATAAGAAGGGCCTACCAATGTATTTCGTACCCTTAGGATGTAAAATTAAAAAGAACATTATAGAGTTTATTTAAATAAATTAGTACGGTACAAATTTTAATGTATTAGTAGGCCTGATTGAAGAGATTTTGAAACTACATAGGCCGATAGGTAATTTTGCCGGAGACTAGTATGTTAACAAAGTTTTGTCTACAATATTAAACTATTAATAAAAAATAAACGTGGGAAAATTTTTAAGCAATTCAAAACTATATTAATAACATCGATGCTTGATTTTTATTTCACCTTTTGTTCTGGTAGGTTTTCAACATTCTGCATACACGTTTGGGATTGAGTCACACATTTCACAGTCCAACATAAACGGAGCCCTCGTCCCACCAGCTGCATTGTTGAGCATCTTACAAAAGGGCCTTCAGTACACCGAAGCTGAAATTAGCTTGGGCGAGGTCAGTGATGGTCATTTGTATTGATGGTTAGGTCTTGTATAATAAGTAGCAAGTGAGATATTGAAACATCAATATTTGTGACTGAGACTAATGAGAACTATTTTCTCTTGTTTACTTTTTATCTCAAAATATTTTTTAGATAAATCAGGATTACTGAGTTTTACTCTTAACCCTCCATCGGGCGCATAGCGGAGGTTACCTCCGCACTTGCATAAAAATAAGTAAAATACCCCCGTCGCAGCAGACCTGCGTACTCAGCGAATTTCCAGTGGAATTTCAGATTATTTACTTTCCCCATAAAAACACCATAGGATTGAGTATGTAGGTTTTCTGCCATTGGGTGTTGTTAGAAAATCTAAATTAATCAATAATTGGTGAATGTAAACACAAAATTTTATCAAACTCTGGCAATTTTTTATTTTCCCCATAAACCCCATGGGGGTGAGTATGTAGGTTTGCCGCCATATGGGTTTTGTAAGCAAGTATAAGTTAAATCTTATTTAAATAATGTACATACCAAATTTGATTAAGTATGTCAATAAATAAGCAAGATATAGGGTTTTTTTGATTTCCCATAAGAATAACATGGAAAACACATTTTTGGATTTGCCCCGTAACCAGTTATGCTATGATAAAAATTCAAAATACTAAATTGTTTGTTTTTTTTAATCTTTTTTAAATGGTTTCAGTTAAAATTGATGAATTTTAAAAATTAAGGTCCAAAAATGCAAAAAACTCATTTTTGACCTATTTGAAACCCCATAAAACCCCGTTCCCATAACCCGACAATGCTGGTTCGCGAACTCATGAAAATAGACCTGGTCTTACACCTCCATACCAAATTTCATCAAAATCGGAGGTGCCCTTCAAAAGTTATCAGTACCACGGACACATAGATATATAGAAAGATAGATATACAGGGTGTTTCAGAACTCCCTACCAATATTATAGGGCATTGTTCCTGGGTTAAAAACATATCTAAATATCATATTTAAATTGTCCGGAAGTCTTTAGTTACTCACACAGCCGCCATTTTGTTTTTTACACAGAATAATTTTTATTTCCGTAACGGATGGTTGTATTCAGATCATATTTGGTATAAATCTTTATCATACCAATGTACATTTCCAAGAAAAAAATTAATTTTTTCCATTGTATTTTTAAAATGGCGGCCATTTTAAATTTTCAAACTCAAATATCTCAAAATCGGTAAATTTTTATAAAAATGTTACAAGACACAAAAAAGTTGCCAAATTAAATTACCTAACCAATGGTGCCAAGTTTGTAGGGATCTGACAACAAATAACGGAGTTATCGCGATTTTTCTTAATAAAAACATTGATTTTGCTGCTAAAATGGCCTTAATTGCATTAAATTCAATGCAAAATCGATGTTTTTATGAAGAAAAATCGCAATAACTTCATTATTTGTTGTCAGATCCTTACAAACTTGGCACCATTGGTTAGGTAATTTAATTTGGAAACTTTTTTTTGTCTTGTAAAATTTTTATAAAATTTACCGATTTTGAGATATTTGAGTTTGAAAATTTAAAATGGCCGCCATTTTGAAAATGTAAAATGGAAAAAAATATTTTTTTTCTTGGAAATATACATTGGTATGATAAAGATTTATACCAAATATGATCTGAATACAACCATCCGTTACGGAAATAAAAAGTATTATGTGTAAAAAACAAAATGGCGGCTGTGTGAGTAGCTAAAGACTTCCGGACAATTTAAATATGATATTTAGATATGTTTTTAACCCAGGAACAATGCCCTAAAATATTGGTAGGGAGTTCTGAAACACGCTGTATAGATAGATATATATATATACAGGGTGAACAACTTAACTGTGCCACCATTGGCATATCCTAAACTATGAGATTTAGAGAAAACTTTAAATGGGAAACATCAACTATTTTTTTAAGGCAATAAAAAAATATGAATTTCATTTTCTTCTAAACGGCCGCCATTTTCCAATATGGCGGCCAACTTTAAAATTTCTTATGGAACACCCTATATTTTATGGTGTTTTTGAAATGTACATGTAATTTGAAAACATATTTATTCTTTAACATTTTTCTCTAAACCTAACGGTTAGAGAGCTGCAGGTAATTAAAGTTCATTTTTAGTTCCATAAGAATAACATGGGCCAAACTTTAACTGTCCATAACTCCGAAACCATTCAGTAAAATAAAAAATGCCCAAGAATAAAAATGTTTTAAAATTATGTTTTAATGCTATTTTTTCATTATAACATTAATTTTTATTAACTTTTATTTATGGCCGCCATATTGGAAATAAGTTAATTTATGCGTAAATGATAATTTTTATGTGTGAAATGTTCTTCAAACATAATTTTAAGACATTTTTATTCTTGGGCATTTTTTATTTTACTAAATGGTTTCGGAGTTATGGACAGTTAAAGTTTGGAAAATGTTATTCTTATGGAACTAAAAATGAACTTTAACTACCTGTAGCTCCATAACCGTTAGGTTTAGAGAAAAACGTTAAAGAATAAAAATGTTTTCAAATTACATGTACATTTCAAAAACACCATAAAATATAGGGTGTCCCATAAGAAATTTTTAAGTTGGCCGCCATATTGGAAAATGGCGGCCATTTAGAAGAAAATGAAATTCATATTTTTTATTGCCCTAAAAAAATAGGTGATGTTCCCCATTTAAAGTTTTCTCTAAATCTCATATTTTAGGATATGAAAATGGTGGCACGGTTAAGTTGTTCACCCTGTATACAGGGTGAACAACTTAACTGTGCCACCATTGGCATATCCCAAACTATGAGATTTAGAGAAAACTTTAAATGGGGAACATCACCTATTTTTTTAAGGCAATAAAAAATACAAATTCCTTTTTCTTTTAAATGGTCGCCATTTTCCAATATGGCGGCCAACTATAAAACTTCTTATGGAACACCCTATATTTTATTGTGTTTTTGAAATGTAAATGTAATTTTAAGACATTTTTAATCTTTCACATTTTCCTCTAAACCTAACGGTTAGGGAGCTACAGGTATTTAAAGTTCATTTTTATTTCCATAAGAATAACATAGGGCAAACTTTATCTGTCCATATCTCGGAAACCATTCAGTAAAATAAAAAATACTCAAGAATAAAAATGTCTTAAAATTATGTTTGAAGAACATTTCACACATAAAAATTACCATTTACGCATAAATTAACTTATTTCCAATATGGCGGCCAAAAAAATAAGTTAAAAAAATTATGTTATTATGAAAAAATGGCATTAAAACATCAGTTTAAAACATTTTTATTCTTGAGTACTTTTTATTTTACTGAATGGTCTCGGAGATATGAGCAGATAAAGTTTGCACCATGTTATTCTTATGGAACTAAAATGAACTTCAATTGCCTCTAGCTCCCTAACCGTTAGCTTTAGAGAAAAACGTCAAAGAATAAAAATGTCTTAAAATTACATGTACATTTCAGAAACACCATAAAATATAGGGTGTTCCATAAGAAGTTTTAAAGTTGGCCGCCATATTGGAAAATGGTGGCCATTCAGAAGAAAATGGAATTCATATTTTTTATTGCCTTAAAAAAATAGGTGATGTTCCCCATTTAAAGTTTTCTCTAAATCTCATAGTTTAGGATATGCCAATGGTGGCACAGTTAAGTTGTTCACCCTGTATACAGGGTGTCCAGCTTCCACCTTTACAAACTTTGCCAGGTTATTAAGCATGCCAAAACAAACAGAAAAATCATATAAACATATGTCCGGAAATGCTTCGTTAAGCCGCTAGCCGCCATTTTGTTTTTTACACTTAAGAATTTTTATTTCCGTAATGGGTTGTTGTATGGACTTCATATTTTGCATATGTCTTAATCACACCAATGCTCATTTTTAGAAAAAAAATTATTTTTTTCCGATCAATATTTTCAAAATGGCGGCCATTTTAAATTTTTAAACTCAAATATCTTAAAAACCGTAAATTTTATAAAAATTTTACTAGACACAAAAAAGTTGACAAATTAAATTATCTAAACAGTGATACCAAGTTTGTAAGGATCCGACAACAAACAACGGAGTTATTGAGATTTTTCTCTTAAAATAACCTAAATTGACATTAATCATAGTGCAAAATCAGTGTTTTTCTACAGGGAAACCACCACAACTCCGTTATTTGTTGTCGGATCCTTACAAACTTGGTATCACTGTTTAGATAATTTAATTTGTCAACTTTTTTGTGTCTAGTAAAATTTTTAAAAAATTTACGGTTTTTTAGATATTTGAGGTTAAAAACTTAAAATGGCCGCCATTTTGAAAATATACATCAGAAAAAAATAATATTTTTTCTAAAAACGAGCATTGGTGTGATTAAGGTATATGCCAAATATGAACTGAATACAACAACCCGTTACAGAAATAAAAATTCTTAAGTGTAAAAAACAAAATGGCGGCTAGCGGCTTAACGAAGCATTTCCGGACATATGTTTATATGATTTTTCTGTTTGTTTTGGCATGCTTAATAATCCGGAAAAGTTTGTAAAGGTGGAAGCTGGACACCCTGTATATAAATATATATGAAAATGAACGAATGGTGTTTTTGGCTTCTGGGGACCTCAAAATGAAAAAGTAAAGTGGTCCTCTGCTTAGGTCTTACCATGGCTACTACCGTAATAGCGTATTCCCTATAGGGAAATTCGCTAAAATGTAGAAAGCTTTTGTTTTGCAGCCTGGCTCTCGAGTTCCTCTTAATATCGCTCTAGAGGAACTGTGTAATCCGTAGCTTTATCTATTTACATTTATAGCCCCAAAGCAGAACAACGTGCGACGCTGCGACATTGTCGCAGACAGGAAAAGGGGTCTGAAACGGGTCTGCGGACAGTTTAACAAGCTAGAAAACAAAATTAGGAACAATGTGATTAAATTTAGACAAGTCGAAAAATCGTCCGCAGACAGAATAAGTGTTGTGTATCGGTTTTTTTATTAACGGAAGATAAAAAGTTAAATATAGAAATCAATTATTAAGGAGAGGACGTCCAGTTCTAGGAAGATAACAATACCGACTAATATGAGATGATAGATGAAATGCGAAACACCTGCCGATAAGAGCTCTATTGTTTGACATCAGGCCGCTCGGCGATCGCTTATCTGATTTACGACCTTATCAGTTCCCTAGTACATTATATTGAGTTTCTGATCTAATTGACGTACAAAAACAAATTATAGCTCATTTTTTTCGTCCATTTTTCACGAATTGAATAAAACTTTAATCAAAGTTGTACGACCTGAATTGGTGAATTAATGTTATTATTATGTTGTTTTCAATATTTAACTAAAAAATACTACAACCGTCTTTATTTTTTTAATATACCTTTTTCATTTATAGTTATAAAATTATCATTTTACAGTACTGAATTTAAATTATTAAAACTAAAAATAAGTATCCCAACAAAATTCGTTTACATATAATTATTTAACTAATTAAATAAATAAATTAATAAACTGATTAACTAAATCAACTAATTAAATTAAATTTAACTTATTTTATTTAATAATTATTTACACATAATTATTACTAATTGTGTGTTGTATGTAAGAGTGAATAAACTAAGCTGCAGTACTATTCTACAAGCTGTGTTTTGTTTATTAAGTATTTCTTTATTATTATTATTATTTAACTTTTAAATAAGTTTATGCGCTTGCGGACAGTTTTTGCGTTTTTCACAAGCCGTTGCAGACAGATAAGAACCTTTCTGCTTTGGGGATTTATAGTATTGATCTGGGGTTCTATTTTTCGAGTGTGTGGAGGTTGCTTCCACGTTTGCCCGATCGCGCAACTCCCATTGCGGAATGTCCTGCCGCTTGCACCAGATTCTGCTACTGAAAATAATAGTTTTAGTCTATTTTTTTTATAAATTGTTTTTTTTAGATTGTCTATTGTTTCTTTCTAGCTTTTCCACCATATTAGATGGATTTTTATTAACTGGTATTATAGAATGCTTTTTTTGCAAAACTAATTTTATCTACAAACTTATGAAAATTTTAAAATTGATTGAGTATTATTAGGAGTAAAGGGCAATTGAAAGAATTTTACGTTTAATAAAAAATAAAAAGCAATAACAATATACTTTGTGCATCAGTGCTTTATAAAAATAGTACAGAGGTAGATTACTGATATACAAAATTATTATTTTAAGTTACAAATCATTCAAATTAACACAAAATTTACAGTTTTAAAATGATAATCATGATGTATTTAATTTATATTGAACATATTTTTATATATAGTGTATGCAGGATATTAAAAATAGTCATAAAAATATTAAATGTAGTTTCTTTACATTTTTAACTCGTGTAGTGTATGTTCAATGTAAATCAAGAATAATCATTTATTTACAAACTATAATATAAACAAAACTAAACATATGGACAGCTGATTTACATTGAACATACACTGCAACTCGTAACCACTCACACCAAAACAAACCAATGTCTAATAACTAACTTCTTCCTACAATCAAACAAACTGACATTCTAACTGAGACTGCATATACAACCCCTCATAACCACTCCAATAGCTTAGAGCGCTAGTGACAATTAACTAGCTCTCGTTGCGATTGGCATTGCAGTTAGGGCCTAACTCAACAGACAGTTACACCGCAGATAGAATCTGGTTGATTCTATTCCATCCGCTTGAGTCACAATTGTTTCAGATTTGTTTAAAAAGCGCTTAAAAAATTTAAAGCGCTTTAAAATTTGCGCTTTAAAAAGCGCTTAAAGCGGTTAAAAAATTAATGCTTTTAGAGCATTAATAGCTGCAGTGACACATTAATACAAGTAGTTTCAATATGCGTACTGTGACTGTATAGATTTTACTGTGGTAAGTGTACAGATCTATGATTTGCATGGAAAGACCCGAGGCACACTGAAGTCTCTGAGCATAGATGGAGAGTACTAGCATGGAGCATTGCGGAAGTCAAAAATACTGTAGTATCAAAATACTGAAAAATGTGTTATTGTGTAGGATGGTTCAGAAAATCGGCTGGTTGAGAGTTTGTCCCTCATTGATGCTGTGATGCCAGACATTGTAGCAACCAGACAGAATCAACAGAATCAGCAGAAGCAACAGATGATCAAGAGTGAGCCACCTGAGGCCAATGGAGAGGAAACAAAACCTAGTAAGCAGTGAAAGTGTTGATTTAGTCTTAACATTTTACATGTTGACCAACATTATATGTACATATTTAAAAAAATATGTTCAGGGTGTCCACGCAACGGGAACTGTTGAAAAAGCGGGAATACTCCGGGAATTTTTATTGGCGTGAAAAATGCGGGAATTATAAGGGATTTTAAAAATAATTTTTCATAGTAATCAAAATAAAACGTCGTTCGTATCTGCTGAACGGAGACGACCATTATTGCTGAACGGAGACGAACGTCACCACCTAACGGAGACGACCGTCATCACCGAACGGAGACGCCATGCCCATCAAATAAGGACGCGTTTGTTTTCCGAACAGAGATGTACGTCACCGTCAAACGGAGATGTCTGTATCCGTTGATTCAGAAGATGCTTTAGTGCGCCAACCGGATATAGATATGTCCGCTGAACAGAGGCGCTTATTCCCGTCGATCAAAACCATTCGTATCCGCCGAACGGAGATGTTCGTTCCCGTCAATAGAAGACGAATCCGCCGACAGAAAAACGCCCCTTTTGCCCTGTCTTTGGAATTGATGGTGATCAGGTCTGCTTACTGTGTTGATTGATTCTCCAGTCTTCGTCAATCATGTCTGCCGAGTGGAACGATCGTGTTCGCCTTTCTTAGGCAATCATTTCTGCCAAACGGCGACAACCGAGTCCACCAATGGTATACACTTAAGTCCGCCGAACGGAGACCCACGTGTCCGTTGAACGGAGACTCCCTTATCAGCCTACCTACCGACCGGGGCGACTTAGTGTGCATCGGTTTTAGCAATTATCTTTGCTTACTGTACTGATCGTATCCACGGGTCATTGTCAATCATGTCCACCGGTCTTAGGCAATGAAGTAAGTCTACTTTGGCGATTGTGTCGGCAAGTCGGCGTCAGTCATGACCGCCGACTGGGGCAATCATGTCCATCACTCTTCTGCGATCGCATACGTCAACTGTGACGATCATGTCCACTGGTCTTAGGCAAATGTGTCCTCCAGTCTTCGGCAATCGTGTCTGCCAGTTTTTGGTGATGGTGTCCTCCGACCGGGTTGATCGTGTTCGCTGACTGGGTTGATCGACTTCGCTGACCAAGGCGATCGTGTTCGCTACTTTTAGGCGATTATATCTGACGACCGAGATGATCTTGTCTGCCGGTTTAACGCGATCATTTCTGCCGAACGGAGATGCTTGTGTCTGTTGATCGGGGGCGCTCGTCTCTTCCGATCGGATACGCTAGCCCCTTCCTGTTGTGACGTTCTCCAGGCCTCGATTGAACATCAATAATAATTATTATTATGAATATTTATTAACTTTTTGAAGTATATTTAATTTGACAAAATGGTTGTATAACTGGTGGGAAAAACGTGCATTATCGTTAAGAAATACGGGAAATATACGGGAATTTTGTGAAGTTAATTTTGTGGATACCCTGTACATTTACTGTTCCCATTTTTTTCTGGAGAAGTTTTTACAGAGCCCAAATAAACCGATTTTTTGATAGGTTTTAAGTTGCAATCACTCTGGAAAGCATAGAAAATTTTAGAAACAATTTATTATTAAATGTAGGCTAAGTTATCCTAAAACTGAAATTAATGGTAAGAGTCCCAGAATTCTAACAGATTATTATACGTAACGTATTATTATTATTAGACCTATAACTTTTATAATAACTACTTGATATGTGAATAGTGATTGAACTTTTTAATGTTAAATAAGATAAATTGTGGACCTTATAGGCATTGATATAAGTAGGTGAAAGCTTGACAGTAAGTTTATTCTCTGTTTCCCCAAAGGCATAGATTTAAGTAGTTAGCTTGTCAGTAATTTATTGTCTTTTTTCCAAAGGCATAGATTTAAGTAGTAATTAGCTTGTCAGTAATTTATTGTCTGTTTCCCCAAAGGCATAGATTTAAGTAGTTACAAGCTTGCCAGCAATTTATCGCCTGTTTCTCTAAAGGCATACATTTAAATAATTTTAATTTGTTTGTTTGTAAGTTTATCCTCTGACGAGGTGGCCCATGCGCAAATTGCACATTTTATGGACCTGAATGAGAGAAACTAACCTAAAGTACATGTATGTTGGTTATGAAGTGACAGAGATATATTTTTGTTTACAATCTGACTTAAAAATTCTTTGGAAAGTAACCGGCTGTTATAAAGTTACAATTCACATTTATAAACATCATACAATGAAAGTTGGTCAACATTTTAAAGCGCCCTCTAAAAATAAATCAAAGGCGAGGGGTGCTCCGATCTAGTCAGTGGTAAGCTTATTTAAATTTTTTGTATCTATGCAATTATTAAATTTGAGGTTTTTTACTTGAAAAAACTAATTAAACTAAAATGTTCATCACTCCTGACCTGACGTACCGTAGTCCTCTTCTTCCTGTTCCCCTCCGGCTCGTCTGTGGCTATTTGGTAGATGTCCTGAATTCTGGTCCGCTGCCTCTCGTCCCAGGATTGGTATTAAATAAGTCATCGGCCCGCATGTTAACTTGAAAAAATGACTTTTATTGACGTTGATTTTACACTTACTGGTCACTTTTAAAGTCAACTTCACAATATCAGATGCTTATAACTGTTACAAATGGTTTTGATCGGGTGAACTTTCACGTAAATTTTAGTCCACAGACAATCAACGATAGGCTAATATCCAATTCAACTCCGAACGCTTTTAACGCGTATAACTTAACTGTCGCACTAGACGTGAATAATTTAGACGGGATGATGTTACACTAGTCCAACTCCAGCTGCAGAAGTGCAGTGGTAACTTAAATCAAGTTTAATTTACCCGTACAACCGGAGCACTATGTTCGGTGTTGGAGTACCAAAACGGTAATGGCCGGTCTCCTTCGCGGTAGCGTCACTTTTGGTAAGGAGAACGGTGCACACCTCGAAAACGGAAATTTTCCGTTTTCAGGCCCAAAAGCGTATGTCCGTGGAGGTCTGGGAGCTCACGCCACTCCAACTGGATGCGCAGTAGTCCGTTTAAGCCCCGCCTCCATCTTCGTTTTGACACTGCGCAAGGCTTTGTCATGGCATTTCGCCATCTTGCCGATATTAGATATTCTTTAAAAATTACTTATAATTTATTTACGTTTTGTTTTATTTAATAATTTATCCGCGACGCATATACCTATTTATTTTTATTACGATTAATTATTGCATACGTTTTATTTAATTATTATTTGATTAATGAGACCTATCACAGATTACCCCCCTGAATTTTTAAGAAAATTTGCTAAACAGGCCTAAAATTTTATGAAAAATTCACCCTCACAATCTCAATCGAAACATTCAAAATCATCACTTAAACACCTAACATAATACATAACTATCAACCCTTTGCACAATCAATCTTATCCTAATACAACAGAAAATAACAATAATAATAAAACCCAAAAATTGTACCTTTAACTTACAATGTAAAATCCAATGAACAACCAATCGATGTGAGTTTTATATTATTATGTAATAGAATTTAATTAACTATATACAGATCACTTCTTCACTATTACCTAGTGTCTATGAGTGTCCAATCATATAGAACTTGCACTTAGTTAGTGTCCATCCTTATGGCTACCGGTACCTTAAACTAAATTAAAAATATAAAATGATATACATATTATATATCTCCAAAATAGTTCTCCTATTTTCTGTTTTACTTAAAACATTTACATTACCGGTCAAATATATATATATATATATATATATATATATATATATATTTTTTAAATATAATGTATATGTCACTTCCAACATTTTATTCATTCTATCAGCTGAAAATTAATATTTACAATATGGCATTATTGAATGCAATATAATATTATTAGCTAGTACATATTGTGTTACCCAATTTGTTCATTAACCAACAACAACACAATCACATGGTCAGTAGGTCTATCTTTGTAGGCCCTAACTTGAGTCAATGTTACATTTTAAATCTTAGCACCAGTCTATCCTGTCATAATTCATTATTTTACTTCATTGTACCCCATATTTATATTTGTCAATGAATGATTAGAGTAGTTTCATTTTTTTGGTTATTCTTCTTTTTTTTATATTTATTTATATATATATATTTTTTTATCCAATCAGTGGTAAATTAAGTTAAAAATAATAATTTTACTTATATTCCTTAATCATCAATCATTTTCTCATTAATAATTCATGTAGGCATAAAATACTAAGGAATCCTACTAATTCAATTTATTTATTTTATATACGGACATATTTTAATTTCTTTTGATGCCTTCCGTTTGTTTTGTGATTAACTGCTAGACATACACCATACAGTGTATAGCCTATCTTGTTTCATTTTTGATTAAACGCTCAAAAGAAAAACGAATATTCTACATTAAATAGTAGGCCTATAAGTTACTCTAAAAATCTTTTTAATTGTCTTGTATTATAAGTTCCTTTTATTTCACTCGAAGTGGGGTCTCTTAATACATAAGCGTTGTCAAATTTAATTGCGACAATTTCATAAGGTCCCTCATACAACTGAAAATATTTCTTGATTTTCTTGCCTAGCTTATCTGATAAATTATGTGTTTTAACTAGTACCCTTTGCCCTACTTGAAAATGAATCCCTTTTACTTTTTTATCAAACTTCATTTTTCTTTGTTCTAATTTCTGTTTAGTTTTTATTTTTACCATTTCTAATACTTTATTATATTCAAAATTTACATATGGAAAATTTACTAAATGTTCAAGCATATTCTTTGGTTTCTTATGATGCATGACTGTGTAAGGAATTTGTTCGGTCACACCATTTACGGATAAATTAAGACAATCCTCTACGAAAGGTAAGTAATTTGCCCACTTAGTGTGTTTCTCGAAACAGTACGCCCGACACATGCGATTTATCTCTTTGTTGAATCGCTCTACTGGATTACTTTGGGGATTGTAGACTGATGAATGAATGCACCTAATACCTAATTGTTCTAATCCTTCATACCATTTAGTTGACTTAAATTGTGTTCCATTGTCTGAAAGGATGCATTCAATTTGCCCTACATTATTACAGAAATTTTCTACTTTCTTTAGTAAAATTTTTGATGTTGCTTTACACACAGCATATAATTTTACGTACTTCGAAAAAACATCCACCATTGAAAAAATGTACTTGGTGCCGTATTTACTTGTAGGTAGTTCTCCAATTAAATCGATACTAACTAGCTGCAGCGGACGTTCGGCTGTTATTGACTTTAATTTACCCTCATTATGTCTATTATCATGCTTTGTTTTTTGGCATAGAACACATTTTTTCAATTGATCTTTGATCGTTTTTTCCATGTTTTTGAAAACACAAAATTCCTTTAAAGTTAAATATATTTTGTGGCCACCAAAGTGTCCATATCTCCTGTGAGCAAAGTCTACTAATTGTTCCACTTTGATGTCTGGAATGCATACTCTCCATAACTCCTGATCCTTTTTACAATTTTTAAACAGCAAATCATTATGAATTTTGAAAATAGCATTTAATTTGTGCTTATTCTCATTATTGTCATTTTTTAACATTTTAATTATCTCCCCGTAATGTTCATCTTGCAACTGACTAACTTTAAGATCCTTTAGAATGTGTCTTATCTCGTTATCTTTGTATCCTAAGTCCAACTTATATTTAAATACCTTTAGATTATTTTTATCCCTTCCTGCTAAACCATTCTCATCAATTCTAGAGAGCACGTCACATACAATATTCTCTTTTCCCGGTAAATATTGTATTTCCAAATTGAATTCCTGTAAAACTAGGACCCATCGCAACAATCTTCCATGTGTTAGCTTACAGTTTGTTAAGAACGTTAATGCTTTGTGATCGGTTCGTACTATTACCTTGTGATGTCCCAAAATATAAGCACGGAATTTATTACATGCGTATACTAGCCCCAATAGTTCTTTCTCTGTAATATTGAAGTTAAGTTCAGCATCGGTTAATTTTCGGCTTGCAAACATGATTACCCTTTGATTACCTTCATCATCGTATTGGTACAATACACATGCAATTGAGTGATCCGAAGCATCTGTACCTATATAGTATTCTCGCTGGAAGTCCGGATGGCTTAAAACCACGGATTTTAAAAATTCATTTTTCAAAGTGGCGAAGTCCTCTGATTCTTGTTTTCCCCATACCCATTTGTTTTTTCCGCTTAAAATGTGACTGAATTTACTTGTTAGCTCAGCATATTTGTGATGAAATGCTCGATAGTAATTACAAAGTCCAAGGATTGATTGCAATTCTCGCAAGTTGCGTGGATCTTTCAACTTTAAAATAGTATTGACCTTTTCAGGATCCATCTTAATACCTTCTGATGATACAATGTATCCAAGGAAATTAATTTCTGATTGAAAGAATTTGCATTTATTCAATTTTACGGTAGCACCATATTCTGCCAATCGACTTAAAACTAAGTCAATATGTTGTAAATGTTCTTCTACTGTTTGGGAAAAAATCAGAATATCGTCTACGTATGTAGTCATGAAGGAATTGAAATCCCCTTTAAAGATGTGCGACATTGCCTTTATAAACGTTGCCGATGAAGTCTTCAGCCCAAAAGGTAATCGACAGTACGCGTAATTAGCCCCATTAAAAATAAAAGCCACATATTTGCGTGATTGTTCGCTCAGACTAACTTGCAGGAATCCACTCGTGAGGTCGACTGAAGTCAAATAGCGGGCTCCAGAAAACCTTTGTAGAATTGTCTCTATCTTTTCTGTACGTTCACAATCATTAATAATATATTTATTTATTTTTCTTGAATCTAAACAAATTCTTGTGGTACCGTCTTTCTTAGTCACCGCTACTAGGCTATTATTATAGGGACTATTTGTTCATTCAATTATATTATTTTCAAGTAAAGTGTCAATCTCACGTTGTACTTCTTGTCTTTTATTGTAAGGAACTGGATAAGATCTACCTATGTACGGTTCTTTGTTCGACAGGTTGATAGTAGCTTCGAATCCTTTTATTAGTCCTGGTTTGTCGGAGAACACCTGATTATTCTTTTGAAAAACAGCCACTAATTTATTTAGGTTGTTATCATCCAATCCTGGATTTCTGTTTTTAATGTCCTTAACTACTTGATTTATTAAATTACCATTATCAACTTCCTTGCTTAGTATTTTCACATTTAATTCTTCATTGTAGGTAGTTTCATCATGTAAATCTGTCAATTTATTTATGGCAAATTCAATCTGTTTTTCTTGTTGGAGTGTGTGAACAAAATTAGCAAAAATTATTTTAATTCCATAGATATAATCCTTCTCTTTAATTTTACTTAGTTGTACTTCTGTCTTTAGTTCATCTACTGTCAGTGTCATGGTATCATTTTCAAAATTTATTACTGCTTTGAACTTTTCAAAAAAATCGCATCCTAAAATTACTATACTAGGAATTCCTTTAACTACAAAACATGGTAGGTCAAAGATAGTGTCATTTATTTTACATGGCAAATAGATTTGTCTATTTACTTTCTTGCTTCTTGTTCCAGTTACACCTTGAATTGTGACATTTGTGACTGGTAATTCAGGAATTTGTATTTTATTTTCTCGCTTCAGCATTTCATAAATGTCCTCAGACATAATTGTTGCTTGCGAACCAGAATCTACTATGCATTGCAACACGGTTTCACCTACTGTAATCTTTAACTCCGGTAGTGAGCTGCCTACTCGGTTTGAGACAGGATTATTATAATTCTGTTCATCTAGTAATTCTTGTCTCAACTCTCTTCCTGCAATTATAGGTACTTCATCGTTTGATTTATTAATAACACATGAGTGTATTTTAGTTGTTAATTTCTCGCGTTGTCCTGATATAAATTCTTTGCACCGGTTATACACAAGTCTCAAGCCATGTTCATTCAAGTGGATCTCGTCTACATAGGTCTGCCCATCCATATTTATTTGTTGCTCAAACAGTTCAGATTTAATTTCACCATTTTTCATCAATAAATCATTCATTTCGAGGAATTTGATCTTGTTTAAACCGTGAAATTCTTCCAAAAAACCATTAATGTGTGCTACATCATCAATATGCTTCTTATTCTGCTTTGCTAATTTAAGTATGACCGGTATCCCAATAACAAGTATATTTTTCTTTAATGATACCAATTTCATCAATAATTCTCGGTATTGAGTACAGATGGTATCAATGCTGTCATTCTTAAGCAAATTATTTGTGCCTATCCATGTCACAACGTTCGTATGCAAATCATCAGTTTTTTCTCTTATCAATCTATTCAAATCCTCGATTCGATTACCCCCCACACAGAAGTTAATATAATTTTTACCATTTTGCGAGCGTGCGATTTTGTTACTTAAGATCTTGTTGCCCAGACGTACCCCGAAACTATCTGACAATAATTGGAAATTTTCAATCATTGGATCATATCTATTATTATTATTGGACGCTACTACTTTATTTATCTTGGCAACGTTACCTTTACTTCTCACGCTCGCGGCATTTTGTCAATTTCTATCACCTTCGTTCAACTTAACTTGGTCATTAATTCTTCGGTCATTATTACGTAAGTCGCGCCAGTTGTTATCATTATGGCGAACTCTATTATTAAATCGGCTTCGATCGTAACTGTTCATATGTCTACGTTCTGTGGAGATATGGTGTCCTCGGTCATTATGTGTCTCGTCCCTTTCGGACCCTAAAGGTTGATTGACCCTAGTCATATGAGCTGTGTCATTGTTCTCGCTGCTACGTTTCTCGCTTGTGCCACTGCGCGATGGCCTAATCCCCTCCATGACAGCTAACTGGTTCAAAAGCTCTTCTAATTCACCCTTCTCATTAATATCTTTGGCGGTCGTCATGAATCCACGAACATGTACCGGCAAGTGCATTGCGATATACTTAATAAATGTTTTCATTGAGTAAGGATGGTCTAAATAAGAATTTTGCTCGTAATATTTAAGGACATATGCTTTTAAATCCATTCTATTTGCTACATAGTTACCGTTTCCTCTTAGCTCGGTCTCAAAGTCCCGTTGCATGTCATCATTCCAAAACTTACGCTTGAACGAATCCTTAAACTGCCCATAAGATTCTAAAGTCATAAAAACTTCCCTTGCCCATATATTAGCTGATCCCTTAAGATATTTTAAAAGGATTAGTTTATTTATCTCCCATACACATCCCGACATTTCGATAAATTTATCTACTAACTTTAAAAAATGCATGGGATGAACAAATCTTTCATTACTCCCATAAAACTCCACTAGGTAGGCTTCTGCCAAATGATTAGTTGTACCCCTCATTAATCCTTGATTATCAATTTGCGTATCATTAATATTGTTTCCAAAACTAACTACTGGCACCTTGTTGCCCAAGACAAAACTTTCATTAGGCCTTGATTTAAGTTCATTGAAATTTTTATGTAATTGATTTATTTCCCTGCCCAAATCATTTTGTACCTCTACCAATTTGGATTTATGATCTCTTAATTTACCACTAAATATTTCATCGAGTTCAGAGATTTCACTTTTGAGTTGTTGTTCGACTTCGGCTTTGAAACGTTCACGCCAACGCATTTGATCAGACTCAAAACCAGAAAATGATACACTCCAATCATTCTTTACAATATTAAGATCTTGTTCTACCCCCTTTGTACTTCCTTACATTTCTGATTAGTTTGTTCCCTAACATTAAGTACATCTTTTTTGATCAATTTTAAGTCATTTGATATGTCTTCGACTTTAGAATTAAGTTGACAAACCTTTATTTCAGTTTCATCTTTAACTTTACCGATCTCTGTACTTAAATGTTCATGTGAATCTTTAATTTCCCAACGTAACTCTTCTTTCATACTAATCATATCCTGACTAAGTTTTTCCCTGATTTGATCAATACTTATTTTATTACAATCTAACTTATTATTTATTTGTTCAATGCTTATTCTAGTCTGTTCGCTATTTTGTCTAATTACATCCATCAATTGAGAAAACATATCAGTCATTGACATGCTCTCCTGACTGGCACTAGCATTAGTCATATCGTTACCGGTACTTTCATGATTGTCAGAGCCAGAAGTTGATGAATTTAATTCATCTCTTTCGTCATTAAGAAAAACAATGTCTTCTTTGTCAAGCATATGCTGCCTATTATGAGACTGTATATCGTCTTCCATTTCCAACTCATTATTGTCAGACATATTTTAGATTTATTTTCAACATTAAGTTTAAGAATTACGGTACCGGTAATTAAAATTTTAATAGGCCCTAACTTACTATGATAGGCTATCATTGACTGACTAAGCTAGGTATTTGTGATTAAGTACATCTAACTAAATTAAAGATACTTGGATTCTTTAAACAGCAGTTTGCTTAATACTTAGGCCTATAAGCTATTAAGCTACTGTCCCACTTTGTTGTGCGCCATTTTGCTCCGATCTAGTCAGTGGTAAGCTTATTTAAATTTTTTGTATCTATGCAATTATTAAATTTGAGGTTTTTTACTTGAAAAAACTAATTAAACTAAAATGTTCATCACTCCTGACCTGACGTACCGTAGTCCTCTTCTTCCTGTTCCCCTCCGGCTCGTCTGTGGCTATTTGGTAGATGTCCTGAATTCTGGTCCGCTGCCTCTCGTCCCAGGATTGGTATTAAATAAGTCATAGGCCCGCATGTTAACTTGAAAAAATGACTTTTATTGACGTTGATTTTACACTTACTGGTCACTTTTAAAGTCAACTTCACAATATCAGATGCTTATAACTGTTACAAATGGTTTTGATCGGGTGAACTTTCACGTAAATTTTAGTCCACAGACAATCAACGATAGGCTAATATCCAATTCAACTCCGAACGCTTTTAACGCGTATAACTTAACTGTCGCACTAGACGTGAATAATTTAGACGGGATGATGTTACACTAGTCCAACTCCAGCTGCAGAAGTGCAGTGGTAACTTAAATCAAGTTTAATTTACCCGTACAACCGGAGCACTATGTTCGGTGTTGGAGTACCAAAACGGTAATGGCCGGTCTCCTTCGCGGTAGCGTCACTTTTGGTAAGGAGAACGGTGCACACCTCGAAAACGGAAATTTTCCGTTTTCAGGCCCAAAAGCGTATGTCCGTGGAGGTCTGGGAGCTCACGCCACTCCAACTGGATGCGCAGTAGTCCGTTTAAGCCCCGCCTCCATCTTCGTTTTGACACTGCGCAAGGCTTTGTCATGGCATTTCGCCATCTTGCCGATATTAGATATTCTTTAAAAATTACTTATAATTTATTTACGTTTTGTTTTATTTAATAATTTATCCGCGACGCATATACCTATTTATTTTTATTACGATTAATTATTGCATACGTTTTATTTAATTATTATTTGATTAATGAGACCTATCACAGGGGGGCGAAGCCCGAAACGATATGACCCTTTTTAATTACCATTCTGTAATTATATCCTACACACTATATCCTAAGCTTTCAAATGACACCTAAATATTGAAAATCGGTTCAGTAGGTCGAGAGAAAAAGGGATGTAACAGACGAAACCCTTATAGAAATAAGAAGATAGATTTCCTGTAGTATGAGAAACTTTTTTGTTCAAGTTTTTTTTTTGTTTAACGAGTTTTTTCAGTTATTTTATTGCATCAGTAATAACATTTGGTGTTATTTTAAAAATATAATTTAAAGCAAAGTTTATCTACAGAATAGGGATAATGTTAGAGGGCCACTGACCTATTTACTTCTGTAGGAAAAGGTCAGGAGAGCTGCATGCCCGATGGTGCAGCTAAATAAAACACAAATATACTTTGTAATAAATTAAACACTATTTGAAGCCACGAGATTATTCACCAGGATATGTTTAAAGAGAAGACTGGCTGGTTAGACTTGGTAGGATGGCTCATAATGATTCAGGGTTGCCAACTGTTGGAGTTCATTTACTGTTTCACTGACACTATGTATATATACAAGTTCTTGCTGCTATGGAGGAAGTGGAAGAAAATTTTTGTATGGGAAGTTGTGGAGTGTGGAGGTAATGGGTAGTATTTTCTGATGTTAACCCTCCAAGCGCTAAACATCGCGATCGCGACCGCATTTCGGCAATGCGTATAGCGCTATCGTCGCGATCGCGATTCATTTACAAGGGTTTACTACGATCGTCACAGATCCGTTGTTTATTGACGGATCGGCATATATTTTATATAGTATTGAAGAGAAAATATCATTCTATCTGAATACTTTTGGTTCAATACATATTTCTGTGGAAAATCAAAGTTGGCTAACTTGTTTGTCTGCAGCTGATGTTTTTTGGTCGTCTGAAGTACAGCTGCTACAGCGCAAATTGTTATGGTTATGTTATCTTTGTTTACTAAGAACATATAAACATTATATATCACTGGAAAGGTAATAAAATTTTCAACATTTTGGCTATCTCAGATTTTTTTATTTGACTATCTAATTATGCCCTGAAATGGAAAAACCTGAAGACGAGGGTAACAAAAAAAAAAAAAAAAAAAAAAAAAAAAAAAAAAAAATAACTACCCCTTGATATCTAGAAATTTGAAAAAAAAAATAAATTTTAAGTAAGATCTAATGAATCATATTTTCTAATAGTAGACATTTTTCTGAACAAATTGATATGCAATATGATATACTTTTCATATCATTAATAACTATTATGCACATTTGCTTAAATGCTTGCGCGAAACTTAAAAAATGGTCAGCATTTAAGGACTAATATACGTAGCACTTGTAGGGTTAAAATTTGGTGGCTGTGTGGACATAGTAACTTCCGTTTTGTCCAAATAACCGGTCATTCTAATATGACCTCGATACTGCTTCTTTTGATAGAAATCTGAGGCTAAACCTTTTTAGAAACAACTCTGTACGCACTAAAAACCAATCTTAAGCACCTGATCCCTCACTGACTCATTTTAAAGCTGATTTCAATTTTACCCACCCCTTTGTCACCTTTGCCACCCGATCATCCAGTATCTATGCATTAACTTCTTATTACAAGAAGCCAGTGACCCATTGTTCATATCCCAACCATGAAAATCCCAGAATCTTTCACACGATGAACGGAAAGCCATTCAATCTCTTCAATCAAATCCATTCTGCCAGCAGATAAAGGCTAAAGACAACTGTTGTAATTACCAAAACAGAGTATGCAAAGGAAATTGAACGTCATCTATCTGACTCCTCGACGTACAAAAAATTAGATCATGATCCAACCCATCATGGACTGGAGTCATCCATTTTGGATTTTAACTCCAGCAGACGTAATGGAGAAAGAACGACCAGCAGACAAAAGACAAATTACATTAAATTATAATATATTATTACTTAATTGTTTTTCACTTTATTTTCTTTTATTATCTTAAAACAAAAAACAGATGTCAAGATAATTAAATACTTCCAAGTCTTGGACTGGACTCGACTGGCATTGTGCCGACGGCTGCAATTGCACAGATTGTTATGGGTAGTGAGTCAACATAGCTACTGATTTAAATAATATTCATTTGTAAGATACATTTTTAAAACATTTGGAAAACTTAAAAAACTAATAATCAATTATAATTTGACATCTAATTGCATCAAAACAATGATTTAAAACTGATTCAAATAACTTTAAACAAAATAAAGAACTGTGTTGACATTAGCAGTAAGAATAATACGGCATACAGAAGAGTGACAAGATGAACAATCACATTTACCAATTAATTGCTAACCTCAAATTGCCAGGGTAATACAATTTTATAGTTGTATGTTATTTTTCTAATTCAGCATTCAAAAAAATATATGTTTATTAATTGACAATAAACATATTTTTCTCCAAAATTAATTGCTTTGATTTTATTGTTCTTTGTGATCTTTTAAGTCCTAACAAACAGGCTTCATGGCTATTCACTAAAGCTAGCCTTTACTCAGTTAAGAGACATTCTGCCACTAGCAGACGGCAAATCGAGGGAATTAGGTGAATTCCAAAACAGTGAAAATTATATGTACATAGCTTGAGTATTTCGGAGAAGTGAAAATAATTCCTAAACAAAATGAGAGGTGAAGATTTTCTTATCAACAAGACAAAGGAAATAGATAGAGTTGAAAATGACAATTTAAATCCACCAATTACATTTAGTGATTCAGCTGTAGCATCCAGGTGTCTAGGCTAGGCTTCTGACTCAAAGTAGGCCTAATATGCCTAATACAAAAACTGTGAATAGGGAAAATCTTTTATTTGGAAACATCTTAAAGTAAGTGAAACATAATAGTGAAAAGTTAAGTAAGTAACTGTAACAGAGGATTTTCCATTTTTCATTAATGGTGGTTATAGGCTAACTTTTTAATCTTTTATTCTGTATATTCCTTTAACCCCTTTTGTTACTAAACCAAGTTTTTATCTTAAGTTTTTTTTTTTAATAATCAGCGATTTAAAAACCAATATTTTTTCTTCACATAGTTTTTAAGCAAATTAAACTTAGGCATAAAGTGATCTTTTTTAGCCCTAGTAGAGGCTAGTTATTTGAGGGCAATTTTCAATATTTTAATGTTTATATTTTAATGTGTATTTTAATGTATTACTCGACTCGACTCGACTCGAAACTCGAGTATTCTACTTACTACTCGACTCGACTCGTTCCAAAAATGTGATACTCGCCCACCCCTACTGATGGCAGATACAAAAATGCTGAAAAACCAGTCTCAACCCATAATATCCTCCATAACCAGGATTTTGATCATTATTACAACAATAAAGTAGATCACTACCTTCTACGATGATTTTTATCAATGATCTTTTAACTCAACCATTTATTGGAAGTGTAAATAGCCTTCGCTGATGACGTTGCATTTACATACAAACACCATAGATAATAAGGTGATATGGCATCAATTTACAGAAGATGTGAGGTTTTAGAGGAATTGGTTCATTGCAAATAGAATAGAAGTAAATTTTTCTAAAACTAAATATATAAACTTTGGTTTTAGTAGTTTTGAGTTTGAATATCCAATAAAATTCCGTAGAACGGACTGTATCTGTAATCAGAAATCAGAAATCAGAAATCTCTATTCACCATTGATCATTTTACAATGAAATAGGCTTAGTCAAGGTACATAAACAGGTTAAAAATCAATATTAACTCTAGAGCATAAAAATTCATTAATATTATAAAAAGGGTTTTCTAACCCTTCTAACCCTTGTATGTATATGTGTAGTTGTCAAAGCATTGAAAAATTCAAGTATTTTAAATACCTAGGAATATCTATATTTATAACAGAGGATATTGGCATATATATGAAGTAATATATTTAAAGTTATGTATAAAGTGATATCATTGACTATGTGCACTAACGTGAGTAGACTTCTCAAAGCATGGCGTGTTTGAAACCTATTGACGGTGGTGCGATCTCGTGCGGCGTACATGGAAGTACTAGAGTCATATGATAGGCAAATCAGTACTACCACTCTTAATCAAGGATTAAACATTTTATAATGGAGGTTTTTGTTTATTTTGTGATGAAATGTTTTTGCAGCACTGTAAATTCAGCTAAATAATAACAACATCGAAAGCAGCAACTCTGGCGCCGTGTACACGAAACTTCCAAGTTTTTGCCTCAATCTAAATGCATTGGATGAGAGGTCTATTCATGTTAGTGTACATAGTCAATGGTAATATACAGGGTGTCCAGCTTCCACCTTTACAAACTTTTCTAGGTTATTAAGCATTCCAAAACAAACAGAAAAATCATATAAACATATGTCCTAAAATGCTTCGTCAAACCGCTAGTCGCCAGTTTTGTTTTTTACACTTAAGAATTTGTATTTCCGTAACGGGTTGTTGTATTAAGTTTATAGAATAGAATAGAATAGAATAGAAACAGTGTTTTATTTTCTCCAAAACAAGTACAAAGTAATACAAAATATCAGCACACTTTACAGTAATGGTTTCATGAACCGTCTACTGGGTTGGCATATTTGCACTGAAAACGATATACATCTTTTCCCTATTCTTAATAAGTTATTGAGTTATTTTATATATCCAAATTAATAATAACAGCCTGTACAAAAAATTTATTAATTACATTTACAATAAAGATCCAGTACCCTATCATATAGACCGCACATATAGGCCTACATAAATATACATTTTTGTAATTAAATTTTTATTAATGTTAAGTTAAAATAATATGTAAATAATATATTTACGGCGAAACAACTTAATAGTTTTAAAAATTGAATTCCAAAATTAAGCTCCATCTAACCCTCCAAGCATCTCAAAGATAGTACCCCAATTTTCGCCAATCCCTCCCATTAATAAAAGATAAAAACTCTTCCCATTGTAATTCCTTTTTTGAAAACCAATTTTTCCTTTGTTGTGCCAATATTGGACATCTAGCGATGAAATGAAAAACACTTTCGTTTTCTTGTAAGTTACACAATGAACAGTGAAAGTTTGTATCAGTTAGCCAGGGTTTGAAATTAAGGTTAATTGCTTCGGCTCGAGCCTTCATTACCCATCGTTTCAAGTCAATACTAATATTATTATCTGCAAGATAAGAGCGCTGCCCAAGTTCAAGGTCGAGAGAACTGTACAATTGGTGATTCTGGGATTCTCGCGCGGCCCGCAGCCATGACTGCCTGGCCTCCCCCCTCAACGCATCCACTACTCTCATCAGTTGGACACGCGTTTCTTCTAAATTTTCAATATCGAAACTGATATCTATGTAGTATTTCCGCCCTAGCTGTTTCCATTCCTTACACCATGACAAATTTCTTAAAATTATTTGTTTTGCGAGAATATTGGGGAGTCGGTTATCCGGAAGCGCTAAACAATTCATTAAATAGTCAACGTGAGTTACAATAGTGAAATTGTGCACCTTTTCCAATCCTGTTTCTAAATATAAAAAGTAATTTGGTACATTTGTTGGAAGGCCGAAAATCCTTTTAATAAAAAGTCGAAATATACCCTCCACACTTAAAAATTCACGAAAGCCCCAAATCTGACATGCGTAGCACATTATTGATCTAATCAGTGAATTAAAAGCAAAAAATTTTGAACACAATGGAATCTTACTATTTCCGAAAAAATCACGCCATAACGAATTCATTGCGAATTTTGAAGAAACAGATTTTTCTCTAAAATGACTTTCCCAAGACAATTTTGTTGTTATTGTTACCCCTAAATACTTATACTCATTTACTACGTCTATTCGTTCCCTTTTATAAAACCATTTATCCCTATAACTTAACTTTCCACCTTTTCTAAAAACCATGATTTTAGATTTTTTTAAATTCACTCGCAAACTCCACAAATCACAATACCGTTCAAGATTATTAATCATTAGCTGCAAAACTGTTCCGGTTGGGGCAAGTAACACGAGGTCATCCGCATATAATAACACATTTACTTTTAAACCACCGAAATTGCAACCACCCTCCAACTCACCCGGAATGTCATTAATAAAAAGCGAAAATAATAACGGAGAACCCACACATCCTTGTTTTAAGCCCCCCCTTGTTTCGAAGAATTCCGACCTCCCCTCTTTAAATTTTACCCCTGCTGAAGTTCCAGTGTATAGATCTTTAATAATTCGCATCATTTGAGTTGATACCCCTAATCCAGAAAGCTTAAAAAATAAAGAATTTCTATCAATTGTATCAAAAGCTGATTCAAAATCCACAAAGAAAGCATAAAGTTTGTCACCCTGTGTTGCAGTTCGGATGGTTATTAAATTGATAAGATTAAAAATATTATCGACGGTCGAATAATTTTTTCTAAATCCCGCTTGACATTCACTCAAAATTTCTCGCTCCGTTACCCACAAATTTAGCCTATTAAACACAACACTGGCGTATATTTTTGCGACACAGTCGATAAACGACAGTCCTCTGTAATTCCTAACATTTTGTAAATCACCGTTTTTGTGGAGTGGAAAGATAAGTGACCTTTTAAAACTGTTCGGAACGCTGGCCTCCCTGAAAAATATATTATAAATTTCACACATTTTTTCTAAAAAACTGTCCGAGCTATATTTATAAAACTCATACGGAATCCCGTCACTACCAGGGGCCTTGCAATTTTTTACCTTCCTCAAAACAGATTTTATTTCCCCAACCTCAATTGCACGATCGAGATAAGCATCTATGATAAACGGCTCTGCGTAAAAAATTCTTTCAGTAATATTAGTTGGATTCAGGAGCTCTTGGAAATGCCTAACCCATTCATCCGCGTCAATTATACCCACTACCAACTCTTTTTTACTTTTAAAACTATTAATTGCCTCCCATACCTGTTTGGTATCATTTACATTTATCAACGATGCAATAATGTTATTTTGGTACTGTATCTTTTTTTGTTTGCATAGCATCTTAAACCTCTTATTTTCCTGTAAATATATACTCCTTGCACCCACTGAGCTAGTCTTTCTAAAAATATTAAAAAGTCTGAAAACTTTTTTCCTTTGAGAATAACATTGCCAATCAAACCATGGTTGCTTACTTTGAAAACAAGAGTTATTAATGATCTGAGTTTGTTTTGCATAAGCAGACTTTTTAATACATTCACCTAGCTTATAAACATTATCTTGAGAATTGTCAGTAATTTCCAAAGTAGCGATAGCCGAACTTATTCTAGACTTATAATCTACGTTGTCCCTATCAGTCCATTTTAATCTAGGCATTAAAGGAAGGATAACCCCTTCCACCCTATTATTCACACAATACTTTACATTCAATTTTAACTCTATTGGCATGTGGTCAGACCCTATCTGGCTTAAAACACTAAAATCGTTAATTACATCCAAGCAGTTAATTGAAACTAAAGCATAATCGATTACTGAGGCCCCTTGTGAACTAATATATGTAAACTCCCCACACTTATCCCCTGGTGACCTACCATTCAGAATAATAAAGCCGTAATTCTCACATAGTTCCAAAATAAGTTTTCCTCTATTATTTATTACCGTATCTTTTGACATTCGTACATACTGAACAGAACTGTTATTATTTAATTTGAAATTATCTGGGATACTCTGTACACTGGCTACCCTCCCATTTAAATCTCCTATCAAAATCATGTCTGAAATTAGGTTATCTCCCATAAAATCTCTCAGTTTATGAAAATCGCTCTCCCAAATATTAAAGTTTAAATATAGGGGTAGGATAGACAATATTCTATTCCTATCTTGTTGCTTTACATTAATTATTCTAAAAGTGTCCCATACAGAAAAACTTAACATTTCCTTAAATTTACTGTTTAAATTTATTCCCATAATTATTCCACCTCTCGCTCTACCAAAATAATTAACTTTGTTGGCAAAAATAAAATTAACTTTAAATCCTTTAAAAATCTCAACATAAACATCCTTTTCTGCCTCTGTAACAAAAGTTTCTAATAAAATAAAAATATCAGACTCATTAAGAAATTTCATAAAAGGAATACTACTAACCTTTGACCTGAGGCCACAAACATTATAAGATACTATCCTTAAACATTGTTCGTTACGCTGGGTGTCATTCTCTTCTCCCTGATGTGGATTGGCGGTGCCTCCTCAAGCGCTAGTCAAGGGTGTCGGTGTCGCTGGCCTCTCCGTCCCCGGCGTTGGCACCTGCGATGCCGCCGGCGTCTCACTCACCTCCGTCTGCTTCTGTCCATCTGGTGATGCTGCATTCGTCGTCTCACGGTGTGTAGTCTGGGATGGGTTAGGTCTTTGTGGTCCATTCTCGGCTAGGTCTGCGAGGAATGTCGAGAAATCATGGCCTGTGATGACTTTAAGCCTATCAGCTCCCTTTTGCGCTCCTGCCACCAAATGATCGTCCTCCCAAGTGAAACGACAGTTATTCACCACTAAATAGTCGAAATTTATAGGCATGTTTCGTCTCCCACAGACCCTTTCGATTTCCGTTCGAACAGCCATTAAATGTGCTCGTTTTGTACGCACTTCTTTAGGAAAGTCCTGGTGGATAGTCGCCAGTTTTGTTTTTTACACTTAAGAATTTGTATTTCCGTAACGGATTGTTGTATTAAGTTTATATTTGGCATGTACCTCAATCACACCAATTTTTAAATTTTTAAACTCAAATATCTCAAAAACGTTAAATTTTATAAAAATGTTACAAGAGACAAAAAAGTTGAAAAATTAAATTATCTAAACAGTGACATCTAGTTTGTAAGGATCCAACAACAAATAACAGAGTAATTGTGGTTTTCCTGCAGAAAAACACGCTTTTTGCACTATGATTAATGCCAATTTAGGTTATTATATGAGAAAAATCTCAATAACTCCGTTATTTGTTGTCAAATCCTTACAAACTTCGTATCAATATTTAGATAATTTAATTTTTCAACTTTTTTCTCACTTGTAACATTTTTATAAAATTTACCGATTTTGAGATATTTGAGTTTAAAATGGCCGCCATTTTGAAAATACGCATTGGAAAAAAATCATTTTTTCCCTGAAAATGGGTATTGTTATAGTGAAGGTTCTTGCCAAATATTAACTCGATATAATGATCCTTTACGGAAATAAAAATTATTTAGTGTAAAAAACAAAATGGCGGCTAGCGGTTTAACGGATCATTTTAGGACATATGTTTACAGGAACTTTTTTGCTTATTTTTACGTGGGCAATAACCTGGAAAAGTTTGTAAAGGTGGAAGCTGGACACCCTGTATATATTTATTTGTAATCTATAGACTCGGAAACCACTGGACCGGTTGCTATAAAATATATGCTCGATATATGTATGGACAATCTCATGGAGAAGGTTTGTAAGCTAATAGTTTTTGTATAGCCCTCAGGGCTTAACCCCAGGTCCGTCATAAACACACCCGTCAGGTTTTTTTGAGTTTTTGATCCGAGTTGTTTATGAACACAACAAAAAAGTTTATGGCAAAAAGTGTTCCTTTGTACTTAATTCTATAAACAGCTGTTTTCATTTAAAGTAATGAGAGAAAATATTAATAAAAAACCTAGAGGATATTATAGACTTGCCGCGAGTGAGCACAACGAGCAAGCTCAAAGGGTAACGAACGGTTAGCCGAACGGTATTGAAGGGCAAAAAATTCCTCAGGTTGGCTTTGCAAAGCATGCCAGGTAACAGCTAGTATATATATATATATATATATATATATATATATATATATATATATATATATATATATATATATATATATATATATATTTAGACTGGAAACATTTAATGCAGCTCAATAGTAAATTCAGACTAAAGATAAGGCTATTTTATCTCCTAACGGATGGTTAATGGGAGAGAAGCGTCAGCAGCACCAGGGACACCACCGTGCTCTACCCTGTCCACAACCCTAGCCCCAGCTCTGACGGGAACCAAACTGCCTCTGCAGGAAGCTGTCAATCACAGAGTGTTTTCCATCTTAATATTCAGTCTATTATAAATAAGCTGTATGTCCTAGATCTAGTTTTGGAAAACGTTTATTGTTTGTTTAAAGACATATAAAGATCTTGAATCTTAAATTTTGAATCTAAGATACCTATGTGAAACTGAATTGATGAGATCTATTTATTGTGCAATTATACACTCAAGACTACAATATGGTACAGTGGAACCTCGATATATCGAACCTGAAGGGGAAAGTAAAAATTTTGTAATATCAAGGTCTTCCATATACTAAGGTTCGTTATATCAAGGTCTTTTTTTACAAACTTCGATATACTGAAGTTGACAACCACCTTATAATAGCCTATCATTACTTATTTCCAATAGGCCTAGAAATTGAGGAATAAATTCGGGTGTACTGTGATTACATAACCAACATTTTGCTATTGCACAAAAGAATATAACAGTGAATGTAACATTATAAGTTGTTTAATGTTTATAAATCCTGCTATGAAATTTTTATCACAAGCTGATTTTCCCGATCAGCTTGTGATAAAAATATGGTGACATAAAAAACTAAACAGTGCTGCAACACAAAATTTATTTGGCTGATAAGCATCAATCGGGACTAGAAGACGTTTATACTCTTATACATACAGCCAACATGGGGTTGTAAAATTAGTACTCACAAGAATGTTGTAAAATGCATTCAAACAAAATGCTAATGGCCGCCTAACAGACACTTAATGTAATTAATGGAACAACATTAACTTGTTAAATTAACATTAACACAATAAAATTAACTGCAACCATGGGAAACAAGAACAGCGCTGCGAACACAAGGCACGGCAAAAGGCAACGACTGTAGAGCAACAGGTAGCGACATGAAAGAAAATGTATGAGCTCAATGATTCAACTTGTTCTTTTTTTAACTTCGATATGTTGAGGTTTTGTAGTCAAAACTTTAATATGTAGAGGTGGTTAGGTTGTGCATTGGTGCTCCAAAAGTTCGTTATATTGTGGTTATCCTCACTAATCTGTCGATATATAGAGATAGAAATAACATTAGTTTGATTGGCAGGTTCAAGGGGAATGAGAAAACTTCGTTATATTGAGGATTTTGATATACTGAGGTTTGATATATCAAGGTTCCACTGGATACATTGTTGGGGAGGAACATTTGAAACATTTATTCATAGAAGAATAAGGAAGACACAAAACTATCTGATACGCACAATGCTGTTCAATCAGATCGTGAAACATCAATCCTTCTTTTTAAAGCTCTGAAATCATTCCAATTTGTTACTTGTATATTTTTAAAGTAACAATAATTTTGTATATTAAAAGTGGACGGAACGGGCAATGACAACTTGATACTGCGCATGCCACCAACTAGACGTTTCTTTTGGGAGGCCAAAAGTCAACAAATCATTGTTTAAATCTTCATTGCTCTTTCTGACACCCAAGTTGTTAGATTTTTTTACATTAGAAATAATGAGAGAAAGAAAAGAAAAACATTTATTTTAAGAGTCATCTTCACCTTTAGGCTGGTAGCCCATTGTTGCGCAGTCGGCAATGTTAACCATACGGCTTTTATGCTAAAACATGGTATTTTATTCCCCTGTTTCGGACGCCGTTATTCTACCGATTTTCTTTAAACTTGGTAAGTGTTTAGTTGAATAGTTATATTAAGCCTCTAATACCTCAAAATTTTGAAAATTTAACAAATATTACTAAGGAAAATCGATTTACTTTGAGACTTCACAGAGAGTAATATTTGGTAAATTTTAAAAATTTTGAGGTATGAGGGGCGTACTATAACTATTCAACTAAACACTTACTAAGTTTAAAGAAAATCGGTTGAAAAACGGTGTCGAAACAGGGGAATAAAATACCATGTTTTGCAGTAAAAGCTGTATGGTTAACATTGCCGACTACGCAACAATGGGCTACTGGCAGAAAGGTGAAGATGACTCTTAAGCTTGAACAGTGATTATTAAATCAAGAAAATGATGATTAGGAATATTTTTGAAGTCTTAAGATGGTTTAAAATTGATTTTGGTCTTGTTAACACAGTTTTAAGTTAATTATAGCAAACAAGGTAGATACTATCAAATAATATTTTGTTTTTAGTATTTTGTACTTGATCTAGTCAACGAAGAAAGAAGCTTCATGAGTAGTTAATATTAAACTAGTATGTTTTCTCCTTTTTTTTACAATCATTATGTAAAATTTGTTTTAGATACGGTACTAGGTTTGGGCTCATCCAAATCTTGCAGTAAGCCACGCTTATAAGCATTTATCAATGTGACTCTTTGTGTGTTATGATAAGTGGACCACCACCAATACTACTGGATTTGGTAGTGGACAATTTCCAAGCCAATTTTGTAAAAAGATCAATTGTAATGGACTGTAGAAATAAATTCATTTATTCATTTACTTCCAATCTATCCCAACTAAGAAGTATGGAGCTGGCCAAACAATGGGTTACTAAGTCCAGACAGACACCAAATTAAAAAATCATATAATACTCCTCATTAACTCCACATTCCACAACTTCCCATTAAAGATTTTCTCCCACTTTCCCTATAGCAGCAAGAACTTTTATATATACATAGTGTCAGTGAAACAGTAAATGAACTCCAATAGTTGGCAGCCCTGAATCAGTATGAGTCATCCTACCAAGTCTAACCAGCCAGTCTTCTCTTTGTGTTCTATCCATCAGGTATACTGATACCAGGTATGCTGCTCTCCTTTCCTATTCCTCAAAAAGTTTACTGACCAAATAATCTTTTTAGTGATAAAGGATCAGTTAAACTTATTTAAAGTTGTGGTTACTGTGTTCCTTTTGCTTTCAAGATTCAGAAATATTAAATTCACACCTTTTTATGTTTTTGTTAAAATTATTCAGGCCAAAATAATTTTTCTTGTCTAATAAATGAAATACAGTTGTTTCAATAAACTGGTTGTTATGTCGAGCAGACGTGGTGCCGCCGCCTCAGAACAGTACTGAGATGGAAGTGGACATGAGCATAGAGATACCGGCCAGCAAAGCGACAGTGCTGAGAGGCCACGAGTCAGAGGTGTTCATCTGTGCGTGGAACCCCACCACCGATCTGCTCGCCTCTGGGTAAATAACACACACAATTCAACACACATTGGTCTGTTCTCTCATCTACAGTAATAAGAGTTGATTTTGAAGTGTTAACCTACCACCATACCACCAACACCAACCCGTACCCATACCTAACACCAACCTGTTACAGTTGGAATCTCCCTCATACAAACACCAATCGACGTTACCCCCCAAGTTACGTAGGTTACATAAGTATGTGATATTGAATTTTAGTGAAAATGCCTCCTTCAAACAAAATATACCCCATGAATTTTCTATTTACTATTGCTTAGAATTTAATAGTTTATGAATTGAACTGATTGGTTTGTTGAATACAGCAATTGGCTAGTTTGCTAGTTTAATTTTACAGGCACTTTTTTTAGTTTTTTACCCTAAATATATTTTGTACATTTATTTATTTATGCAGTCATTGATTTTTAAAATGGAAGGGGAAGTGATATCAGCAGACAACAACTTATGTATCAAATATCAAGCTATCCCAACGTGAATCTCAGTGCAAAACTGAAATTCATTAAATGAGATACATAAATTTAGATGATCATGTCTATTGCAGTTGTGCCTTGATAACTTCAAAAGTTTTCATCTTTTTTATCATGTCTTTTGCTTTCACAAAAGATAAACCTGTTTAGGGCTGCTATAAATGCATGACATTTTTTAGTTTGAATGTGTAAACACTTTAATCGTAACAATTTATTATTGAGTTGTCATGTGAACGTTTTGTGTGACAGGTCGGGAGACAGCACGGCGAGGATATGGGACATGAGTGACACGACGACCAGTCCCAATCAGCTGGTGCTGCGCCACTGCATACAGAAGGGGGGCACAGAGGTGCCGAGCAACAAGGACGTCACCTCCCTCGACTGGAACGTGAGTAACAATCAAACCAACAAATCAACGACATTGAAATGCACACGGTTTTCTTTTCGGGAAGCTAGGTGGCAATGGTTGATAAGAAAAAGGCTGTTGTGATTGTTTTTAATTTGATGTGGATATTCTTCTTATATTCTAAAATATTTTCTTAGGATTGTATTTTCTTTTATTGGACCGATTTATGATACTGATTTGTTCATTATTTTCTCTGATTTTTTTATTTTCACATTTAAAGACAGTTAACTCTTAAGTTTTATTATATTGACGTATGTGGGAAATCCTAAAATTTTATAACAATTATATCTCATAGTTAGTGATTTTAACACTAATCAAATTCTTGTGATTCATTTTAGCCTCTGGATTGTTTGATTTATATGAATTATTAGGCTAGCTTACCTTTACAATCCTTGTGCTAAATCTTCTCAAAATCGATTTCAGGTTCAAACACCCATCATCAGTTGGCCAGTTGTCACAAATTGTTTTGTCTGAGAGTGAGGTTAGGTATAGCTACAAGTTTAGAACCATGTTCCTTGGTGTAAATGTGTGTCTTCTTTTTAAGCCCTGAATTTTAATTTTGAAATCTGTAAAATGTGAACATTTTACATGTAGCGAGATCTCCCGGATGGAAAATTTCAATTAATGTGATCAACCTGGTTCTCAACTGATGATGTGTTTTTGAACACAAAATCGAATTTGAGAAGCCTTATTACTAGGATAGTTTAGTTAAAATAGCCTAATAATGCATAAAATTCTTGTACTTAAATCACTTGATGTTTGAGTTAGTGAATAAAACATTAAACGTGTAAATCCAAGCACATAGATCTGTGGGATGCCTAAGGCTTACAGCAAATAACAATAGTAGGGTGATTACACAACCCTTTGTTTACATGAATAATCCATGGGTTAGAGGTCAGGAGGGAAAAGTAAAACTGAACTCGTCAGTTTGTCTTTTACAATTTTATCCCTGGGTCAATTCCCTTGGTACCATATCAGTTTTTACCTCTATTTAATTACTTAATTCACTGTTAATAAAAAGGAGAAAAACAACCAGATTATCATAGATTAAATTTTTATTATATTTTATTTTCATCACCTTTGAAAAATTATTACACAATTTTGTTGTAACCTAATAAGTTAAAGAGTAAGGATAGAATTGTGAATCATCGGACAAATATTCAACAACATTATTTGTTGCCTATCTAGAATTTCTTGCAACACAATGGTGTTGTTGTATGACTGAGCAGGCAAACTGAGTAAGCTGATTGAAATGATAAGACACCTAACTCAAGGAAAGGACAGACAGGAAATGAGTCATGAAGCAAAATTGCCGACTTACTTCGGTACAGTTCCAGTGAAGTTGATAAGAAATTAAACTTTTTAAATTAAATTAAATTTTTTTTCAATAAATGCATTTTAAAATATAAGGAAATTGTTATTGTTGCACCAACTATTATTAAATTTGTATATTTTTTATCTTTATTTATTTAACCATTATGTTGATTTATCAGTTTGAGATTACAAAAAAGTAAAAAAAAAATAATTCTTGGATAGAGCGTTGTGTAACTGGTCTAACTCTATAGCCATTGTAACATCTTGCAATGTGTTTACCGGCTTGCATTCAGTTAGGGTACTGTTTAAATATATTGAGTAGTGTTTGTTCGAAGATGTTTTATTATTTTAACTTGTTAAATAAATAAAACAATAGAAATTTTGAATAAAAATCAGGCATGAATTTTATTTATGCCAATTATTCATTGTCATGGGCCAATCTATCACGATGCTATTGGATTGGCATATTTTCAGCACATTGGCTTATGTTTATAAATCAAGTGTAAAAACAGAAGTTGCATTGTGTGTACTATTTTGAATTTATGGCGGATATCAGGAAAATAGCTTTATAGGCCAAGCAATGACAACAAACTGTCATGAAGTTACTATAAGGGACCGAATGATCATCTGATTTTTCTTGCAAGACTAGCCATACCTACAAAATATGACAGCAATAGAGCTAATGTGTCGATTCAAAATAAAGGTGCAGAATGCTCATAGTCCTGTTGATCCTAAAAATTGACCCTCAAAAGTTCCTGTAAGCTTTGTTATGAAGCAAAAACTGAAAATTCAAATACTGTTGAGGTGCTAATAAATTACTAGTATTTTCAAATTATAAAATAATAATACAGTACTCTTTATTCCTTTTCAAAAAAAATATATAAATAAAACATATAAATAATTTCAAGTATAAATAATAAAAACAATTTTACTTACAGTTAAATCAAAGTAAGTATGAAACAAAATTTAATTAACTGAAAAGAAATTTAATACAAACCCAAGAGAAGCGCAAAAACTTCTGTGTTAGGGTGGGGGAGTCTCCCCAGCATTACATTCTAACTTTATACATCTTATATATAAATGCAATTATTCCTATGTGGTACTCATCAATAATTGAACTTACAAAAAAGACAACTGAAAAAAAATTAAATAATACAGTAGACTCCCTCTTAACCGGCAAACTTTAAGCGGTCTCCGCTTTAACCGGCTACACTTGCACAAAAACAACATCTTTTTAACCGGCCATTTTTATCTTAACATCGCTCTCACCGGCTGTGTTTCGCTGGAAACGTAATTTTAAATCTATTGTATAGTTCAATTCAACGTTATTTAATATTGACATTCTCAAACCAATTTAAATTTAACGACCTGGACGGAAGTTAATGCCTTTGGACATACTATGCAGTAAACCACAATAAAGAAACAAATTATTATTAGTTTAGGTTTTTTGTGGATTTCATGGGGGTCGGATGTTAGCTATAAATCAAGTACAGTAATGTAGTTAAAGTTGTTTTTCAAGTGATAATTATATTTAGGCCACAAAAAATTGTAGGTTGACATTCTTAAATGAACATCGGTTTAACTGGCCAATTCATTATCCGGCCTCGGCCTGGTCCCGAGGTGGCCGGTTAAGAGGGAGTCTACTGTACGGTGCAACCTTAATACGTCAAACTTAGATTTATCGAACTTCTCGATATAACAAAGTTTTACCATTCTCCTTGAACTTATATTTTTGCTTCATAGGCTCATTACTATCAATCTAATGTTACTTCCTACCTCTGTATATCAAAAGATCAGCCAGAATAACCTCATTATTGTGAACTTTTGTCACATCAGTACACAACTAGTAACTGCTACATATCAAAGTTTTGGCCAATAAACCTCAACATATCAAAGTTGAAAAGGACAACTAATTGAATTAATGAACTCAACCATTTACCTTTGTGTGCCAACCTGTTATTCTATGGACGTCGCCTAATCTCAAGACTATGTTTCTCTTTGTTCGCAGCACTGTTTTTATTTCTCGCACTTAACTTTTTATGTGTATACATTGAACGTGAGCGCTACCTATTGGTGACTTTGAAGTTTTTTTGTGAGTGGTAACTTACTAACCATATACGCATTTGGATGAGAAAAGCAGTAATTTACTAACTATATCTGGGGAAAAAACAAGTTTACAATTATTAGTATTTTTTAAAAATATTTTGTCGTCTGATAGCGAAGTAAGCGCGAGGCGTTCTCGGCTCTGGTTTGGAGTGCGGTGAATCAGAATCACAGGATAGAACCATTGTAATTTAGTGTTGTGTCATTCATCACCAAAGTGTTGGTTAGGTGTCCGTGAACTTGTGTATTGTGGTAGTGTGAAGAGTACAGAGTACAAAGGCAAAAAACTCCATGTAACTAATAATAATAATATTTTTATTGCTCCAAACATATTTACAACATGCACAAAAATATAACTATTTCTGAAAGTTTTGAGAATATATATATATATATATATATATATATATATATATATATATATATATATATATATATATATATATATATATATATATATATATATTATATATATATATATATATATATATATATATATATATATATATATATATCGTATGGCATTAATAGCCAGCCACCAACTTCAGAAAAATATAATACATTCACTGAGGTGCTTAGCACCTGCGTCAAAAAATTTAAAAACTAAACTAAAAACATAAAGTTATGATCTCTCTTTACAAAGCTAAATCCAGGGCGCTAAGCCATTGCAGCCCAGCTTCACTTGCACAATGCAGCCCAATCAATCCTTCGGGGAAAGCACTCAAAGGGCACTCATTGACTATGTGAGTCATAGTCTGCAACTCCGCTCCACAGCGGCATGACTGGTCTTCTGTCATTCCCCATTTGTATTTCCAATAATTACATCTTCCCACACCAGTGCGGAATCGATTGAGAACGGTCCACTGCTTCCGAGGAAGATCCATACCACTTACTGCTAAGGTTGGGTCAGCAATTAAAAATTGATTCCGGCCTTGGAAAGAGTCCCAGGAGGAAGTCCAGTCGGTATGGATGGAAAAGTTTGTCTCCGTCAACTGGGATGCTTTCCGCAGTGGTGGTCTTCGGGACCTCAATCTGCCCGTCTCCTGGGGTTGGTAATCATGGATGGGTAGCTGTGGATTGGATACGATTTTATTATATTCCCTAGTAAGTGCCTCCCTTCGTCTTATTTCAGGTGGAGCGATATTACACAGCACTGGGAGCCAGGGTACAGGTGTTGTCATGAGTGTACCACTTATGGCTCTCATAGTCCTGTTCAGTTGTACGTCGATCTCTCTGACATGCACACTGTTCAGCCACACGGGAGCACAGTACTCTGCGGTTGAGTAAACCAGGCACAAAGCAGTGGTTCGCAGAGCTTGTGCATTAGCTCGCCATGTGGAGCCAGCAAGGTGATGGACAATGTTAGTCCTAGCTCTCACCTTGGCTGCTGTCTTTTGTAGGTGGCTTTTGAATGTGAGAGACCGATCTAAAGTGACTCCCAGGTACTGTGGGTGATCATTGTGCTTTAGCTCAACACCGTCAAATACGATTTTAAGCTTTTGGTGGGCTAGTCTATTGTTCAAGTGAAAGCAAGATACCTCAGTTTTAGTTGGGTTTGGATTTAGCTTCCAGGCCTTAAAGTATTCACCGAGGGTCTTGAGGTCATTTGTTAGTACTTCCTCAGCATGTCGGAATTCCTTGTGCTGATAAGCCAGTGCAATATCATCCCCATAGGCAAACTTTAAGGAGCAAGTGTCAGGCATGTCGGCAGTATACACATTAAACAGCAGTGGGGCAAGCACTGACCCCTGTGGCAGGCCATCTTTTAATTGCCTAAAAGTACTTTCCTTGCGTCCCAAATATACTTTAATCATCCTATTGGAGAGCATCGAGTTGAGGAGACGCAACAGGAAAGGGCAAGGAATCAGGTTATAAAATTTAATGAGAAGGCCTTTTCTCCAGACAGTGTCATAAGCTGCAGTAAGATCTAAGAAAGCAACAGAGGTTTTCAGTTTTCGCTCAAACCCATTCTCGATGAAGGAAGTAAGAGCTAGAACCTGGTCACAACAGTTGCGCCCAGGCCTAAACCCAGCTTGTTCGACGGGGATGCTGGAATCCAGAACAGGGAGGATTCTGTTGTATATCAACCTCTCGAGCAGCTTATAACAGACACTAAGAAGAGCTATGGGTCGGTAACTTTCTGGCAGTTGTGGATCTTTATTTGGCTTCAAGACAGCTATTATTTTCGATCTTCTAAATATACCAGGCAAGTCGCCGGTTTCCCTTATGGAATTAAAAACTGCAAGAAGCCACTGTCTAGCCTTTTTTTTTTTTTTTTGAGAAAAAACATCATAAATTGTACAGAAAATAAATAAACTTATTGTACGTCTAATTATTTAACATAACAACAACAAAATGACCTATATATAAAACTCATTAAAAAAATATGTTGTTTGAAAAAATCTAGAGCCTCTAAGACAAAGCATGTTAGATCTTTCTTATAAGTTCTATTGATAAAAATCAGCTCTCTGACGGACAGTTCTCGTTGAAATTTATTAGCCTACTTTAACAAAAATATTTAATAATTATATTTGAGTGGAGTAAACTGTCTTTTAATCACACTCAGCCTATTACATAAAAGTTTTTTTCCGTTTTGGAGCCAATTTTAATAACTGAAGAACGCAGTTTCCGAAGTGTCTATTCATCACAAAACAAGAAGTTGCTCTGACCCTCGAAATAGACAAGCAGACACATGACATGGTGATAATCTGCGCCGTGTGTTACTCCATTGTTAACCTGCCC
Organism: Neoaliturus tenellus; assembly: GCA_030545055.2. NCBI lineage: Eukaryota > Metazoa > Arthropoda > Insecta > Hemiptera > Cicadellidae > Neoaliturus > Neoaliturus tenellus. The sequence continues at coordinate 219,278,395 of CM061532.1, forward strand.
ATCTCCCTCCCATCCTTGCCTACGTCATCAGTTGCATCATCGCCAAACTCCTCCCTTTGCTTTGTATTGTAGTATCTCGTCATGGGCCATTGTTTCGAAAGCTGGGAGGTCACATTGAAATTATTCCAAGATATTTTCCTGGTCGACAACTTTCCCACCTTCAACATGGTTTGCAATCGTAGCAAGTTCTGCAGCTTCAATTACGGCCTCATCAAATCCAGTGACGTGTACATATTTTTGTGTGTTCATGTTGGCAGTGTGATGGTACGCTGCTGGCCACAGGCTCATACGATGGTTACGCGCGCATCTGGATGACTGACGGTCGTCTCGTCAGCACTCTGGGCCAACACAAGGGGCCGATCTTTGCTCTTAAGTGGAACAAGAGGGGCAACTACATCCTCAGTGCCGGGGTTGACAAGGTATTCATTGACACACATTTGATTTAAATATGGTTTGTGGGAATGTAATTTATTATTTTAGTAAAATCATTGATTGTACACTCGTGCTATACAGCCAACATGATGGGGGCTTCACTTAACCAAAATCGAACGTAGTTTCGTTATTATTTGTATCTTATTTCGGTATTCATTTATTCAGCTTCTACCAAGCTTATTTGAATGGCAGCTCATTCTAGTTTTTAACCTTTTAACAATAGTAAACTTTTTTTATAAAAACTAAATGAGTGTAAATTTATGTAACTTAAATGAATTATGTTATCACATAAGTGTTTTGCAACAAGTACTCAAAGTCGGTAAGGAATTACACTTTTTAATTTATTTACCCGAAGGTTTTTTTTTACCAAGTTATTGCTGGTTATATAGATAACTTATTTTGGCACTGAGTTTTTTGTCAAGTACAAGTCTCAATTTTTTTTAAAACTTTTTGAGTAATTAAATTAAACCTTTCTTTGCAGGTTTTTTATTTGGTAAATACACAGGGTATATCAAGTGTTGATACTTTCCATAACATTTTTAAAGTGCTATCCAAGGTAATATTATCGTAATGAATATAAAGGAACAGTTTTGTAAGACGGTGTGATGGTTGTACAGACCACCATCATCTGGGACGCGGCTAGTGGACAGTGCACGCAGCAGTTCTCGTTCCACTCGGCCCCGGCGCTGGATGTCGACTGGCAGACCAACACCAGCTTTGCGTCCTGCAGCACGGACCAGTGCATCCACGTGTGCAAACTTAACGTGGACAAGCCCATCAAGTCCTTCCAGGGCCACACGGTGCGTATGTAAATAACTCATAAGTTATAGTTCAAGGCCGAGATTTTAAAAATTGAGTTCACCTTGTAAAGAGGCTTTAAGATTGAGATCAAGGCTTTTTGAGATTCAACCTTCTGCTAAACTTAGTTCACTGCCAATATCTTTGTATTCTTTATTAACAAATGGTTTTCCTTCTGACAAGCAATCATAAACCAACTTTAACACTGCGTCTTTTTGGGTTTCTAATTTGATCTCTTCGAGTTTCACGGGTAATACACCATTAATTTGTCGGATTTGATATAAACAGGCTCTATTGATATCTTCCATGAAGTTTTCTCTGAATTTTCCCATTATTGGTGCTCTCGAAAGGGCATCTGCACTTTTGTTTTCCTTGGAAGCAATATGTTGCACTTCATAATCAAAGCCTTGTAAAAATATTGCATATCTTAGCAGTCGTTGAGCAGTCATCTGTGGTAATTCCTTTGTGGGATTGAAAATAGAAGCAAGTGGTTTATTGTCCGTCCGTAATATAAAACGTTTTGAAAATAAATACTGGAAGAATTTGTTTACACCCCAGAAGATGGCCGTAGCTTCTTTATCGATTTGTGAATAAGATCGTTCCGCTGATGAAAGTGTTCGAGATGCGAAACAAATCGGTCTTTCCGATCCATCCAAAAGAATGTGTGATAGCGTAGCACCTAGCCCTACAGGACTAGCATCAACCGACAGGATAATCGGTAACATAGGGTCATATGGTACTAAAACCTGATCCGAAGCGATCTCTTTTTTTGTTTGAATCCAAGATTTCTCACACTCATCTGTCCAAACAAACTTCTCCCTATTTCTAGTCAATTCATATAAAGGTTGCAATATACTTGAGAGTTGATTAACAAACCTTCCGTAATAGTTGACTAGACCCAACCAACTTTTAAGTTCATCTTTGTTTCTAGGTCGGGGCGCGTTAACCACTGCTTCCACCTTATCGTTACTCTTGTGGATACCCCGTTCTGAAATTTCATGCCCCAAATACATTATCTTAGCTTTGAAAAATTGACATTTACTACTATTAACCCGCAAGTTATTATCGGATAATTTCCTAAAAACTTCCTTCAATCGTTGCCTGTGTTCCTTCATCGTTTTACTTACAACTCTAATGTCATCATAAAATACGGAAACTCCTGGAATATTGTCTAGCAATTGAGAAATAAATCTTTGCCACTCAGCGGGGGCATTTTTGATCCCAAACATAAGTCTATTGACAGCGTAAACTCCTTTAAAGGTACTGATGGCTTGTATTTTTGCACTCTCATCATCCATGGTGATATTTAATTATGCTTGAGATATATCAATAGTCAAAAAAAATTTACAGCCACTCATGCATGAAAAAATTTCATCTAAAGTTGGGATTGGATAATGATCCGGTTCCAAAACCTTGTTCACTGACACTTTGTAATCCGCACAAAGCCTTATATCCCCATTTGGTTTTACTATAGGTACAATGGGTGTACCCCATTGACTGTAAGTCAATTTCGAAATAATTCCTTCCTTTTCTAATCGGTCAATTTCAGCATTAACTTTATCCCTTAGAGCAAAAGGAATAGGTCTAGGTGGCAGGTATACCGGCTTAGAATTTGGTTTTAAATTCAAATGAGCCTTATAATTAGGTACTTTACCTACTCCTGGTAAGAAAACATTAGGAAATTCTTTCTTGAGGTTTACTACAAACGGATACATTTCCTTATCTGAAGAATTCTCCGATACTTTGTTCAAATTAGGAAGATCAATTTTGAACAGTCTTAACCATTCCCTTCCAAATATACAAATGTGTATTGTTTGCTTTGCAGAATGAAGTGAACGCTATCAAGTGGGATCCACAAGGCAACTTGTTGGCTTCGTGTTCAGATGACATGACGCTCAAGATTTGGTCGATGAAGCAAGACACTTGCGTCCATGACTTGCAGGCTCACAGCAAGGAGATCTACACTATCAAGTGGAGCCCGACGGGCCCTGGGACTGCCAATCCCAACATGAGTCTCATATTGGCCAGGTAGCGGAATGATACGGTAGCAGAAACTCATAACTGGTTCATAAAAAATGTTGTTAAATTTAATTAATTAATGTTCAAACGACATTTGGGAGGTTGTTCTCAAGAAATATTTTTGTTAATAAGCAGTCTAGACTAGAATAATTAATTGAATAAAAACACTAAAGAAATTTAGATGTATTTTATACACCAATATAGCTGTTTTTTCTTCAGATTCAGTCTCAGAAATAATTATCCTAGAGTCACTTTTAATTAGTTCATTAACCTTCAACAGCACTGCTGAGCACTATTCCAAGACCTGCAGAGTGAAAATGTTTCATTACATTAATTTACATCTTTATTGAATAATGCAAAGAGTGTACATTTTGTTATTTAATAGAAATAGTGGCATGCCAGCTTAACAGTTAGCATATCATACTTCGGTTCTAGAGTTAACGGACCCTTATAATGCTTAGAAAAATTTTGGGGACTGCAGCCAAACAAATTTTTAAGTCATCTCATAACAAAAGCCACCGGCATTGGTATAGCGTAAAAAGTGTAAATTAGTTTTTGAATGAATAGCATTAGTTTTAACTCTGAACACTTGTTTATGTTTTTTGTGATAAAATACTGGTATGAGTATTGGTTAACCAGTTATTTCTTTAAAGCTAGGTTTACATGTGAGAGTTTTTGCGAGTAATACGAATCGTGTTAACTGTGCTGAGAGTTAGCTAGCTGACACTACCTGAGAGTAACCAATTTTCTCCGAGAGCTGGATCTTACGAGTTTAGACATATCACATAAACAGAAAATTTGCCTGTAGTGTAAACACTTGTGCGAGAAACTCCTGAGAGTACCAATCTCTCTGAGAGTTAAAAATTCTCATGTGTAAACCAAGCTTAAAACAATAAATTCTAGTTGATAGTTGTCAAGTTTTTATTCAACTTGTGCTCATTTAATCTAAGACAAAAAATTTGTATTCTTTTTTGTAGTACACATTAATGTCAAAGCACTGTGTTTAAAGCAACTGTAATGTTTCATTTTAAGCTCTTCTTGTTGGAACTGTTATTAATTTTAAAATAAATTTCTTCGAAGTTTCCAATAAATTAAAATTTTATTTGGTTATAAATAACCAACTAATAAGTTATTTTATTTTATTTGGTAAAATGACGAAATAAAATTTTAATTTATGGGAAATTTTGAAGAAATTTATTTTAAAATTAAAAACATCTCTTATGTATTTTAAATTAATTTAAAAGTGTGTCTAGTTTTAATAAAAATTGTGAAGCAAGCAAAAATAATTTGTTAATTTTCTAGTCCAAAATCTAGGGCCTGAACGTATACTCCAGCAACAACATTTAATAAGTTTCAAAGTTACATTACCTGACCATTTTTTCTATAGACTTCACTCACCCACTGTAGCCACCAAACATGGATTTCTCCCAATTAACACATACCTCAAACTTGGTTATTGTGATTTAAGTTTTACTATATTAAAGACATTTAATAGACAAAGTTATTTATCAAAATTTAGATTCACTTTAAATTGCTAACAGAAACACATTGATATGTTGATTGTTTCAGCGCATCGTTTGACTCGACTGTTCGGCTGTGGGATGTGGAGAGGGGTGCTTGCATTCACACCCTCACCAAACACACGGAGCCGGTGTACAGTGTGGCATTCTCTCCCGATGGCAAGTTCCTGGCGTCTGGGAGCTTTGATAAGTGCGTCCACATTTGGTCCACACAGGTAAGGTTTGCTAGGTTACTTGGATGTTGCGACAATTTACTATTTATTCTTTACTTTTAAGTGTTCCTGAAAAATTTTGCCAGGGATTGTCTGATTTTCTTTTTTTTTATTGCAGTTTATCATTATTTGTCATTTTTCTCCTTTATAGTGTAATTACTTGTACTTTAGGTGTCCAGTATATTATCTGTCTCCTCGCTCAGTCCAAAATTGGCTATCTTCGTTAGTTACATTTAAACCTAATGGGCTACTATGCATTTGCAGCCAATTCTTAAGACTATCAATTGTTTCCAAACAGGCAATGTAAACAGATTTATATTTAAAGAATAAAGTTTTTAGTGACTGGTTTGGTGTACTTTTTGTTGTAAGTATGGATTGACACTGTGTAAATGGCACCAAGATTTTTGTTATTTTTAACGTAAAATAATTAAAAAAAATGTGTTCTTGTGAGCAAGGCTGGGTTCTTTGGCACTCTCTGCTGAAAACGCCCCAGTAGTAGTAATTAGGGTTGTCTACTGTGATGGGAGTATTTACATCTTGTGCAAACAACAACGTTGATCATGGTGTAATTGTTGCAGAGTGGGCAGCTGGTTCACAGCTATAAAGGCACTGGAGGTATCTTCGAAGTTTGTTGGAACTCAAGAGGGGACAAAGTGGGTGCAAGTGCGTCGGATGGAAGTGTAAGTTCACATCAACTGTTTTGTCCTGGTTGATTGGGGGGTTTTCAATGATAGTTTACTTGTCATTTTGTATTTTTCAGACTTACAGTACCTTATGGTTTTTAACTTTATAGTGATGATAAATTATTTTTCATTTTAAGTAGCTTTTATTATTAAATTTTATGATTACCTTATGAACACCATACCTAATGATTAGGCCAACTCCCCTAAAATTAAAAAACGTTTGATTAAAAAGAAATTATTTTAACATTATTCACATGCTAATTCCATTTACGTTTCAAAACAACTTCCTAATATTTTAAATGAGATAAAAGTTATTTTACTCATTGTCTTTGTTTAAGGGGTCATGGGTTCGATTTCATTAATGCCCACTACAGTACAAAGTTGGGTACAGGTTTGGACCGCTTGCCCCTAAAAGCGATTGTAATATAATTGCACTAATTCTACACAAAAAATTCCTCTGACATAAATACAAGCAAAATAAACGGTATCAGATAACTGACACATACTTTCTCCCAAGAATATGAAAAGGTGTTAAAAGCCTCAAAACATTAATGTCTTGATGGCTCAGTCGGATAGCCACCAGGTGAGCAGCACGAGTTTTTGCATCCAAAAATTGAGTTTTTTAACACATTTTGTTCTATAACTGTTGAACGCGCATTTTCCCGGAGATGCGGGTGGTGTCATTTTATTCAGCATTTTAATCTTAATAAACCACAAAAAATTAATCAAAATCGTTAGAGCCGTTTTTGAGAAATTTTGATTTTTCACGTTTTTTGGGGGTTTTCGGGGGTAAACTACCCTTAAAAATCAAAAATTAAAAAAAATGAAAAAAACGCCTGGAATTATCTTGGGTATGAACCTACATACCAAGTTTCACCAAAATCGGACCATTGGAGAATTCTCTAGCTCTGTTTACATCCAGACACACAGACACACACACACACACACACACACAGACAGACATCACTCTGAAATCCCCTTTTTTGGACTCAGAGGGCACCAAAACGGATAAATTTACCAACGACTCAAATTTTAAAATGTTGACAAAACCAATACTTTCTCCATATATACATTTATAGGGGGAAAGGGGGCTCCAAAATGGATATATACATCATCAAAGGAATTGGAAAATTTTTACGAATACAATACTTTCTCCATATACTATGGTATAGGGGGAGAAAGTAAAAGCCAGTGTTCCCCAATTCCATGAATACATTTTACTTTCTCCCCTATACCATAGTATATGGAGAAAGTATTGTTTTCGTCAAAATTTTCGAATTTGAGTTGTTGGTGGATTTATCCATTTTGGTTCCCCCTGAGTCCAAAAAAGTGGTTTTCGGAGTGATGTATGTGTGTGTGTGTGTGTGTGTGTCTGGATGTATACAGAGCTAGAGAATGCCCCAATGGTTCGATTTTGGTGAAATTTGGTACGTAGGTCCAAACCCACAATAATTCCAGGCATTTTTTTCATTTTTTGGAATTTTTTATTTTTAAGGGTAGTTTACCCCCAAAAACCCTCAAAAAACATAAAAAATAAAAATTTCTCAAAAACGGCTCTAATGATTTTGATTAAAATTTTGTGGTTTATTAAGTTTAAAATACTGAATAAAATGACACCACCCGGATTTCTGAGAAAATGCGCGTTCAAAAGTTATACAGTAAAAAGTGTTTAAAAAATCAATTTTTTATTTTCAAAATAGCTGTTATCTGGAAATAAATTTTACTTATCACCATTAAATAAAGCTCAAAAAACTAAATAATTCAGTATTTTAAATTATTGATCTACGTCAAGTGGTTACAGAGAAAATTCAATTTTTCGTTTAGTGGTAAAGGCAGTACGTTGTTAAAAGTCACAGACGGGCGTTGGGTCAAACTTGCGCTGCTCAGCTGGTAGCTATGCGACTTAGCCATCAAGACATTAATGTTTGAAGCTTTTAACCGTTTTTTAAAATTGTTGGGAGAAAGTATGTGTCAGTTATCTGATACCGTTTATTTCTTTGTTTTCTATAAACCTAATTGTTTTTTATACATTTTTTCAACCTAACTCCTATGTGCCAATATTCCATTCTTGATTAAGGAAAATGTATTGTTAGTGACGGACTTGTAGCAAATTATTTATTTGTAATTTTCAATAATGTGATTAAAAATTTGTTTATTTATTTGTTGCAGGTATTTGTTTTGGACTTGAGGAAGCTGTAATGTCCATTATAGAGGGGCAACTCAAATATTTGAGACTTGCCTCGCCCCTGGATGACTTAGGAAGTCTCTGCGAGTGATCTCAGCCTACGGATGCTGGCTGGCATTCATGACCACTCATCAACGAAAGACTTACTATTCTCATATCTCTATAAGATTTATTTTAATTTTTTATTATTGATTTTAATTTGTTATTATTGATTTTAATTTTGTATTATTGATTTTAATTTTTCTTTAGGTTGTGTTATCTTAGTGCTTAGATAAACAAACTCAAGCAGGGTTATTTTTTTCGGTTGGACAAGTTACAGACTCATAAGTTATGAAAAGGTGTGAATACAATATCCGTAAAAAACACTTTTCCTCAAAGAAGTAACTGGGCTGATAATTATACAAATTTCTTTTGTATCTCCTTTTTTAACTAATATTTTTAATTACAAACAAAAAACAATTACTTTTTACTTTGTTTTCTATTGGGGGTACTTAAAATTTGTGTACGAGATATCATTAAAACCATTATAAATGTCTTTAAATGTAAAGGAATTGTTTAGGAATTTCTAGTTTTGAGTTCAGAAGACACCCTGCTTTACTTCACAAAAAAAAAAACTAAATTTACCACACAAAACAACAATCATTCCAGATTTGCTTCATTGCTAAAAACAATCAAAGCTTTTAGGAAAAGTTACAAAAGGTTAGTTCTGTAGTTACATTCTGTAGTTAATACTCTGAGAAATGTATGGAAGTAAGAGAATATCAGACTTTCATTTAAACATTAGTGAGTCTATATTGATTACTTTCATTGTCACGTCAAACTGTATTACCATTTTAAAAGACCTTGTAAACTGCTAAAGTTGTACATACTTCAAAAGCTTTGAACAATTGTAAATACCGGATTAGTTATAAGATAATGCAGGCTAGTAAATCTTTTAGTTTGATTTGATCATTTAGATTAATATAATTTGTATTTGATCATTTAGATTAAAATCATTTGGAGTTGATCATTTAGATTAAGTTTAAAAGTGAAAAAATAAAATAAATTTTTAATCAAATGTTATTACTAAATTATTTTTTAACCCTTTGAGAACGTAATTATTTCCTGTAGGGTGCAGCGGTTTAGCGCTGTGCTCCCAAAGCAAACTAACAGACTACAATTTTCCTTGCTAGGAGCGGAGCATACACTATTCAAAATCCTAATTATTGTGTCTGGGTTGCCAGTCGTGTAAGCTGAGATGGCTAAGGGGTAGGCACCTTGGCCAGGATGTCTATGACGGTGTGGGATTGATTCCGCACACATCCAAACCTGACCTGGTGATGCAACTCTTAAAAGGGTTAGCTGATCTGTGGCAACATTGGTGGGAGGGCCCGCGTAAAATAAACCTTTGCCGCCCCTGCCCCCACACCTACCACCATCATTAATAGAATAGAATAGAATAGAAAAGTGCTTTATTTAATAATATTTACATAGGCTACATTAAAAACAAGTGGTGCACAATAACAATGGTCAATTTGACCGTCTGTCCAGTTGGTCCACTTAGAATGTAAAATAAATTCACAGCACTGCTCTTATATTTAATACACTGTTATATAGGCCTACTAAAGAAAACTTACATTCTTAATTTTATATATTTTTAAATTTTCTTACATTAAAAATCAAAATAAAATAACAAATAATTTAAAAAAGGAAGAACTGTTAGATTAATCCTAAACAGTATGTACATATGTTGATTTTGAAAATTCTAACATAGAACCATTTAAGACTAAGGGCCTACATTGAAAATATTTTTCATAATACAAAAGTAAAGATAAAGTTTTTGCCGTGGTCAAAAGGATTTCCAACAACTTTTCTGTCTAAGCAAGAGATGACTATCTCATTAAAAAAAATATTTGTTTAAATTTTGTATATTTATGACGATTTGAGAGCGATTAACAGTTGAATTCATTAATTAATTCCTACCTTAAAAACCAAGCATTTATAACAAAATTTCCTAAACCCCGCCAATTCCTTCCATTTAACAAACTTATAAATTCCTCGTAATCAAAAATTGATTTCTCCAAATACAAACGTCTAACATCTCTAACCATCGGGCATCTTGCTACAAAGTGATACACCGTTTCATTCTCACGTATCGGCAATCAATTTTTATTACAAACAACATTTTTGCCAATGTACCAACTTCTATTGCTCTTATTATCATTAAGTTTAATATATAATGAGAATGATTTTATATCGTTACAATGCATACACTAACCTTAAAATATTTGCTCTTAAAGACTTAAACACATACTAAGCCAACTACTTTTTTATGTTTTTTGGACTGCGATATTAAAAAACACATCCGTTGAACCAAGACTATTTACTGGACATCGTGTGAAAATTAAACGTTTCTGAGTTTTACGGGTTTTGAGTCTGGCTTACTTAAAGTCAGCCATTCCACCGATGATCGCAGTGAACTCGTCTCCGCCCGAGGCCGCAACGCTGGGCCGCCGTATAGCTGTCTAGACGGTGTTACGTATCGCGACTGTATGATTTGTTTTGAGTTATTGAAAGTATTTCTGACCAAACGAAAGTATAGCAATAACAAACATAACCTAATCGCCGCAGCACGTAGTAAATTTTGCTGAGTATTTGTAGCAGGTCCCGTTTCAGTCCGTGGTTGGAGATGTGTTCACCGTGATCATCAGTGACATGGCTAAATTTAATGAAGTAGAAAAAAAAAACATAAGATTTAGAAACGTGAAATTTTACACAATGCTCAGTAAATAGTCTTCTTTCAATTTAAGTAGTCTTTAATACTGCAGTTCAAAATAACATAAAAATGAAGCTGGTTTATGTATAACAACAGACAAGTAGGCCTACCCAAAAGAAGATTTTTCCTGGCATGGAGACCTGTAAATATAGGCCCTAGCATTTTTATCCCAGAACTGGTTTATTTGAAAAGTTTGAAGAAACCATTGTGGACCCTTCTTTGATATCCGCAGGCACATCAGAAGGATACTATCAAAGAAATACTATCATACGAATATACCTTCCTCATATTAGAGTATAACAATATAATATTTTTTGTCAGTAGGGATCGAGTGCCGATATATGCTATAGTTAATAAGTAGCCTATTGCAAAATTTAAGATTGCTATTTGAGTTAGTAACCCTATAAAACTTTATTATTTTAATGGATTTCACCTCCAATTGATTTTCTCCAGGTTCAAATCTACACGGTTCTGGCTTTTATAAAAAATAGAACGTCAATTTAGACTGCTTTTCGTCGTCTTTTTTCTAATCGGATATTCGTTTACATCAAAACGAACCACGTTTCTTTTTCAGACATGACCTTCTTTAGAACTACTTTATTTATTATATGAATCTTAATAATTAAGTGGTCTCATTTGAATTAATAGATAGTCATCACAAAGGGTTTATCAGATATACATATACACAAAATTGTGTTTTGCTCATGTTGTGACAGGGAAAGTTTGCGCGTGCAATACAACATCAAATACAACATCTAGTTGTAATTATGATGTTTTGTAAGTTGACTAGGGGTGGAAAACTACCCCCGGAATACTACCCCCAGCAAAACTACCCCCAGATTTTTACCCCCGGAATACTACCCCCAGCAAAACTACCCCCAATGGACTAGACCGGGAATCCTACACCCGGAAAAGTACTTCCACGTACACAATTCCTTAAGTATTTAACAATTGTTATTTTATGTACGTGTTCTGGCATTAAAAAATATTTCTATTATAAAATAGTGTTATGTTATAGTATATTTCGTCACTACAGTAGTCCGGAAAGTGGTCATTATCGGTGCAAGATCGAGTTTCAAGTACGAGGTCGATTGAGCACCGATATACCACTTTCGGACGAGTTATGAACAGTACTTTTCATCATACCACCTTTAATAAATATACAGTTTGGATAAAAATTAATACATTTTAATCTATATACCCCCTCTTACGTTGTTATTTGTTTATCTTGTATTTGAACTATTTACAAATAAACAATCAGCTGTTTGACATTTATATATTGGAGGCAACGAGGTTTAAGTTACTGTAAGCAGAATAGCATCGCTAGTGGTGTCAAACATTGGAAGTTTTTTTCCGGCCTAGTCCCGAAAACCACTGTTTCGAGGACGAGTCCCGAAAACTTTGTTTACCAACACGTTTATCCAACCCACCGGAAATCAACTAGTTTTGATCACAGCTGACCGTTCCGAAAACAACGTTTATCGCAATGGTATGACGAAAAGTTTATATTAATACAAACTTGCCCTTCGGGTGATCTCGTTCACTACCCTTTCTTGCCGTCAGGTTCTATAATAGGCCTATGCTTTGGTTTTATATTACCAATCTTCCCTTAATCCTTTACAGGCTTTTAGCTGTGTGTTTTTATTAACATCAAATAAAATATATCATGATATACTTTGATATTAGCTTTATAATTTTCAGTACCTGGGGACCGAGCATTAGCTCGGTAAACTGAAACAGTAATATTTTTTATAGTAATATCATTTACAGACTGTGCGCTAAAAAAACCCAGTGCAAAAAGGCTTATTTTTTGTTCAAGACGAACTCGTTTGCTCCGCTCACTCGCCTTCACGATGAGCTCTTTCATTTTGCTCACTCGCCTTTCAGACTGTTTCAATGTAGGCCCTATGTGCTTCAAACCGGAAAGTTAAATAGAGAAAAATCTGAATAGTAGTCTAATATTCACAATAATCTGAAGGGATTTTGTTCACTCTGATCAATCGCCTCCGAGATGGACAAGATCTTTACACAGCAGTAAAATTCTATTACCGTATTACTGGTTGTACTAGATATATTGATTTATATACTTTTTAGACTATCTAGATTTACAACACGTGAGTTAATTTACATACCGGTAAGCATAAAGTATATCCTATCCTATACTCCAATACTAGTAAGGTATATATTTGTATTTGTGTATGTTTGCACACGGATCTCAAAAACGGCTAAAACGATTTTCTTCTAACATTGCAGATAACATAGTTTTGGGATAAATTTAATATAAATACAGGTCTCTATGCCAGAAAAAATCTTATTTCTTTATAATAATTAATTCAAATTTAACATTGGTCTTAATGGAGTTAAAAAAATGATAATAATGAAAACAGCAGACTCAACTGTCAAAGTGCAGAATAGGCCTATGTGTTCCAATATAAACATGTAGTTTTGCATCGCAGCCATCAATCACTAAATTATTAAATGGTACTATATTATCATGAAAATAAACTATAATTTTTTTAAATCGTACTTCATACTGCTGATTATGAATAAAAGTCATGTAAAAGTATTAAAAAACAGCAAATCAAATTTTAGAATTACATTTGAATTTAAAACCAAATGCATTAGAAAGAATAAAGCAAACAGCAGCTAACTAAATAATTAGAATCCACATGTTATTTAACATGTGTTTTAACAAACAAATATACACGAGAGTGCAGCACCCGTAGGCCTTAATTGAAAGAGTCTGAAAGCACAGAAAAAGGAAGCTGAAAGGCCAGTGAGCAGAGCGAACGAGCTCGTCTTGAACAAGAAATAAGCCTTTTTGCACCGGGCTGTCTGTAAATGATATTACTATAAAAAATATTACTGTTTCAGTTTACCAAGCTAATGCTCGGTCCCCAGGTACTGAAAATTATAAAGCTAATATCAAAGTATATCATGATATATTTTATTTGATGTTAATAAAAACACACAGCTAAAAGCCTGTAAAGTATTAAGGGAAGATTGGTAACATAAAACCAAAGCATAGGCCTATTATAGAACCTGACGGCGAGAAAGGGCAGTGAACGAGATCACCCGAAGGGCAAGTTTGTATTAGTATAAACTTAACATAACACTATTTTATAATAGAAATATTTTTTAATGCCAGAACACGTACATAAAATAACAATTGTTAAATACTAAAGGAATTGTGTACGTGGAAGTACTTTTCCGGGTGTAGGATTCCCGGTCTAGTCCATTGGGGGTAGTATTCCGGGGGTAGGTTTCCGGGGGTTGTTTTCCTGGGGGTAGTATTCCGGGGGTAGTTTTGCTGGGGGTAGTATTCTGGGGCTAGAAATCCGGCTGGTATTTGGTTTGCTATAATGTTAATTTAGAGCAACCAAATTAAATAATAATGTATTTATAAAACTGGGGGTACTTTTCCGGCTGTGAGCAAAACTCCATGACACTTTAAGCTCCGCCCCTTGTGACGTCAAAATGACGTAGCGTTTTTTCTTGGGGGTAGAATTCTGCTACCCCAATATAAGTTAACCCTACCTAGTGAATGTACATACCAAATTTTATCAAGTTATGGTGTTATTTTCTTTTTCTCCATAAACCCCATAGGGGTGAGTACGTAGGTTTGCCGCCATATGGGTTTAGTAAGCAAATATAAGTTAAACACTTGCTAATGAATGTACATACCAAATTTTATCAAGATATGTAAATAAATAAGCAATATAGAAGGTTTTGTTGATTTCCCATAAGCATAACATGGAAAACACAGTTTTTGGATTTTCTCCATAACCATTTTAGCGAAGTAAAAAATTCAAAATACTGTACTAGATTGTTTGTTTTTTTAAGCTCCTTTAAATGGTTTATGTTGAAATTTATAAACTAAAGTGAAAAAAGCAAAAAACCCATTTTCAGGGTGTCTACTGATACCTGATTTTGGAATTCCAGTATATTTCCAGTATTTCAAGTACATTTTTTTCAAAAAATTCCAGTACCACTCGCGAACTATTAACCTGAAAATGGAATAACAATAACAAAATTTTATACATATAAACAAATTTAATATGGATCTTTGTATTAAGAGATCGCCACTGGTCAAAATTCTACCAAAAAAATCACCTGATTTGGACTATAATTTATTAAATAAATTACCCTTCTTCCATAAGATTAACATTGAAACTTTGAAAGCCTCTAGGGCGTACCCCTGGAGGCTGATGTGAATTATAATGGCATTCTGTTCATCCACAGTATGAACCTTTCTAACATTTTGCACGGATTTCTCTTACGATACATACAAGCTGAGAAAAACGTAAGAAAATAAACATGCTTGCCTATTAATTTATAGAGACTTATTTCTAAGCTTAATCTTTACACAAATGTTTAGATTTCTTAATTGCTTAGTTAATTATTTGAACAGAACTACAAATTTTCTGGTTTTGGTTTGCAAACATACTTTAACAACAATAATAACAGGTGAAACATTTTTACATCGAAATGTACGGATCAAATGACAAAATCTATATTTTATGCATAAAAAAACAATTTCCGGATTTTAATAAAATTCAATTATTCCAGTATCTATTTTGAAATTCAAGTATAATTCCAGTATTTCCAGTATGGAAATAAAATTCCAGTATAATTCCAGTATTTCCAGTAATTCCAGTATCAGTAGACACCCTGATTTTTACCCTTTTGAAACCTTATAAAACCGCGTTCCCATTGTCCGATCGATCATTCTGGTTCGCGAACTTAATCAAGGAGATGCTGACTTACACACCTGTACCAAATTTCTTCAAAATCGAGGTTCCATTCAAAAGTTATCGTGTTAACGGACATACACACACACACACACACACACACACACACACACACACACACACACACACACACACACATATATATATATATATATATATATATATATATATATATATATATATATATATATATATATCATTTTTAACAAACAGTGTTTTTGGCTTCTAGGGACTTCAAAACAAAAGAGTATCATGGTCCCGGTCTTAGGTTTTACCATGACTACTACCGTAATAGCGTTTTTCCTTATAGGGAAATTCGCTAAAAATTAAGGCTTTTAAAAAAATTTCACAAAACTTAAGGAGACAATACCAAAATTCCCACTAAATTCAAGGAATTTTCAAGGACCATACAAAAAATTATAAATTTCAGTACTTTTCAAGGCCTGCTTCAAGAACAGGCGTTCAATTTCAAGGACTGTAAGAACCCTGAGTTCAGTACTGACCCAGCGAGGTGAGGGATGCTATCATCATGGACCCAACCCCCAACCGCAGCGAATGTGTTGAGATCATTAAAAATGAATCATAATTACTGCATATTGTAGGAATAAATAGGTCTGGTTCAGACACCAATAATTAAAAATGACTACCTTTTGGAGGCTCTCCTCACTGCAGAGTGGGGGTACTTGTTACCTCTGTGGATTCTGAGGACCACATAAGGACTGAGCTTCTTTTTAATGCCAATCAGGAGAGTTATCAGCAGATTAACACATACAGCTTACATATGTCTCAATACCCTTACAGCTCAAAGATTGATGTGTGCTTTTGTGTAATTGATATTCAAGCGGCTTATGGATACAGATTTGTACTAATATTTCATCCCAACGATTGGTTTATTCAGGGGAGAGGAGAAAGACATGTCCAACAAAATTTATCTTTATTTGCAAATATGCTTTGTTTAACTCATCTTAGAGAATCTTTTTTATGTAGCTATTCCCCAAGGCTATTAAATAAGAAACAGAAGAGGTTGTCTCATTCCCATAAGGCCTATGTAGACAGTGTCAGCTGGAATTGAGACGTCACCGGCCGACCCAGTCTGCCCTAGCACAGTGGCGACCGGTGGTTAGGGACGCTGGGGGGGCTCTTATCATGATTTTATTTATATTTACGCCAGTGAAGATAAGTAATGTGTGCTTCAGGAAAAACGGTTAACTCTTTTATGTCAATAATTTATAGTTACTCCATCAAACAGGTATAATTCGATCACAAAGTTGAATTAAATTGCCTAAAAATCTTAATCACAATTGCTGACGAAAAGTCATCTCTGTTGTACATAACTGATAATCTGTTGTACTGCAGAGTATCAGTTATGTACAACAGAGATGACTCTTTAGGTCAATAAAATTTACCTAAAACAAGCAGTTGTTTACCGTCAATTTTATTCGGTTGATATGAATCCGTTAAATGCTTAGGCCTACTTCTTTTTCGTGACATTTGTTTGAATTGAGGAAACAAATCAGACTGAAATAGTTTTGCCGCGGACAGGTGTGTTCTAAGAATTGAAAGCGGTCCGCTACCCCGGATGTTAAGATGTCACACACCTCCTTTTTGCGACAATATATTTCCGGTCTTCAAACCAGGTTTACGTCTGGGTTCATGTACACTGTTCACATACATACTGGACTAATCCAGTTCAGGAGAGTTTCTTATTTTTTCATTTCATATTTAAATTCTTTATCGTACTTGAAAGCCTTAATACAATCAATTGTTTTATTAACTGTAAAGGATACATCACAATGTGAGATTATTTTGCCATTGACTATGAATACTTAGTCAATGATTTTGCTTAACGAAATCCAGGTAAAAAATAATAAAATAAATAAATAAAAAAAATCTGCATCTCTTAAGACATTTTGTAGGCCTATAGTTTCATTTAATGTCGCAAATCTAATGTTGATCTTTCCAAGTATTTCATCAAATTCTATGCACGCCTCGATGTGTTTGTCACTCGTTTTATGTATCTTAACTTTTTAGTTCAAATGTTTAATATACCACCAACAGTTAAGGCACGATCCTGAATCCCTATAATCAAGCGTTACAGAAAAATGAGTTTTTAATTTTACAGCCACAGAGCCAATTGGCCTAATTGTATAAATTTCTAAAACACTTTTGATTAAAACTATTTTTCTTTTTGTTCATCTTTGCATTTGATTAATAACTAAATTGGGCCTAATAAGCCCCAGGAGCTTCAAAGTAATTCTAATATTCAATGTTTTTTCATTCTATTACCTACTATACGATTTACCTGGTGTAAATGTTGCTCATCTCCAACGTCACACATTTCACTTTCACCCATTTACATTTCCTCAAAAATCTATATACTTCACTATTTCAACACAACGCACACCAACACGTACAACATTACGCACAACAGAACCCAGACAGACGACTCCATCGCGAGGGAACTGACAGTCACATTTTTGGCACTGCTCAGTTGGTAGCAGTGGCTGGAGCAGTGGCGCGCGCAGCCTAGGGCGCCGGGCAGAGCGTTGCATTAGCAGCCGTTGGGTGTGCCTGTGTGAGTGAGCTGCGCGTATGCGCGTCTCCATTTGATTTTACAAGAGCGCTAGGACGCCGTGGCCGGCGTCCGTCGCTCCGGCCCGAGCCGACCGCGACAGAATTAGACACGATCGTCGTCGATTTTGGATGTATTTTGGTACGATCTGTTTCTATCTTCAACTTATGATTTATACAATTGTCATTCTGTTAAATATTCTCATAATAATATTTTTGTTAGTTTATTTATTTAGATTTTTAATCAATTCTTTTGGAGGGGCGGCGTCCGGGAGTCCTTATGGGCGAGCCGCCACTGCCCTAGCGATACTAGTGAGAAAAAATGGAATTAATCAGCAGAATTGCTATAGACTTGCCATTCTATCGGGGACCACAGATTTAATAATAATGTCATATTTTATCCGTGGCACTAAATTATATCTCTAAATTATTATTTTAAAAAGATTTTAAATCATATTAAGATTATTGATTACCGTAAAATTTCTTTAAGATTTTTCAAACTTACACGAGTTTATATAGGCGAATTTATAGGTCTTAGTATCTGGAGGCAGGCCCGGATTATCCACTAGGCCAACCTAGGCCATGGCCTAGGGCGTCAGCCAGGGGGGGGGGGGGGCGTCAAACGGGCCTTTTCATATTATGTTTTAGTAAAAAAACCGCAAATATATTTAAATTCGGGTTTTTTTACTAACAAGAGTAAATAGAATATTCGGCTAAAGATAATGAAGGAATATCTATTTAGGTGAACTAGATGACCCCCTAAGGTGCCGGGGAAGAGCGCCCCTGATATGCCATAAACATAAAGAGTTTCCCTGATTAGCGGTCAAGAGCATAACCTCCGACTGGCAGTAAACATCGCCCTCTAATATACGGTAAATAGCACCCTTGATCCGAGATAAATCACACCCTTAACGGGTGGTAAAGAGCGCCCCTGATCGACTGTAAAGACAGCCCCCAGTAAGCATAAATAGCGCCCGTTTTTGATCAGCGATAAAGAGGGCTCTGACCAGAGGTAAACATTCGACTTCAGTTCGAAGCAATTCGAGGCGAGTTTGATGACTTCAGAGGTTTCAGGAATCTTGTTTTAAAATAAACTAATTATGATAGAGATTTACTCTTAACTTTATCTAAAAGTAAAAAAGACTGATCCCGTCGGCTCTGTTTTTAGAATTTTTAAATAAAATTTCATTCTCTATCTTAATGAGTTAATTTTAAAACACGATTCCCGTAAACTTTTGCATCCATAAAACTCGTCTCGCGCTACGGCCGCGCCCGCAACGCGGCATAGGGCTTAGGTATACCGGAGCCTTAAATTAATATGGTGGTAAAATGGTACATTAAATGATGCAAAAGGATTGCGTCCAAGGATTGTGACGAAAATGATGATCATCACATTTTTGTTAAATAGTTCTGTGGTTTTATACAACAGCCAAAGTAATTATAATTCAAATAAACCATAAATCTTGTTTTTTTTGGGGTGGGGGGGGCGTAATTGTGACCTTTGGCCTAGGGCGTCAAAAAGTGTTAATCCGGGCCTGTCTGTAGGTGCGAGGTCACCAAAATATATGCATGGAAAAACTACTCATCATTAAATCCTAATTTAAATGTATAAATGTTACATTTTAAGGTTTAAAAGCCAGATTATTTTATCCAACAATAATCGTTTCCTTAGTTTATTACAACTCATTGCAATAGGCCTGGTTAAAAATTATCATTGAAAAATCTAGGAGTTCGGTGCACTAACGATTAAATCGAGCAATTTTTGAACAATAATTATTGGTCTAAATGAATTTTCTAGGTAATTTAATTAAAAATTTCATAACATTGATGTTTGTGGCAAAAGTCAGGTCGTTATGGGGATATTGGGTATGGATTTCTTGCTTATTATACATTGTGTAATTTTCGTGAAGATAGTTAACCAGTAATGAAATAAACATGTTCTATACACTATGCCGGCAGTGGCATAATTAGTTTTTGGGTCTCCTTGAACATTTATTTTTTGGCCGTTTGCACCACTTACAATCGTACCGTTTTAATTAATTTATTGCAATAAAACTCCACAAAGACAACACAAATTAAGCTAGTCGAGTTTGGTGGATGTAAGTTTTGCAGAGTTTACACTAATCTGCCGTATACTCGATCAGACCGTGAAACATTGGTTCAAAAGAAAATCGGACCGCAGGAAGGCGATTGCTACGGTACCGATTAAGAATCGTAAAATGGCCTAAAACATACGGACAACAAAAATTGTAATATCTTCTGTCCACAATTGTGGTACCGGTAGAAAAAGCGGCCGCAATAGCATGTTATCGTGTCTAATGGCCTTCATTCCAGTGTAATATTCATTGACTATAGGGCAGCCGAAACCGAATAAAATATGAAACAAAATTCAGTAGGTACGGTAATCTTTATAATAACAATTTAAGACCTGTTCGTTTCGTATTTGTAATAATTAAAACAGCCTACACATTTCGCGCAATAAAGTTTTGATATTAATTTTAACAAATTTAATCTGTAGTACTTTCTTTTATCATCATAACCTAACCACAATACTAACAGTAAAAAGGGAAACAAAAACAAAGAAAATGTAAACAATGGAAGTTTACATCTGATTTAAGATAGCCAGCTGATGGGTCGGCCGATGACGTAGCACAAATTTAATGCATACACGACTGAGACAACCTCCCCATATTCTATTATCCTTGGCTATTCACATCTTTTTTTAACCTTTTGGTGTGTTTTACCATACATGATATGACACTGACCGAAAAACAAATCTTTGGCAAATAGTTTTGTAACTTTTTGACAGACCCCTTTAAAATAATAAAAAATGCCACTGGCATAGTCACAAATACACCTGATGGCATGTGATCATCATACATCAACTGTAAGGTTAATTCCTCTGTTATAACCCCCGCCACGTAACTTGACGAATGAATTTGCACTACTATTCAGTTAAAATTATTGGATAATCAGCTGTTCCATGAAAATTAGCATGTAACGTAAGCTCGATGTTTTTGGAAAAGTACCCCCTCCACCCCCCTCGCCCATCCCAGCTGTTTTTGGCCATTCGTCAACTTATGTGGCGGGACTTATAGTCAGTACATAGCAACAATTAAACATTTTTCTGTTTTAATTCATGTTGAGGCTCCACTCTACCTGAGCCCGAATATCTTCTCAACATTACCGAATCCGGCCTCGCAGCTATAGTGCTAGGCGAGTTTGATGGCTGCAGAGGTTTAAGAGAATCGTATTTTTAAAATAGACTAATTAAGATAGAGATTGGCTATTAACTTTCACTAAAAGTAAAAGACTGTGTTTACTTTTTTTATGGTTATAATATTTTAAAAAAATCTAATTTCAGTTAAAGCTGTTTAAAATCACCTGCTTCCCCAATTTTTAACTGAAGTTTTCAATTAGTTTAGTTGAAATAATAAAAAAAGAAAAGTGTAACCGAGCAAAATGAGTACCATTTGTATGACACATTATTTATAGCTCTACGTTGGATATAGCAGGAGATAAAACGATTCTCAAAAACCCTTGCATTTGGGTGGCACACCAGGGGTAGACTGGAGCCTTACGCTCTATTATAACTAACCAATGACGACACACCCACTTATGTTCATTCTCTAATTCTTTGTTACACAATGGGTAAAAGATAGTAAATAAAACTACTTTTTTCATTTTGTAATGTCTGTACGATAAATCTTGTGACAAAGTTGAACAAAAAAAGTATATGTAAGAAATACAAATACTCTAGTAAATTAACTATATTAATTTATCACAGATATTAATCAATTCTTTCAAATAATAACTAATGGAAAATTTACAATTCTTTGCACTTAAAAATCTTACATTTTACAACTTTGATCTTACCGTAGCAGACCCTCTCTTAACCAGCCATCAACTAGCGATGGGATTAACTGTCTCTGCCCTGGTACGATATGGAGATCGGTTTATCCACCCTGAAAAATAAAAATGGTCTGCCTTTTCTGCGCATTGAGACAATTCCATTCCCGCAGCCTTCTTATCACTTTATTGAAATAAAACCATATCCAAACAAGTACAAATAGACCTTTATTATGAATCATACAGGAAACTCCCAACATTGTCTCAACACTATCAAGTTTACTGACACCTTTTCTGCTTGTTTGTTGCACCTGTGTGAGGCGATTTTTTATAATTGACAGGTTCTTTTTGTTTTAATATTATACATGTTTATGTAGTAGCCCGCTTTAATTGGCCTTTTAGATTACCGACCTAGAACCAAGGACTTATATTATTCCTGTGAAGGTCGGTTAAGAGAAGGTCTACTGTACAAAATTAATACAAATAGGTATTTAAAATGTAAAATATCTGCTAAAAAATTATATGTTTATTTTGGCTTTTTTATTGGAATTTGTTTTTTTATGTGCCAATGACATGAACAAAGTAATTTCCTATATTGTCTGCTAAGTTGAATTTATTTTGGAAACCCCAGTGAATTCAACTAAAAACCCATAAACAAATATTACATCTTAATATAAAAATTAAAGTAAGTAATTTATGTTACAAACTTTTTGTTTGTTTCATACAATCTTTTTAAAGCAGAAACCCCAAAATAAAGAAGTTGGTTCCATGTATTTTTATATCTTAGAGTAGCTAAGATATGAAAATACACGATCTTCAAAAGCAATGTGATCCTCAAACAGGAAAAGTTCGACTACCTAAAATAGACTTGCCCTTTTTTATGAAAATTTAAAGGACTGGCCTCATTTTAGTGATTTATTTAAATCTTGAATTCATGTTAATGAATCACTCCCAGACATTAAAAAGTTGCATTACCTAATTTTTTGGTTAAAATCAGAAGCATTGTAATTCGCCAAAACTGCCTTATCTTTACATATGGCACAACCACTGCTGGGAAAATGTTAACTGCTCTAGGCAATGGAGGCAATCCTAGAATCATCCCATGTACCTTGACTCTGTCTTCAAGTCTATTTAAGATAAAGAATAAGATAAAATAACACCAGACAAATCCAACTCTGCCATCGAAGTCTTAGAGAAAACATTACATTAAGAAATAAAGTTAAAAGAAGGCATATTGTCATGGAACGACAATAAATATCATCCCAACTCAAGACTACAGAAAACCCATAGTATAATAATTATTGTTTGCTCTGAGGATGAAATATTTGACACATCAAAACTCAGAGATATGCAAAAATGACAAAGCCGTTTCATTAAGTATGCATCAGAATTGGACGGCAGATTCACAGTTCTGGTGAGCTTTGCTGAAGTATACAATGATTAAATTTATGACCTTCTCCAGCCAGTGCTTCCCAATGGTGAAAGAAAACAACTGCAACTGGGCGAAGACAATCACAAGAATCATTTTATTGAAGGCCTGAAATATGTATTCATGAGTCGCACAGTTGCAGTTGTTTTCTTTCATTGTTGGGGAGCACCGGCTGGAGGAGGTCATAAATTCCTCATTTAAAATGATTTATAATTAAGTCAATTTAATTATTTAATTATTTATTTGAGTTACAAAGTAATTTAGCATGCATCGAGGCAATTTCAAATCAAATATGATTCAGCATGGACAAGTCTACTAACTTACGAGGGTCACTAGAGAAAAAGAATCCATTGATTACTAAGTGGAAGGACCCCACACCACCATGAATTCCAACCTTTAAAATAATATTTTGTCCAGCCCCATAAGTCTGGGTAGCTGAAGGTCTATTCAAGTGTCAGTAAGGCCAAAAACAAGGGGTTTCTGGCAAAAAAAAACTATTTTAGTTTAATTTTTCTTTAAATTCTTATTACCAATAAATACTTTTTATGGAAAAATAAATATGTAAGCCGAATCCACACTGGCTGAACATGTATTCTGTTGAAATTGTGTTTCTTGGCGTTCTTTGAAAATATTTTTGTTACATTACATTTGGTACACTCGTATTCACCACTAATTTACAGCCAGTTGAAAATTAAGCTACATCTCTTAACTTAAAATGGAGTGACATTTTGACGCTTTTACCTTTGGTAATATACAAATTACCACTCTAAATTACTATATCTGTACCCATGTGATTTCTAAAAACTTTCTTACAGTCTAAAAAAATATGTCAGTCACAGATTACATGGTGAAAATCACAAAAGCCTAACTACAATGAGGAAACAAACAGAACACAAACTGAGTGGATGAAGCTGCTTTTTAAACAAAGCAACTGGGACTGAAGAGGTTGAGATGAGTGAGCGAAGGGCAAGACTCGCCTGGATGTCATAACTCCGAGTGTTCTTTATGGCCTGAAACACAAATTCCTTTATTTTTACTTTCTATCGGGTGCTGCGTCACGGAGGTTACTTTAGCACTTGCAAAAAAAAAAAAAAAAAAAAAAGTAGAAACTTCTGTTTTGCAACCTGGTTTTAAAGTTGCATTTTTATCAGTAGAGGAACTAAGCAAAGAATGGCTTTACCCGATTACAGTTTATTTTGATTTCTAAGTATTTTCATCTTGTTGTTTTTACGGGACAGTCTAAACTCCAGTCTTGATACTATCTAACATTGACCAGTTGTAAGATAGTATCATTAATTAACTAGCCAATAAAAAATGTCAAGTGGGTCCAGAATCAAAATTTTAAAAAGCTAACTTTTCTCAAGATCATACTGGCAACCTTTGGATTCAAAGGCAAGCACTACTCAACAACACCGCCAGTTATAATTTTGATATAAAAAATTGAATGGTTCTACTGTATTTATCCGGGAGTCGAATTTTTCCACTGTGCGGAAGTAGCTTCTGCTATTGAGTAAATATGGCGACATTATCACATAATTTATAGAGTGAAAGTGAGATAGAGAAATAAACGGTATCAGATAACTGACACATACTTTCTCCCAACAATATAAAAAAGGGTTAAAAGCTTCAAACATTAATGTCTTAATGGCTCAGTCGGATAGCTACCAGCTGAGCAGCGCGAGTTTGACCCTACGCGCGTCTGGGACTTTTATCAACGTACTTCATTTACCGCTATACGAAAAATTGAATTTTCTCCGCAACCCCTTGACGTAGAGCAATAATTTAAAATACTGAATTATTTAGTTTTTTTGAGCTTTATTTAATGGTGATAAGTAAAATTTATTTCAAGAAAACAGCTATTTTGAAAATAAAAAAAATTGATTTTTTAAACACTTTATACTGTATAACTTTTGTACGCGCATTTTCTAAGAAAGATGCGGGTGGTGTCATTTTATTCAGCATTTTAATCTTAATAAACCACAAAATTTTAATCAAAATCGTTAGAGCCGTTTTTAAGAAATTTTGATTTTTCACGTTTTTTGAGGGTTTTTGGGGGTAAACTAACCTTAAAAATAAAATACCCCCCTTCGCAGCAGACCTGCGTACTCAGCGAATTTCCTAATTAGTAATATTAATTTTGAACAGATAAACCTGTAAACCAAATGTCATCACATGCTCATGAATAGGGAAATAAATGTCTATTCTCCTTATGATAAATAGAAAAGAGTATGCAGGCATGCTGCCATGGGGAACACCAAAAGTAAGTTTTTAGCATAAAAACAATTTATCTCAACCATATAAAGCCATATACTAAGTTTCATCAATATCTGTCCATTGCCAAAGGATTTTGCCTATTCTCATAATATTTATATGATTAACATGGGAAAAGAGTATGCAGGTTTGCTGCCATGATAAGCATAAAAACCAAGATTTTTTTACGATAAATGGATGAATCTCAACCAAATGATGCTAAATACCAAGTTTCATCCAAAAATATTGGTTAATAAGTGAAATATTAACACATCCTTATTCTCCATAAGATTAACATTGGAGCTTCAAAATACAATGTACTGTCCTTAGACTTTTTAATATCTCGGTAACCAATGGAGATAGAGCAAAGCTTCAAAATACTAAATTGTGTGTTTTTTTGAGCTAAATCCAATGGTCAAAACAAAAATTAAAAATTTTTTAAAATTTTTAAAAATTTTAAAAACATATGAAAAATGCGAAAAACCCATTTTTGGAGTACAAAACCCCCCAAAACTACCCCTTCTGGTAGGTCGATATGTCTGGTTTATGTCGTTTAACTCATCCGAATAAACGTAGGATTACACATCTCTACCAAATTTGGTGTCGATTGGACCTTTTTTACGAGAGTTATCATGCCTAGGGACACATACATATATAAATATATATATAAATATATACATATATATATATATATATATATATATATATATATATATATAAATTTTGATGACTATTATTTTTGGTCTCTGGGCACCTCAAAACGAAAAAGTAACATGGTCCCAGGCTTAGGTCTTACCATGAGACTACGGTAATAGCTTATTCCCTATGGGAAATTCGCTAAAATTTAAAAAAAATGAAAAAAAACGCCTGGAATTATTGTGGGTTTGGACCTACATACCAAATTTCACCAAAATCGGACCATTGGGGCATTCTCTAGCTCTGTATACATCCAGACACACACACACATACACACAGACATCACTCCGAAAACCACTTTTTTGGACTCAGGGGGAACCAAAATGGATACATCCACCAACAACTCAAAATCGAAAATTTTGACGAAAACAATACTTTCTCCATATACTATGGTATAGGGGGAGAAAGTAAAAAGGAAAGCTTGCCGCGGGTCTCACGGCAACTATCGATTATTTAAACAGCGGTGTTCATATTTTTTATCAACTAAATATCACATCAAAACTATAGTTATCGTCATATGTACAAATCATATTGAATTGAGCAATCGATTGGTGAAAGCTTTTGATTAGGCATATTCCATGTCAGTTAGTGGTGCTCCATGTGGACATTCTTGTCATTCAGCTATCTGATATTTTATTGCAACTCTATATGCTATGAAATAATGAGCATATTTGCTAAATGCTTTCGTATTGCACCCGATCACGGGATGGCAGTGCGGAGTTGTGTTCTGCTTGCGCCCGATCATCCTACAGAAGATAATGGTTTTAATTTTTCCTAAAACAGTTTATTTAGTTTGTGTAAAATTTTTTAGTAGCCTTTAAACTACACTAGATGTATTATTTTTTAAATTGATATCACAGTATGCCTTTTCTACCCTCGAAACAAATAGTCTATTTTTCTTAATGTAGCCTACAGGTGTAAATTAAACATTTTAAGGTGGATTATGAGGAATAAAAGATAACTGAAGGAATTTTAATTTTATTGCGAGATCCTTTCACAGCAGCGCGGGTGAAACTGAATGTGATTTACTTTGTTTTTAACTGATAATAGTTAGTGCTTATCTATTCCGAAGGTAAAACATAATATTCACTTACTTTCACGGAAACAGTTGAGTGGTTTAATAGGCCTACTCTCTATTTCCAATAAATCAATTATTACATTCAGAAGTTAGTTTTTTTCGTCAAAACATGACTAAACCGATTTGTAAAATTACTGCTTTGATAAAACTGCAACTTAATAAAGAGTAAAACTTTGTATATTCCTTCCTCAGTACACTTATGTAATGTTCTATTTTACATTTTGAATTTACTTTAATTTATAGGAAAACATATTATGCATTTAAAAGATTACTTTTAGATAAATATTTGTTACCAGTTTTAAAAAAACAAAATAGTCAACTATTATCTTTCATGTATTTAATTCTGCTTCAAAGATTAAATATTTTTGCCAGTATTACAGTAGGATACATATTTAATACGGTATAAATGTATTTTTCTGCAATAATGGGTCAATTAAGAACAAATTCATAAAAGGTAAAAAATATGGCTCAGCCAATTTTAAAAATCAAGTTACTTCATGTTTAAAAACAGACCCCAGTAAAAAACTATTAGAAACCAAAACAATACATTTTAAATCAAGCAATCACTTATTAAATACATTTGTGCTACATTAAAACATTAATTGCAATGAACAAAGCATTAAACCAAACATGAAATAATCAAATGTTTTGAGCTCAGCTTCTCGTTTAAAATCAACATTTCCCACCAAACTTTGACATCTAGGCATATAATCGGGTGTCAGCGCCACCACGCCAAATGTGCTTGAACGCCAAGCCCTTTTGGCCCTTTGTACCTTTACAAATAAAATTTTGTCATTTCGTTAGTTGTAATGGTAGAGCATAATTTTTTGTATGTTGTTTTGTTCTTTAAAGAAATAAAACTTTGAAGCAAAATAAAGTAAAAACTTTCCCATGGAACGATACATTAAATGTAATCAAATACAGGGTGATTCACGACGAAGTGCAGAAATTTCGGGAGCTGATTTTACACATGAAAATAAACAAAAAAGGCCATATAAACATATGTCCTAAAATCCTTCGTTTAGCCGCCAGCCGCCATTTTGTTTTTTACACGTAATAATTTTTATCTCCGTGATGAATTGATGGATTTACTTCATATTTGGCATGGACCTTTATCACAATAATAGTAATTTCCAGAAAAATAATTATTATTTTCCGATGTCTATTTTCAAAATGGCGGCCATTTTGAAATTTAAAAGTCAAATTTTTAAAAAACGGCTCATTTTGTCAAAATTTTATTTCTGACAAAAAAATTGACAAATTAAATTATCTAAACAATGATACCAAGTTAGTAAAGATCTAACAACAAATAACGGAGTTATTAGGATTTTTCTGCATTAAAACATGGATTTTGCATTATAATTAATGCAAATTTAGGTTATTTCAATAGAAAAATCTCCATAACTCCATTATTTGTGGTCAGATCTTTACAAACTTGGTATCATTGTTTAGATAATTTAATTTTTCAACTTTTACGCCTGAAATAAAATTTTGACAAAATTTGCCGTTTTTGAGAAATTTGAGTTAAAAATTTTTAAATGGCCGCCATTTTGAAAATAGACATAGGAAAATAATAATTATTTTTCTAGAAATTACCATTATTGTGATAAAGGTTCATGCCAAATATGAAGTAAATCCATCAATTCATTACGGAGATAAAAATTATTACGTGTAAAAAACAAAATGGCGGCTAGCGGCTAAATGAAAGATTTTAGGACATATGTTTATATGACCTTATTTGTTTATTTTCGTGTGTAGAATCAGATCCCGAAATTTCTGCACTTCGTCGTGAATCACCCTGTATCAAATTTACATGAAAAAGTTTTTTAATATCCCCAAAAATAAAATGAACAATATGGTATGGGGGTTATTGAAATACAATAAAAGGTAACTTTGTAAAAAATAAAATAGCCAATTGCGTGTACAAAAATGTATGGGTTCTTGGCACTCAAAGTTTGACAAAGCTTCGCTAATTAAAGGATTTTGGCGGCCTACGACTACGGGAACATGGCACTTGGCTGTATATAAAAGCTTCTGGCGGTCAAAGGGTTAACATGACTAAACTGATACACTTATTGTGTTTTCAATTTATTACCCAACTGGTATTTTTACTTTATAAATCTGAGTTTGATTCAAATTACCTCATCACTAGATACAACAAATAATACACAAATAGAAAGACTGACAAATAGACAAATAGAAAAACTTATTCATATGTAGACCGTAGCTTACTTGGCGTTGGCGGTGTAACTGTGACTTCTTCCTCGTGTTCGTCTGTCGCCCCGAGTCGCAGCTGTAACCTCTTGATTTCATCATCGTAATCTTTCCATTCCTCAACAATTCGCATGGCTGCTGTCAGCTTGGCCTCTTTCGTTAATGGGTTGTTGCACTGTGAAAAAAATTTTATTTGAAAAAATTGTTTGATAATAATTTTGGGTGTTTAATATGATAAACAAATTACAGTGAGCACACCTACTGAGTACTTTAGACTTACATATTTAAGCCTAAATACATACTTCGTAATAATACGGATTTTGTTTCTAAAACTGAATATTTTTTGCAAATTTTACTTAAACTCTTCCATTAAGCTAAAAAACTCATAATACAAATGAACAAAATATAGAAAGTTCTGCATGTATAAATGTCAATGTGCTTGAAAAGGGTATACAAAGTAGAATTGAACATAACTAGAACTAAAGAATTACCCATCTATATGTGTTTGTTTTTCCTGAGATTTTTCCATACAAATTATAATTTTATTTCCAGATAAATTAGGGGTGTACTATATTACTCTTCCCCTGAATCGTATTTATGTTTTAATCAATTACTTGAAATTTGACTAGGTTATTTATATTACCGGTACCATCTTAATACCTTTCTTTTTAATGAGGTTCATGTTATCAGTGATGGTAAAACAGCAAAAAGGATAATTTAGTTCTTTCAATAGCATTAATTTAGTATATCAAGTATCTATTATTGATTATCAGTAAAATTAAACATAACCATTGTTTGTATTTGGTGCATGAAATTGGGCACTGGGCCATTTTATTTTTACATCTCACAGTATTTTGTATTTGTGTTTAGAATTCAATGACAAAAACGATAAACCTAGACCTTTTCTGGGTAATATATTTTTATTTTTCCATCTAAAAATCGTTTTTGGAATTTGGGTTACACCTTGAATCACGGATCAAAGCAAAAGTTTTGGTATTGGAATCAAAATTCAGACATTCCAGTATCAGCGCAGCTTTAATCCTTTTAAGATTTTGCTGTAAAATGAAAACATTCTTGTTTGTTACGCTTCATTTGGTCAACATCCAGATAAAAGTCGGAATGAGCATTTCTCTATCACTTCAAAATACTCATGCAGTTCAAAATAAACTTAAATAAAAATGAAGATTGGATTAAAATTGGGTTGTACAAAAAAAGAAAGAAAAAGAGAACAAAACACAATTTGATGGTGTGTACAGACCAGATCGATGGTCTTGGCATACTGCTTGGACTCGTTGTCGCACCAAGTCTCACACCAGAGCCACTCCTGGGGCAGCGACTTGATGGCCACCTGGTGGATCATGTTGTTGGGCAAGTCCTGCAGGAAAGAGAGAGAGAAAATGTGATAGTCATTGTGCGGTCACACGTTTGATTCACTAGGTTGGTCTATGATTTACTGTTCAACAGCTCAAACTTGAAACTGCTCCCTTTCATTTAGAAACCTTAACAAAAGTATTAAAAAGATACACTAATAAAAAATATTATCACTTTCAAAGTTATAATAAAAATAGCTCCACAATAAAATGTCGCAATTTTAAAAATATGATATTCATGAATTTAATATATAGGCCTAGCTAAAATATTGATCTATGTACAAAATATTAACTAGTTTTGGTAAACAATTAGTTTCATGAATTGGTTTCACAATTAGTTCTTGAGGCTAAAACAAGTTGGTAAAATTTAAGTCTTTTCATACGTGTAAAAAAATGTAATGTTTCATAATCAATAAATGAAATTAGAGAATAACACTGAAAGAACCTATAGGGCTAGACAAAAGTCTGGCCACCCCCAGTTAACCTTTTAACATGTTACATTAGGAAAACCAAACTCAGCATATGTTTATAACATAAAAAAATGCACTTTTTCATCAAAGTCATAACT
Organism: Neoaliturus tenellus; assembly: GCA_030545055.2. Classification (NCBI taxonomy): domain Eukaryota; kingdom Metazoa; phylum Arthropoda; class Insecta; order Hemiptera; family Cicadellidae; genus Neoaliturus; species Neoaliturus tenellus. Next base: position 219,309,775 of record CM061532.1, read on the forward strand.
TTGGCCCGGCCTCCTAAATTGAAATGTAAACCCCTATTGAGTGACCCCTCATTTTAAACAGTTTATCAAGAGAAATTAAATGGCATACAACGGAGGTCGATATCCACCCCTTACCAAAATGGCAGCCATTTTAAAATTTGAGATGGGCAAGCAAGCTTAAGTCTGGACACATGTTAACAACACAAAAAATTAAATTTTTCACAAAAGTCTCAACTTTGCCCTGGCCCCAAAAGCTGGGGAATTCGGGGGGCAGCCCCGAGATGGGTTGATTGACATTCTTTAAAATTAAATCGGAAAATAGCTAGCCTATTCTAGAATTAAGAATTCTTAGAATTATTTTAGAATTGAACCTACTAGTTCATTTCTACTTCTGTTTAAAATGAGGGGTCACTCAATAGGGGTCTACATTTGAAAATTTGGGGCTGCTCCCAAAATACCCCATTTTGAGGGCCGAGGCAAAGTTATGTATTTGATAAAAAGCGAAGTTGTATACTTTTTATTAAAACTAAAACCCAACTTCCCTAAATTCTGAGCTCTCACTGGTCTAGAACCTGTATTTTATTGTTAAAGACAACACTAAGCAACAGTTGAAGAAAAATTTTAAAAATAGAAATATCATATATTTCATTGTGAAATCCTAAAATAATATAATAATAATAATAATGCTTTATTGTCAAGAACACATCATTACATTTGTGCATAGACATAGTCAGGTCATACAACATGCATCATACAACAATAAAATATAACAGGCCCATAAGAACTATTTGCAATTTATGTCTAGGTTATAAGGAACTTTGTTGATGAGGAGTGCTTCAAGTCTGTTGTTGAAGGCTTTTCCATTTAATCTTTTTAAGTTATTTGGCAACATATTTAAATATATAGCTCCTCTAATAAAGTTAAATTTAATTTGCAATTGTTTCTATGTATGAAGTTACTTTGGCGAGTATTGTAGCTGTGAATTTGATAATTTTTTATTGAAAATTTATTATCATTTTTAACCAATAATATTGTTAAGTGAATGTACAATCCATAAATAGTGAGTAAATTATATTTTATAAAAAATTGTTTACAAGATGTTTTGAAATCAACATTTGCGATTAATCTCACAGCTCTTTTCTGCAAAGTAAAAACCCTTTTAGTGTATGTGTAAAAGGTGCTACCCCACAGCAGTAGTCCATATGAAAAATAAGGATAGATTACACCAAAATAAACAGTTTTTAGCCCATCAGCATCTAAACTAAAAGCCAATCTTTTCATTAAATACAAACCAGAAGAAATCTTATTACAAACATGATCTACATGATTTGACCAAGATAAATTAATATCAAGATACAAACCTAAAAATTTATTTTTGTTATTTGAGTGTATAAGATCATTCTCAATTTTAATCTCAATATGGTCCATTTCATTACGCGGCCTAAACAAAAGCAATTCAGTCTTGTCAGTATTCATTGAAAGCTGGTTTTCCTGAAAGTAGCCTAATGCCTCAGAGATAAAATTTTGCACCCTAACTTCAAGGTTATTCACATCTTTTGCCCAGCAGAGAGCTGAAGTGTCATCAGCATACATTGAGATAAAGTTTTCTGTTAGATAAAGATATTTGTAAGGCAATGGATGAAGCACTTAAAAACCAAAAACACATTTATGGCCCTAATGAGTGCAAGTTTTATAAACAAATCTTATAGGAATAAAATTATAAGATTTTCAGTAAGTTACTTTGCATGTTTGATTGCTCGCTAACCTGGTCGAGGTTGGACAGACTGTTGGGGTCCTGGCTGAGCGCCTGGTACTGGCCTCGCAGCCGGTCGCCGGCCGCAATCTTGCGGAACCGCTTCAGATCCACCACGTAGAGTGCGCTGATGTGGTACCTGCGGCCCTGCAGGTGGTTGCGCCAGTAGCCCTGCTTCCAGAACCTGCTCACGGCAGGGGTGAAATTTAGCATAAGGCAAAAAAAAAAAAAAAAAAAAAAAAAAAAAAAAACAAAACAATAACTATAAAACGATAAACTGTATTTTTCACAACCGAGCACACACTGTGTTTAAAACACTACAATTCTCAAATTTAAGGCTCTAAACTACCATGAGAGCAATAATGTGTTTTAGGTGGAAATGTGTACATGTCTAGGTCTAGGACAGAGAAACTCTCATAATACCAAATAACAAGCTCATAATAAGGAATATTGTCCACCGTTTACCTGAATCCATCCATTTCAGTTCGACTGTCACAGAAGGGGGTGTATCCGTACGGCGCTCCTCCCAGATCCAAGTCAACAAGCTCCTTCATGTCAGCTCTGACAACCTACACAAAACAGTAAAAATTTAATTACCTAAACATGTTATCATGCTTTCAATGTTGGTTGCCTAAAAAATTTTAAGCCATGATCCATATTTGTGTTACTCCTGATTATTTTTTGTGGTTTATTTATAGATATTGTGTTTGAATTCTACTAACAAATTAGCCTTAATAGAATAGTAATGACAAAAACATTTTGTTAAGTACTGATTTTAAGTTATAACAAACAAGCAGAATTGTCATTTCAAATATTGGCGGTAGGCAGAGCGAGAGAGAGAGATAGCGATAGGGCGTAATCGCCGAGAGCTGGTGAACACGTTCAAAACGGAAATTTACCGATCCATGGCCTCTGATTGGCCGATGACCCTTGCCCGTCTGTCGCTCCGAATCTCGCTGGCTGCTGATTGGCCGATGACTCATAAACCACTTCTGTTCCGTTTCTTGCATGTCAGCAGTTCCCTTCACCTCCCATGAGGCTCGCCATTCTGATTCGGGTTCTGTTCGTCTTTCGACCGATTAGTTCTCAAGTGCCTTTCGGCTTTTCTTTTCCCAGGCACGTTATAATTTTTAAACGTGACCGTAGTCTCGCCCATGGTGGCTCCCCCTTTTGATTTATTTTAATATTTTACAAAGTGGTATTATTTTGTTCCGTAACTATTTTCTCTGTTCACTAACATAGATTGCAGTGAACCTAGTGTGTGTAAGTGCGTGTCGGGCAACACTCGGTCTCCCGCGTATATGAACATTGGACTGTACGAGAGCTCAATTCATTATTCAATTGTGCGTACGTGCGAATTCGCAGCAAGAGAGAAGATTCCCTGGACCTCGGAGAGACTTTCCTGGCCCAGCAGTTCCCTCGTGCCCTGGCTGTGTTGGCGTCCCTTCGGCCATCTTGGCGCCCTTCCAGCTCCGCCATACGGATTTTCTTGTGAGTGAGTTTAAACCTTTCTTTTGACTATATTTAAACAGTGTTGTAGGCATTTATTATTCTCTGGTACATAGTACCTGGTCCTTCGAACATTGCAATTTTGAACCAGACTAGTAAATTTCAAACAAATCGACTTTTCACATTTTTTCAATAGTTTCCAATATCTTTCAATAAATTAATCCGCCCTTTCTCAACCATTTTTTGGTCCTTCGAGCCGGATCTATAAGTGATTCAGTCCTTTGGAATATTGTCCAGTGCAAAACTTTCATTAAAAACACAATCTTCCCGCAGCTGGGAACATTATCAAAATTCAATCTTCCCGCAGCTGGGAACATTATTAAACACAATCTTCCCGCAGCTGGGAACATTATTAAGACCAATCCTCCCGCAACTGGGAACATTGTCCCTTGTTGAGCTCTCTCTCGTCTCTCGCCATGAATGGGCGTGTATAGCCATTCTCATAATATCTCTGCTCTGCTGATGTTGTCTACTACACTTGACATTGCCAATTGAATTATTGTTGGCCATTTATATGCAATATATATTGTGTTTTTCATTGACTGGTGATTTATGCTGATGTATTTAAATGGATTTTATTTTCAATTAAGAAAATAATATTTCTTGTGTTGAAATAATAATTATTTTCGAATTTCTTGAACATTGGTATTGTAAATAACGAACTCTGACAGTCTGTCTTTGACAATTGTTGAATATTTTCTCTCACTCTGAGGCTTATTACTGTTATTCAATACAGTTTTTCATTCAAATAAGCCTAAGCCTACATATTCACATTGAATTTATGTGCGTTCTGCAGTTGTGTTAATCAAGGCTGAAACTTATTTTTAAGCTATTTTAAGTAAGGCCTAACTTGTCAATTTCACCACTGGCGTTCAAGTGCCGAGCATTAAATTCAATTCCTCTGATTGTTCATTATATTGTGCTTCACAATTTTCTGTACTTTGTTTTCTGTACTTTAAGTCATTTTAGTGTACTGTTTCACTCAAATTGAGCGCAATGGCTCCAAAGGAATTTAAATATGAGACTTATCGCAAGTCTACGGACTTAATCAAAACTCGTTTCGCCAAGCTCGAGGCAACGGTTACTACGTTAACCAGCACACCCCCTCTCACCCCCGTGCAGATTCGACAATTGAACACAATCTTTGCCGAACTTAAGAAAAAACGTGCTGATTTCGAGTTAAACTTACAACGTCTCATTGAAACAGACACTGATGATGACATTGAAACAACTTTGTCCTCAGATGTTGATGAGGTCAATGACTTGTATGTTCGCATCTCCAGTGTAATTGAAGTGCACACTGTTGTGGAGCCTACAACTCCCCATTCTTCACATTCTGAAGCATCTCATCATTTCCCTTCTGCAGTTGTGACAGGAGTTAAACTGCCTAAATTGAGCTTGCAGAATTTTGATGGTACTCCATTAAAATGGATTTCTTTCATCAATTTATTTGATACCACTGTACATAAAAGTACTTCTCTTTCAAATGTAGCCAAATTTCAGTACCTGCTCAGTGTTTTAACAGGTGAACCATTGAATTTGGTAAAGTCTCTCAACCTCACAGCGTCAAATTACTTGATCGCTTATCAACTTTTGCGTGATAGATATCACAATATTCGTCGTTTGACAACCTTGCACCTTAACCATTTGTTGGATTTGCCATCCGTCTCCCGAAGCAATCTCAAGCAATTAAGGGCATTCATAACCACCTTTTACGAGCACTCGGAATCTTTGAAAGCATTGAACTGTGATGTAACTGAAAATAATCCGTTACTTGCCGCACACCTTTTACGAAAACTTGATACTAAATTGGTCCAACAATTGGAACAATACCGTGACACTAAAGCAGATGATGACGCCGAGGCGCACACACTTCCCAAGGTAATGGAAATAATCAACTTCTTGAACTTGGAGTGCTCCCACATTGAAGATGCGAGTCTGCATGCAACCACGGAATTTAAATCTCCCCCTGCTCATTCAAGCAAACCCAAACCTGATAAACGGACTCATTACTCCTCTGGCAGTCTCGCCATGGTGGCTACTGATGCCAAGCCTACGAATGCGAAAACTGCAACGTGCTTCTGCTGCCACAAGCCTGGCCACAAAATCTACCAGTGTCGGGTTTTCAAAGGCAAATCTCCTAACGATCGTTACAAAATCGTTAAAGAAAATCAAAGATGCATTTCCTGTCTCGGAACCCATTCTCTGAAGGAATGTAATTCGAAGGCTTCTTGCACCACTTGTCACAAGAATCACCATTCTCTCCTGCATTTCAACAATGCTCAGGACAACTCGCAGCGCTCGCCTGCTCCACTTCCCTCGCCTTCACCCCCGCAAGGCGCTGATACTGCGTTGACTTGCTCTGTTCAACAACAGACTGTTCCACATAACAGTACTGTCCTCCTCAGCACGGCTCTAGTGAAACTCACTGCCGTTAATGGTCGCTCTTATGTATTTAGAGCATTGTTAGATTCTGGCAGCATGTCAGATTTCATCTCTGAGAGAGCCGCTCAACTGTTGGGCACTCGACAACAACAGTCTCACCTCCCCGTCTCAGGACTATCCCAGGCTCTCACACACACAAATGGCTCACTCAACTTGGATGTTGAGTCACTCTCGGGACAATTTGTTGCCCAAAAACATTCTTTCCACATACTGGAAAAAATCTCTCTTGACCTGCCTCGAGGGACAATCACTCAACAAGTTCTCCAGAAGGTCAAACCCTTTGTTTTGGCAGACCCAACATTCCATAAGCCGGGTCCCATTGATGTCCTCATTGGATCTGCTCTATTCCCCAAAGTTTTGACAAATGAATGCCACTCTCTGGGCGTTCACATGCCTTACGCCATTGGTACAATTTTTGGATATGTCATCGTTGGAACCGCTCCATGCTCCACTTCGTCTCCAACGAATTCATGCATAGCCATCTCTCTCCTGTCCACTGCGGACATAGACCTCCACTCTTCCTTACAACGGTTTTGGAATCAAGAAGAAGTGCCTTCTTACTCAAAGAAATCCGCTGAGGAAATGGCGTGTGATAAGATTTTTGAGACCACACACTCTCGTGACCACTCAGGTCGTTATACGGTACGCTTACCGTTCTCCTCTGATGAAGCTCCTGCAACTCTGGGCAATTCCAAGCCTACTGCGGAACAACGCTTCCAGTCCCTCGAAAGGAAGCTTCAACACCCCAATAATGCGGAATTTCGCAATCTCTACTCCAGTTTCATGTCAGAATATAATTCCTTGGGACATATGGAAATTTGCTCAAACCTCGCTCTGAATGAGCCCCATTACTTCCTCCCCCATCATGGAGTCGTAAAAGCTCAGAGTAGAACGACCAAACTCCGCGTCGTTTTTGACGCTAGCTCAAAGACCAGCTCCGGTCTGTCACTGAATGATATTCTTCTCACAGGTCCCAAACTACAGAACAATATCTGTGACATCCTCCTTCACTTCAGAGAGAAAAATGTAGTTTTCTCCTGCGATATTCGCCAAATGTACCGGCAAATCAGAGTACATCATGACGACCAGAAATTTCAAATGATCCTTTGGCGTGAATCGCCCTCTCTCCCATGTCAGTCTACCGACTAACCACCGTCACATACGGAATGAACTGCTCACCCTATCCCGCCATTCGAACTCTCCAACAGTTGGCGGAAGATGAAGGTTCTCGCTTCCCTCAGGCAGCAGAAATTCTCAAACACCACAGCAACGTGGATGACTTGATTGCTGGCGCTTCTACTGAAGAAGACGCTCTGGAACTTCAAACCCAATTAATTGAACTACTTCGATTGGGTGGATTTGAGCTTAGAAAATGGGTCTCTAACTGTCCCAAACTATTGCAACAGTTACCCTCATCTCACCAGGAGACTCCTGTCTTTCTTCAAGCTTCAGCAGACCCTCACTTCTCCATACTAGGAATTTATTGGTGTCCCTCTACAGACGCCTTCAAATATACTTTCAAATTCACCTGCGAGAAGCCCACCAAACGCAAGGTCTTGAGCCTCATAGCTCGCATCTATGACCCTTGTGGATTTTTGTCCCCCTGCATAATGACTGCCAAGCGTTTTATGCAGTTACTGTGGACTTCCGGGATATCTTGGGATGAACCCTTGAATTCAGAGCTCGCCGTCAAGTGGCAAAATTTTATCTCCGATCTCAACACCATTGTGGAGATCTCCATACCCCGAGCGATACTGCTACCCCACACCATCATGTGTGACCTTCACGGTTTTTCCGATGCTTCGGAAACCGGTTATGCGGCCGTAGTTTACTTGCGATGTGTTGACGGTGACAATAAAGTGCAAGTGACACAGATTATCGCCAAAACTCGTGCCGCCCCCCTCAAGCGTGTAACACTCCCGCGCCTTGAATTGTGCGCAGCGCATCTTCTCGCTCAGTTAGTTCACTATGTGACTAACCAATTTCTCAATAAATTGAAAATAGACTCCATAGTGCTATGGTGTGACTCAACAGTGACCTTGTCGTGGATACAAACTCTCCCGTATCGCCTCAAGACTTATGTCGCAAATCGAGTCGCCCAAATCCAGGAGCTCATCCCCTCGCATTGCTGGCGTCACATCTCCAGTAATGACAACCCTGCGGACTGTGCTTCACGAGGCGTCCTACCTTCGGAACTGGTGAATCATCCTCTCTGGTGGCAGGGACCTACTTGGCTCCGACTTCCGCCTGCAACTTGGCCGACTTCAAGCTTCACGCCCATCGACACCTGTGACCTGGAGGAGGTGAAGCCAACTCCATTGACCGTGCTCATCTCTACACAGCAGTCGTCGTGGGATCTTCTCTCCCAGTTCTCTTCCTGGACGAAACTACTTCATGTCATGGCCTACGTCCTGCGCTTCATCCAAAACAGCCGCCGGCATGATCCTCGTCTAGGTCCTCTCTCTGTGGACGAAATACAAGCTGCCGAGCTGCGTATCTTCCGATTGGTGCAACAAGAGGCCTTCTCCAATGACATTGCTGCTCTTCAAGACAACAAGATCTGCTCTTCGCGTCTTCAGCGACTCTCTCCCTTCATCGATCAAGATGGTCTACTACGGGTTGGTGGCAGACTTCAAAACGCCGATCTGGCGGACAACATAAAACATCCCTATCTTCTACCGAAAAAACATCACGTAGTCAACATCTACATCGACTACATTCATCGCAAACATTTGCACTCTGGGGTACAATTGACTATGTCGCTACTGTCCCAACATGTATGGATCCTTTCTGCGAGAAGTGCAGTACGAAACAGAATTTTCAAATGCCTGGTGTGTTTTAAACAAAAACCGAAAAACACCTTCCCCCTCATGGGTGACTTACCCAAGGCGAGAGTGACTCCTGCTCGACCCTTCTTGTCTACGGGCATTGACTATGGCGGTCCATTCACTGTCAAGATCCACAACCTTCGCTCCATCCGCCATAATAAGGCCTACATCTGCATTTTTGTTTGCCTCGTCACCAAGACAGTGCACATCGAAGTTGCAACTGACTTGTCCACTGAATCATTCCTCGCTGCGTTGAGGCGCTTTGTAGCTCGCAGAGGAATATGCTCCGATATCTACAGTGATTGTGGAACAAACTTTGTGGGCGCAAGAAATGCCTTTCGTGAATTCCTCTCTTCTGCTCAGCGACCAATTGAGCGATTTGCGCTTGAGCACCACATCAAGTTCCATTTTAATTCCCCCGCTGCACCTCACCAAGGCGGTTTGTGGGAAAGTGCCATCAAGAGCACTAAATATCATTTGAAGCGCACCCTCGGGACTCACGTGCCCACCCTTCTTGAGTTCACCACACTAACATGCCAAATAGAGGCGATGCTCAATTCCCGGCCTCTCACTGCTTTGTCCAGTGATGCTAACGATCTTCAGGCTCTGACGCCAGGTCATTTTTTGATTGGAGCCCCCCTAGCTTCACTTCCAGAACCCAACTTTGTCAACACGCCTGACAATAGGCTCTCACAATGGCAGCTTATGCAAGCATTCATGCAACGCATCTGGAAGCGCTGGAGCAAGGAGTATCTCCACACCTTGCAGCAACGCCTGAAATGGTCCACTCCTACGAGGAATCTTCAAGTTGGCGACTTAGTGCTGGTTCATCAAGACACCCCATCTCTCCAGTGGCCCTTGGCAAGGATCACAAAGGTCATTCCTGGCAAAGATAATGTTGTCAGAATTGTTGAGCTCAAGACTCAGCACGGTACCTTTACTCGTCCTGCAGTCAAAGTGTTTTTGTTACCTTTCTGGGCGCAAACTGCCTAATCATTCCAATGGTAACCTCTTGTACTTATTAGCATAAGAATTGTTTTGATTTTCATTTTTTCTGGGTTTGAACATTGTTTTGTTGAATCACAAGTGATTCAAAGCCGCCGGTATGTTAAGTACTGATTTTAAGTTATAACAAACAAGCAGAATTGTCATTTCAAATATTGGCGGTAGGCAGAGCGAGAGAGAGAGATAGCGATAGGGCGTAATCGCCGAGAGCTGGTGAACACGATCAAAACGGAAATTTACCGATCCATGGCCTCTGATTGGCCGATGACCCTTGCCCGTCTGTCGCTCCGAATCTCGCTGGCTGCTGATTGGCCGATGACTCATAAACCACTTCTGTTCCGTTTCTTGCATGTCAGCAGTTCCCTTCACCTCCCATGAGGCTCGCCATTCTGATTCGGGTTCTGTTCGTCTTTCGACCGATTAGTTCTCAAGTGCCTTTCGGCTTTTCTTTTCCCAGGCACGTTATAATCTTTAAACGTGACCGTAGTCTCGCCCATGGTGGCTCCCCCTTTTGATTTATTTTAATATTTTACAAAGTGGTATTATTTTGTTCCGTAACTATTTTCTCTGTTCACTAACATAGATTGCAGTGAACCTAGTGTGTGTAAGTGCGTGTCGGGCAACACTCGGTCTCCCGCGTATATGAACATTGGACTGTACGAGAGCTCAATTCATTATTCAATTGTGCGTACGTGCGAATTCGCAGCAAGAGAGAAGATTCCCTGGACCTCGGAGAGACTTTCCTGGCCCAGCAGTTCCCTCGTGCCCTGGCTGTGTTGGCGTCCCTTCGGCCATCTTGGCGCCCTTCCAGCTCCGCCATACGGATTTTCTTGTGAGTGAGTTTAAACCTTTCTTTTGACTATATTTAAACAGTGTTGTAGGCATTTATTATTCTCTGGTACATAGTACCTGGTCCTTTGAACATTGCAATTTTGAACCAGACTAGTAAATTTCAAACAAATCGACTTTTCACATTTTTTCAATAGTTTCCAATATCTTTCAATAAATTAATCCGCCCTTTCTCAACCACATTTTATAATTCTAATTTTCTGGTGTGGTATATATTTGTACAAAAAATATTGTTCTAAACACTAAATAGTAATTTAGAGTTTAAAACTCTAATATACAACTTTGGTTTGTTTATTAAATTGATTTGTTATCAAAATAATTTTTCATCTTACACTATTAAAAGTTTTAATATTCTGTAATTGTAATCTTGACTAAATGGAATGTAAATTATGATTGTGTCAATAAAAGTGAAAAGAGAAAAATAAGCACAAGACGAAATGTTAAAATAGATGATAGATCGAATTAAACTGATTCGAAAATCTAACGAAAGAAAATAACATTGAACTTGTGGGTGGCCATAATATCAAAGAAATATCACCTAAATGTACACAGCGCAGTAAAGTATAAACACAGTTTATCACAATTCTTCCTTCACATTTCTTTTTATACTGTATTTTCTTTTTGAGCCCTTAATTCTCAGTTTATTAACAGAAAAACAGTAAATTTAGTTAATTTTCATGTATGGTACAGATATCACAGAATATCTTGGCCTCTGACATACTCCACTTCTGGATTAAAATTAGTAAACACATGGCACTAATGCGACAATCTGCAACTTCGTCCCTCTACTCCAATTGTTTGAACTGTAAATGGTCACCACAGGCCAAGATATTCCGTGTTATCTGTAATAATAAATCAATGTTTTTTTTTTCATGTGAAGCTTTTTTTGAATTATGAAGTTATTAGTTTTTATGACCTTTTTTATCAGCTGTATTTTGAAAGCAACGAATTTGCAAATATACAAAAGAAAAACTTTCTCTTCTGCTGAAGAGTCAAGTGTAAGATCCACAGATAGTATTCAGATTTTGTATTGAAATCTTAGGCCAATAGAATCAATTTAGAGTAACATATTAAGCAATAATGTTGAACTGAAGTTAACCTGGTCAGCATCAACGAAGATGATCTTCTTGATGTGGAGGGGGAAGAGAACATCAAGGAAGAGTATCTTGTAGCCCCAGATGATCCGCTGTTTCTCCGTCTGTTGGTGTAGCCACCGCGGCCACTTGTACTGGACCAGTTCATACTCAAACCCATACTCCTTGGCCATCACCGGCAGGAAGTCCTACCAACCGCCCGACAAAAACAAATTAATTTAGAGTAGGAGGGAGGAGTACTTCAGTCATCAAGCTTTCCAAAGCTTAACTAGGCTGGAAGGTAAATGAAAAAAAGCTTGGTGTTTGAAATAGCCAGTAAAGTAGGCTTAATCTTAAAGTAGTGTTCAAAAAGATAGTAACAGTTACAAAAAAATAGTACAGGTAAAAAAATTGATATGCAAAGCACTTTTAACCGTTTTTAAATATAAACCAAAATAATCAATAGTTTATGACAATTTTATTTTTGAAATCTAAATTCTAAGTATCAAAATTAAATCATTTATCAGGTAGTATGGAAATATTTTATATAGCACCATTACTGCCTACTGAGGTCTACTGCCTAATTTAACAGCCTTGGAAAGTCTTCCATTTTCTTTCTACTGTTTATCTCTTGTTTTTCATCTAGCTGGCCAGCATTATGGTGTTTAATTTGAAAGTTTACTAAAGTAGAAATCTGGTTTTCCTTATTTCCGGGGTGATTTTGAACACAATGGCCCAGCCAAATAATGTGGTGTGATCTTGAGCTCAATTGGCTACTTTGCTACATGTGATTGACCATTTTCTTTAAGCAAAATAGTCTTAGTAAATATTTCCATTAATATTTATTTGATTTCTGCCTGCAATTTGAATTCCTAAGGGTTCCTGCTTCTAAAAACTCTAAGATTAACTCAAAACATTCATGTTACAGAGGAGGAAACATATAAAACTGCAAACTCACCTAGAAATGTACTAATGAGCTGCTAATAAACACTAATTCATTGTGTTATTTTTGACATTTTTGAGTGATTTTAGTGTTAAATTGCTTTAATGTTCCTATTTAGCTCATAAGAACATTTATACAGTTACAGTTAGGTTTACAGTTAGGTTAGGTTAGGAGTGTCCTAAATTTTTTCTGCTCTGAAATGTTGAAAAACCCTTTTGTTAAAATCCCAACATATAATTTTGGTAATGTTAGTAGTATAACAGTTCTCACACATTGCATTAGTGTGTATACAAACAAACGAATTACCTTGAATGTTGGTGACAAGTAGTTCTTGAGGAACCAGAACTTGACGGGGGACTTGGTGTGCTTGAGGACACTGAGCATCATGATGCGCAGGAACCGCTCATAGAGATGGCCCGATGCCACCGAGAAGATGTTGATGGTCTCGTCAGCCGGGTCTATTGGCTCGTCCTTGGCGGAGCTAAACGTGCTACACCCAGTGAGATTAGTGATTCCAACAACTGGACAGTAAAATAAAGGCTCACACTACAGTTACTGGCAAACTAAACACGTTGTAAATGAAATAAATTTGCAATGTCAAATAAAAACATAGAATACAATCAAAATACTAAATGGAGGGAGCTAAGTAAAAGGATCAAGTTTTGAGTAATCTCTAACCAACCAGTCACAAATAATCCATCCACTTTACATGGTGCCACCATTTTAGCCATACCAATTTAACCAATATAATTATACCAATTTTAATCAATCAAAATAACAAGTTATTATACCTAAGTTTTTTTCTCGTTTTTAGTTAGTCCAATTGAGATATCCTACGCTACACCTGACAAAGTTGACATCATTAAAGTTTGAATTTTGATGTAACAAATCAAAATATAAAAACTCTAGAAAATAAGCACAAGAATGATTTGAATTAGATTCTATCAAAATTAATTTTGATACCTTGGAATGTTACAAATGGTTCTGTGTTAAACCTTGAAATACTCACAGATTTGAAAAAAATATTACTTTACCGAGGATCACGAATCTAGAAGGAGAGCTTGTGAGACATTTAAGACTATTTTGTCTCAGTTCTGTTTTGTATCACTAGTTTTTCTAGGAGCATACGATTACTCTTGAACACTAATTGTTTTGCAATATGTTTATCTAGATTTGAGGGGATATATTGTACATCTAGAAGGGATATACATATACGAGAGGAATATCCATTGGAGCTATATTTAACTGATGGAATAACTTACTACGTTGTATTCATTCATTCAACCAAGAAGTGGCATATGAGTGGGATAATTTTTGACTTCATATTATTTGGTGTTTTAATGCTGCTCAAATCAGCAAATACTGTTTACCTCAGTTCATAGATTGGATTGAGACGATGGAATTGGCTAACTCGGAACTCCCTAACTCGTGTCACGAGCCGGAACTGGCTAACCAGGAACTGCCTAACCGCCAGTTAGTGGATTCCAATGTGCGTAGGGTGGAATTGGCTAACTGTCGCCCGGCGGAATTCACTAACTCGGAATTCCCTAACCAGGCGCGGCAGCCTCCGCCTTTCGCCGCTAGTGGCGCTACACACGACGTTGCCAACCGCACCAAAATAAATAATGGTGCATCCTAACGTATTTAAATCACCTTTACGTTTATGTTATCTTGTTTTGGTTTTTTGGTTTTTTGATTAATTGTAAATGTTGGACAAACGACAATGATGAATGTTGTACAATGAGAAATGATAACGTAAAAGTTGTAGACCTATTTTCAATTATAATTTTATGATTATGTAATTTAATAATACTTACCGTTGCTTATAATGGAATGTTTAAAACTTACAGAACTATTTTTAACAAAAACCAACTGTGCCATTATAGCTAAATCGGTTCTGTTCTATCGATTGACAATAATTTAAATGGACGGGGTGTACCAGAAAGTCACCTTCCCAGACCGGTAGTCACTAATATTAATACAAACCCCCACTTTGTGTGACATTTTTAGATTATACACGTAATTTTAAGACTTCTTTATATTTTAACTTTTAACGAAATCCTAACGGTTGAGGACATAACGGCAATTGAAATTTTGATTTTTCCGTAAGAAGAACATTGAACAAAATTTCAACTCCAATATCTCTGAACATTTTCGTTTAGACAAACATGTCCCAGCAGAAAAATATCTTAGCCTATCCTTTTAAATATTTTCCCATCATTGATTATTTTACGTTCCATAAAATTTACAGTAGGCCTACCAGGTTAACCGAGCCTTGCTCGTTGGTTCTAATTCACTTTTGTTATAGTGTCATGGTAATCAAGCTATAAAATCTACACCAGACTCTTCACAGATAACTGCTGTTAAAAACTGCTTAAAATTAATGTTTCTTTATTTTTGTTAACTTTTTGTTATTTTTTTACCAAAATAGCAACCCATAAGACCAATGCTAAAAATTACTATTTTTAAACTTAAATTTAGACCAAATTCGATTTTTCCTGGGATTGAAGCTGTTTCTAAACTCATTTTTGGGCCAAAACACTCTTAAATGCAATATTAAAGCAAAATCTACCCGCTAGATTTCGAGATCGTGAAACACGCACATCCCTTCAGACATTGCTCACATTATAGTAGAACCGTACATAAACGTTATGCTGTGTAAACAAGGCTTCAAAATTTCTTTTGTAAAAGTCAACTTATTGACCCAGATAAATTCTTGGAAATATTTTTAATGCCATATTTTTGTAATGTTTACATAAAATTTGGCCCTAAATAAAAAAAAATAAGAACAGAATTAAGCAATTTTCCATCAACTACTTGTTGCTGTGGTCAAAATAAGTCCGTGTGGTTATGTAAAAAGATCTAAGATATGTCACGGTAGAACTATTTAACATGAATAACAATGCTTATAATAGTCACATAGGAAAATTGCAGGTGACCGCTTACGTTTTTGCCCGTAGGCCTATGACCGATTACGGTCGCCTATTTTAAATTTATAAATACATATAAATACATATTATTTAGATAATAGGAAATGAAATATAGGTTTTTTGTAAGGTTATGCAATAATTTTCATTAGAGATCGCCACATGGTTTAAATTCAACCAAAATGTCAGATCATCTGGACCCAATCAGTTGAAAAAATATCTATCTTATACTCTAAAACAAGCTCCGTTTGTAGGGGCAAAGTTTTTTCGCTCCAAGGATTTTTGATTTCTTTGATTGAATATGGGGGTTTTGGCCACCAGAAATCGATTGGAGCTGGTCCCATAGCTGGGAAAAATCTGGTTTTCGCGCTAGAGCCCTTCAAAGATCCCATGTTATCCTTATGGAGATTTTTAAATTGAACCAAAATCAGCTGATAACTGTAGATACTAAAAGAAGATAATGTGTTACATCTTTAACCTGTGGCTTTAGGAAAATCATACCAATGTGCAGCAAATCTTCCGCCTGGCGAGTGAGCGGAGAAAACGAACTTTGTGCGAGAAATGAAAGTAATAATTTTACCGAGCTTAAGCTCGGGCCCCTGGTATTATATTTAAAACAGTAAGGAAAAAACCTTTGGACGTTCGTATGTGACTTCTACTGGACCGATTTACATGCGGGTTGCACCAAAATAAACTTTTTTCGGTTCTATATTAACAGGTTTTATTTGTATTTCCAAAATATTTACGTTAAATCGGTAAAATATGAAAAATAAACTTTTCTTAAGGAGATTTAACATGGGGAAAAAAGCCAACAATTCCAATCCTTTGGACAGATCGTCTGAGACTTCCACTGGACCAATTTACACGCAGTTTGTACGAAATAAAACGTAAACCTTTGTATATTAGCAAATTTTATTTACTTTAGCGTTAACTTACTTCCTTAAATTAAAAATATCGACATTTTCAAACCTTTACAATTTATTTATTTTACACGATTTCAATCAGCTGATTGTAAACGCACGAGGTATTTTGTCTAAATACAGAGTGGATTAACAAAAGGTCATGAAGGATTTGGTTTATTATTGCCAGTACCTAAAACGTTTACAATTATTATGATGTATTGTCATTTTGGAAAGAAAGTTGCTTAATATGTAATTAACGTTATCTTACTTCTTTAAATAAAAAATATCGACATTTTCAAACCTTTACAGTAAATTTATTTTACACGCTTTCAATCAGCTGATTGTAAAACCACTAGGTATTTTGTCTAAATACAGAGTTGATTAGCAAAAGCTCAAGAAGGGTTTTGTTTACTATGGCCAGTACCGTATAGGCTACCTAAAAACGTTTGCAATCATTATAATGTATTATCCTTTAAATGGAAAGAAAGTTGCTTAATTATGTGAAATAGGTGATTGCTATGAAATTAAGACTAAATTGTAAAGGTTCAGTTTAAATAGATTGTTAACATTTGTATGAAAAGAAACGGATGTATCGGAAATTCGTTGTGCAATCAATTTGTCGGTTGAAACGTTGTAATTGTAATGCTTTACATTTCTCCCCCACCTCGACGGTATTCGTGGCACAGTCGGTAGCGTGACGTGCCTTAAACCTGACGGCCCGAGTTCCAGACCGATCTTCATTTGCATACTTTTTGTAATGTGTCTAATAACGGTGTCACTAATAAATGTTTTACTGATGGTACCGATATTTATTTTAAGCAAAATAGAGACGTTAAAATATTTATAGGCCTTTTCAAATCCTCCAAAAACTTATTTATTAAACTAAAAAATTTAATAAATACAAATTGATAGTTTAGGCCTGCTTATTTCTGATATTGTTTAATTAATACAACGCTTTGATTAGGCTACTAAGGTTTAGGCCTAAATAAACAATAGATTTGTTATGTTTATAAAATACTAAACAGTGTTTGTATTACATAGTAGGGTGCAGCATTATTGTCTTTAAGGAATAAGCCTATAGGCCTACTTTAACAGACACTCCAACAAAAACATTTTAGTTTCTTTTTCATTTACTAAAATTATATACATATAACTTGAAGAATTTGAAGAAAGCCATGAGAACTATTATCATACATTATCCATGTATTAAAATATTCGAGGAATAGGCGTATAATGTTTCAGAGCTGTTGTAGCCTAAATAAGTGTGGCAAGCCTTGACTCATTGGTCTGTTTTTGTTAAATTGTCAAATTATAAAATTTGTTATTTCCAAGGGAATATTTTGTTTACCCACATAGCACAGAATATTGATTTTACCTCAAATAAACGTTAAACATTTCAAATTATATCAAATCAAAGTTTTGATATTTATTTTACGTTTATTTGATATTCAAAATATCAAAGTCAAAAAAACGTCAATTTTTTAATATTTATTTTATGTTCAAAACGTAAAAGTCAAGTAAGGTTACATTTTTCTTATTTATTGAACATATACTTGAAAATGTGCTAAACCACATTAGGACTAACTTATAATTTTCTTATTGAGATACAAAGTGGAAAGAAACGGTTAACCTCTTCATATGAACTTCATGTACTATTTAAAACGAAATGAAATTAAACCCAATTGTCAAGTTAAATTTATGTCAAATAAAAAATGCATTGAGTTTATTCAAGTTCAATGTATGTCAAATATAAAATGTATTGAGTTTATTTAGTTTTATTAAATAGCCTACACAAGTTTTTTTTCATATTATTGTGATAGTAAAAATATAAAATTACATTAATTGTTTGATAGTCTTATTTGTTTAACACATTAAAACGGTCAAGTAGTACTGTAAGTTATATAAAATTCTGTTCTGAGCGAAGGCCGAGTAATAATGACTAACTAGTAAATAAGAACACTAATTTTCATGGCTCAAAATTTCCGTGTGAAATTCCTCTCAAGAAAGAAGACGAGGTCCAGGTAAAGCTGGTTCATCACGAGGGCCCTCGCCATCACATCAAGCTAAAACCATTTACACTTAAAACCACGCATGATTATACAAGAACTTGCATGATTATACAAATGTCTTAATAATAAAAATAACATAAAAATTAAAAATATAAAACATCAGAACAAACTAAACGTTGGACGTTGTCATTTTGTTAACTTTAAACAAATTAAAACTTTGAAATGTGGACAAACATTTATCTTTGATGACAACTGCAGTTTTTCATGTGGGCCTAATGAAAAAGAAGAGAAATTGATAACAAAAAGGTAAGTAATTGATAAAATTGGGTATAAAAATTAATATCTAGTTACTCTTAAGTGACACCATTAATATCTAATTCTTTTAAACGACCACATTTTTTGTATAGGCTGTTAAAATAATAGCCTACTTAAAAAATCTATTAATTTTGCTGCACGCCTAAGCGTACTTGATTTCAAAACCATTATGATAAATCACATCTTTATTCGTCATTATATTCTACATTCTAATTCCACAATCATTGTAATAGCAAATAAAGTATTTACAGTGTACCATACCATATTATGGTATCGGCACATAATTATTTGTACGGCACGTGGCAGCACTGAGCAGCGCGACTCATTCCCGACCGCCAGGCGTTCTGATTGGTGAGGGATCGACGCTTCTATTTATTTATTTATTTTATTTTATTTATTTATTTATTTATTCCAACGGCATGATCACCATTTTACAATATTGAAAAAAAAGCAAAAAACAATGGCCTTGTGGCAAGAAGTTACTAACAGCTACAATAATAACAATAACATAACGAATAACAAATGCGATATCCCAACAATATATTATGGCAACAACAAATTAATTATCTAATCATAAATTACTGATCACTAACAAGTAGTTTACTGTGTACACTGAACAATGGCAATACCAAAAAAATAACAATAAGTAATAATGATATAACAACAATAGTAACAATGATAGTAACAATAATGAATAAATTGCAATGCAATGAGCCTATTTAATGGACGGGGAATGAATAAAAGTTCAGGTCAACTTTCAGCAGTCCGGGGCTTGGAGCCAGTGGTCAGCAGCAGAGCGCCTTACCAGGTCAAGGGTGTCGCAGAAGAAGTCCACTGATCCACATATGGCGTTGCCGGAACGCATGAGCCTGGGGATAGGGCTGTGCTGCAGATAGCTTCTGTTGGCATGCTCCAGTTCGAACAGACGCCGCTCTCTTGTCGCCCTGGATGGTACCTTGAGGTTGATCTTCTCCAGGAGGTGTGGAGCATTTATCTTGCTGTTAAGGAGCTTGTACAAGAAAGATACATCAGCAACCTGTCTTCGGCAAGCCAGTGGCTGCAATCCATGCGACTCGGAGACTGCCTCAATGGGAACTTCCCAGTAGTTGTAACCAGCTCGACCACCCAGGAACCTGATGAAGCGTCTTTGGACGGATTGAAGTTGGTCAATCTGGCCGAGCTGATATGGGGACCATACCACCGACGCGTACTCCAGAAGCTGACGAATAAGTGCCTTGAACAAGATGGTAGCAGCTCTAGAGTCCAATCCATGGTTGACAGTCCGCATAACGAGTCCAAGTGTCCGGTAGGCCCTGGAGCAAATGTTACTGATGTGTTGACCGAACTCGAAGCAGGAATCAATAGTGACTCCAAGGTCCTTCATTTGACTACACCTTTCCAGCAGGGCGCCATCCAGATAATAGTCGGTGACTAAGGTGTTTTTAATCCTGCTATATGTTATACATTTGGTTTTATTGTGGTTAATAGTCATTCCGTTGGACGAACACCAGAGGCTTCTGATTGGTAGTTAGCGAGTTCCAGCCGTAGACAAGTTAGCCAGTTCCGCCGCCGTACAGTGTCGATCTCGGAATCCGCTAACTTTCTCCTAACCTGGGTTAGCGGATTCCGGGTTAGGCAATTCCGGCGAGGACAAAGTTAGTGAATTCCGTAAACGTTAATTTTTTGGAGATAGGGATTTTAACATTGGGTTAGCGGATTCCGAGTTAGCCAGTTCCGCGTTCCCATTGGATTGACGAATGGATGAATAAAGTAAAATCTGGAACAAGAAGCATAGATAAAAAACTCTAAAAAGTGTGTAACTGGACATTCACATAACTGGCCAGTTTTGAGTTGTATGGTAGTCAGTGTTTTATTCTTTTTTCTATCCCAACATTTTCCTTTTTTTGTTGACTAAGGGAGGAATTTAAAAAAATGTTCTGTACTTTTTGAACAATCATTAGTTTAGAAAAGAATATATTGAACTAGCAAGCTATTAATCACATTAATCAAATAGTGACACTCGCTGGACGGATTCCAAACAATAGAGCTATTCTCGGCATGATTTCTCTATTTTATCTAGCCATCTTAAATAACAATTTCTATCCATCCAATTATGTAGTATCTATCTATTTTTAGCGAATTTCCCCTACACGGAATACTCTATTATGGTGGAATGCATGGTAAGACCTAAGCCCGGGACCATGTTAGTTTTTCATTTTTTGAGGTCCCCAGAAGCATAAAACACCATTAGTTCACAAAAATGAGATTTTAACATGTTTCAACCTCAATTTATAAAATTCAACAATTTTAACTGAAACCATTAAAAACCATTTTGACCCTCCTAAAAAAGCTTAAGTGAAAAATTAAAACAATTTCCAATTTTAAATTTTTAACTTAGCGTAACAAGTTACAGAGAAAATCCAAAAACGCGCTTCCCATGTTATTCTTAAGGGAAATCAACATAACCCTTGCTTTTTTATTGACGTAACTTAAATTTGGTATGTAAACTATCAGACAGGATTTAACTTATACTTGCTTACAAAACCCATATGGTGGCAATTCTACGAACTCATCTCTATGGGATCTGTGGGGAAAATAAAAAAGGGTCAGATCATACACAATTTGGTGTTTACCTTTGCCAATGAAGGCCATTTTATAACAACACATCTTGACAGCAAACCTAGATTCTCATCCCTATGGTGTTTTTATGGAGAAAGTAAAAAAAAAAAAAAAAAAAAAAAAAAAAACACAATTCCATTGCAAATTTGCAGAGTACGTAGGTCTGCTATGAAGAGGTGTACTTTTTAGTATCGTTGTCTTCCTAGAAACGTGGACTTCCTTTTGCTTTTAAAGTAATTATGTTTAGTAGCTTTTTATCGGTCTCCTAAAAATAAATTAATAAACTAATGAATGAAAGATTGCCGGTTTTATCCTGAGAAACTTTAGTAGCTTTTTGAAGATTCAATTCTAAACCCAGTTGCTATTTGTTATTGGGCAATTAATGATGCTATCTAACAACAGGTCAATGTTAGATAGTAACAAGACCAGAGTTTGTACCGTTACCCTTCAAAACGTTATAAAACGCTGTTGGAATCGAAACTTACAAAATAAAAGTAAAGCAATACAATAAAAAAAATTCTCTGTTTATTTTCAACAAAACTCTCGGGCAAGTGACCCATCTATTTCATACAAATTGAGAAATATCATGACTAACTTAACCGCCAAAGCATGTTGTAAACTAACGGCATCCGTATTATAAAGAAGTACTTGTAAAATTATAAAAATGTACTTGTTTGGTGTATACATCAAATGATGCATACCTAGAAGCTTCTTAGTTATTAATTTATACAATGTTATAGTGTGCAAACGAGCACAAAAGATATTTTGTTTGTGAACCCCTCTCTGCGCTCATTTGTCAACCTGAACTTAAAATTTTAAATTTCACCACTGTAACAGTCTCTTGTGTTTCATGGGAAGGGTTCACAAATCGACAAAAATATTGATAATACTGTGCCACCATGTTATGTGTTGTCTTACTTGGCCTTTTCTAAGATAAACCAGTTGTATTCCTTTCAAACATAAAAAATCAATAGAATTATTCACCACTACATAAAAATACACAACAATCAGTGTACAAACAATATTGTACAGTGTACAAACAATATTGACGTAATAGAAGACTCCAACAGCAAGTTCCATGGCACTTCCCTGGCAGGTTTTTATTCCGACAGGAAAACAAAAGAGGGGAATAACCAAGATGTAGTTGGCATCTGGAGATAGGGTAGGCCATGGAAGTGAGAAAACCTTTTAGTCGGCATCTGAGCCGATGAGAAGTTGTAGAATCTGAAGGCATTGGGAGCTCTAGAAATCTGCAAAGTGTAAAAAAAGAAAGGGAAAGAAGGAAAATCTGACCCTACAACTGTGGTTCAGGTTTGCTTGTTTGTTTTTTACCTGGTGATGGAGTTCCAGAGGCCGGCGCTCTGTTGGTCGTCCTCCCCCAGCAGGTCCAGGTGCATCTTGTCCGGCTTCTTCTGGACCCGCAACTTGAGCACATGCGGCCGGAATGAACTGATCAGCACCTTGATGTCCGTCGAGTTCTCTGGTGTGTCCGACCCCTCATGGCTGCGACAGACATGCGGGTTACATGGGGAGTAGCGGTCATGTGGGGGGAGACATTGATGGATAGGAGCGGTAGACTAGGACAGGGAGTGGTCTAAGGTGATCTAACACTTGGTTAACTGTAAAATAATCGACAGAAAAGAAAAATGATAAAAAATCTGGGGACACAGAAATATTAAACTATGTTCACTTTAGTGCTAGACTTGACTTAAAATTGTGTACCTAAAGATTTTTTGGTTTATTACTTACTGCATATGGAACTATAAAGAACAATGATAAAAGCAATGAGCAAACGATTGATAGAGAAGCCTTTATTAATTAATAATCATAAAAACTCAATGTTAGTTAAAAAAAAAATTGAATACAGAATAAAAGATTTACCATGAACAACACCAAGTTCTTCATGAACATTGCAACTTTCTAATAATATTTTGAAGCTTTATGATAATCTATACTTATTTAATACTATGGGTTTTTATTTGTGTTGAGAACTCCTCCTGCAATTCTCAACAGATTTTTAAGATTTTGGTGTCGTTGGATAGGGCTTGGTCTTTAGTTGTTTCCGCCAAAAATTGATGAGAATCAAACTTAAAATAAAGGCGCTATCCACAAATTAAATTTGAAAAATTCCCATTAGAAATGGAATTTACAATGTTATTTTTCAATCTCACATAACATTGAGATTGGTTTGACCATTTTAAACGTCTGTTAACGTACAGCTGTAGTTTTTTGTGATCACTGATATTAACAATATTGGATTATTCGGATGTCATTGATTTAGAACTAAATGTATCTTTTGTATTGTATCAAAATAAAATGCTCGATGTCGAGCAGCACATGCACTAGTTCTAATAATATGCATAACTACATTTACTGGGAATTTCTGTAAAGAAGGCTTACGTTATATTTATTTTTTATTAAAGTGGAATAAGATTGTAAGGTTATTTTACAGAAGTAAATTTTATTAAGTAACTTGCAAGCCAAAAAAAATTATAACGAAAATTCCTTCTCCATAATTATATAAGCAACCTATCAATTAGCTAAATTTCACAAACCTAATTGAATACTCAACAACGTAGATGCACTCCTGTCATACCTGATGATATCGAATATGTCGGCGGACCGGCCCTGGCGGAGTCGCAGTATCCAGGCGCCAGGGTTGGCCTTGAGCTGGAAGTAGCCAAGGTTGGCCATGACGATGGTGTCCACCTGCACCGGGTCCGACTCCGTTCCGAGTGTCATCTGCAGACCCCGCGGCGGGTTGCCCCCAGACTCGAAACAGTGGCCTTCCAGCAGCAGGTACTCCAACTCAAACTGGCTGTCAACAAAGTCAATCTTTATTCTTAAAGTGCATTTTCATGTATATTAAATGGTATCATTTCAACTGCAGTACAAAATATACTGTAAATCTAAAAAAAACTTAAGTTTACAGGTTGTTTTACATGTAAGACAAGCAAAAAATAAATATCAGTGGAAAATATATTTTTTTTGTCTTTTCTTTATTCTACAAGGAGGGATGGAAAAGAATACATAGGGAATCAAGAGTTTTGTTTTCAACAAGATAAATAAAAAAGAATTTTTTCTTCATTTTTAACTTAGTAATTTGGTAATTCTTTTTCCAAAGTAAATTTATTTCTTTCATGTGATTTTAAGATTTCTTTATTCTTTGCCATTTTTTGCTAAACCTAACGGTTAGGGAGTTAGAGGCAATTAAAGTTCATTTTCAGTTCCATAAGAATAACGTGTGGCAAACTTTATCTGCCCATATCTCCGAAACCATTGATTAAAATTAAAAATACTCAAGAATAAAAATGTCATAAATTGATGTCATAAATCGATGACTAAGAACATTTCGCTGATGAAAATTATCATTTACGCATAAATTAACTTCTTACCAATATGGCAGGCAAAATATTAAATTTTCAAAATTATTTTTGTTATTATGAAAATTATTTTCTTAAAACATCAATTGAAGACATTTTTATTCCTGAGTATTTTTATTTTAATCAATGGTTTCGTAGATATGGACAGTTAAAGTTTGCCCCATGTTATTCTTATGGAACTAAAAATGAACTTTAATTGCCTCTAACTCCCTAATTGTTAGGTTTAGAGATAAATGACAAAGAATAAAAAAAGTCTTAAGCTAGGTTTACACTGAGAGTTTTTCATTCTCAAAGAGTTTCTTACTCTCAGGAGGTACTCGCACAGGTGTTTACACAACCAGCAAGTTTTCCATGATAGATAATTCTAGACAGTTTTCTGCAAGTACTATCAACAACTGTCTGAGATTTTTATGAGAGTAACTAACTAACTCTCCAAGAGTGAAAAACTCTCACGTGTAAACTTACCTTTAAAATCACATGAAAATTTCAAAAACACCATATAATGTAGGGTGTTCCATAAGAAATTTTAAAGTTTGCCGCCATATTGGAAAAATGGCGGGAAATTTTAAAAAGTGAAATACATATCTGAAAGCAAAATAAAAAAGTAAAGGGGGTCCCCCAAAAGAAGTATACTGTCAGTTATAGAATAAAAAAGTTAGCTATTGGATCAATTTAAAAAACTCACCCTGTATAGACTAAATACTGTAAAAAGTTTTAATTCTATAAATTTATTTCTACATAAGGTCTCATTTTTAACATGGCTCTAATGTCTTGTTTTGCATGAAATGCATGAAAATTTGGTTGAGGTTGTTTTGTGAAGTTCCTCCGTATAAGATTACGCCAGTCTGGATATGCTCACCTTTGCACATACATGATCAACATGGTCGTTTCATGTTCGCTGTTCATCAATTATTAACCCCAAGAAAGTAGTGTTTAGTCGCCCACCTGTGGACGACGCTCTCAACCTCCTCCAGCCGGATGTTGTCCAGATCGTAGGGGCTGGCCACCGACTCGACCAGCCAGTTGTCGGGAACGTGCATGTTCTGGGTGAGCAATGGTGCTGGCGGCATGTTGGAGAACCGAGCCACGGGTCCCGAAGCTAGCTGTCCCTCTGGCGTGAACTGCACCTCTGGCTCTAGCACGTACCGGTAGAAACTGTAATGGTAAATTACAGTTCAATACTTCAAGTCAGCGATTTGATTTCATTTTGGTATAAATCTTTATCATACCAATGTACATTTCCAAGAAAAAAATTAATTTTTCCCATTGTATATTTTCAAAATGGCGGCCATTTTAAATTTTAAAACTCAAATATCTCAAAATCGGTAAATTTTATAAAAATTTTACAAGACACAAAAAAGTTGCCAAATCAAATTACCTAACCAATGGTGCCAAGTTTGTAAGGATCTGACAACAAATAACGGAGTTATTGCGATTTTTCTTCATAAAAACATGGATTTTTCATTGAATTTAATGCAAGTAAGGCCATTTTAACAGCAAAATCAATGTTTTTGGAGTTATTGCGATTTTTCTTCATAAAAACATGGATTTTTCATTGAATTTAATGCAAGTAAGGCCATTTCAACAGCAAAATCAATGTTTTATGAAGAAAAATCGCAATAACTCCGTTATTTGTAGTCAGATCCTTACAAACTTGGCACCATTGGTTAGGTAATTTAATTTGGCAACTTTTTTGTGTCTTGTAAACTTTTTATAATATTTACCGATTTTGAGATATTTGAGTTTGAAAATTTAAAATGGTTGCCATTTTGAAAATATACAATGGAAAAAATTAAATTTTTCTTGGGAATGTACATTGGAATGATAAAGATTTATACTAAATATGATATGAATACAACTGTCCGTTACGGAAATAAA
This sequence comes from Neoaliturus tenellus, assembly GCA_030545055.2. Lineage (NCBI taxonomy): Eukaryota > Metazoa > Arthropoda > Insecta > Hemiptera > Cicadellidae > Neoaliturus > Neoaliturus tenellus. The sequence goes on from CM061532.1 coordinate 219,336,192, forward strand.
AATTATTATGTGTAAAAAACAAAATGGCGGCTGTATGAGTAACTTAAGACTTCCGGACAATTTAAATATGATATTTAGATGTGTTTTTAACACAGGAACAATGCCCTAAAATATTGGTAGGGAGTTCTGAAACACCCTGTATATGAAGTTTCTATGTCCGTGTCCGATGTTGTTTGATGTTGTTTAAGTTGTGATGTTTTTGTGATTTGTGTATCAGTTATTTTCGTATTTATATGTGACATTTTTATTGTTTATAGCCTATAGTTTTTCATTTAAACTAAGGATGTCACCCTAATTTTCCAAGTATGTTATTACTAACTTTGGTGAGCTAAGGAACTTCTTTCATATCAAGACTCGTTATAAATTCCCAAAATAGTGCAACGTGTTTTACTTACAAAGAAAAAAATACAACTTATTAAATAAACTCATTAAAACCACATATTTTAAAATAGCTCATAAAAATGCTCCTAAGCTTTTTGACTCAGTGGATTCATCTTAGATTAGAACCATGAGCTCAAAAACAGTACATTTGCAAAGTTAAGAAGGTAAAATGTAACTAAGATGAATAATAGCAGTTAGTTGCTCACCTCTTGAGGGGCATGTCAGAGTGCTTGTCGACGCAGTTGAGGAAGATGCGGATGTGGCAGTTGGTGGCCTGCTGCAGCACCGACAGTATCGGCCCCACCTTCTGCGCCCCTCTAGACACGGGGTCCACCACCACCGCAATGTCCAGCGCGGGGGCTGCGGGGTCTCTGGCGCCGATCTTGATCACACTGTCACAACAACAACAAAATATCATTACTAAATGTTATGGGCCAGGTGAGTCTCTGGGTTCTTTAGGGATGTGTAAGCATTCGAATGATCATCATTTGGGGTAGTGATTGGGCGACATTTAAAATTACAATTTTGGGTTCTTTCTTGAACAGTCTATATCAATAAAAACAAGTAGGTCACATTACGAATCATGTTTATTTTTGAACCCCTTGAAAAATAACTATAGGAATTAAGATTTAATAAACATATATATTTATTTATATCATAGAAAACTGATTTGGGAACGTTGGCCTCACCAAGTAGGAACTTAATTATCGATGAGGTTACTAGGAGCTAAATATAGAAAAACAATAATAATTAAATTACAAATACTCTCCTCCTTTGGTGTAGCAGAATACTGTGGGAGGGCCTAAGAAACTATCTGAAAATAAAGTAGGGTAAATGTAGAAATTCAATATGTTCAAAAATGAACTTAATGTTTAAAAAGAGGAGACTAAAATATATAAAAACAGGTACCTTATATCTAAATTTGCTAAGTCTTGCTAAGAACTAATAATTATTTCAAAAGTGGGGTAAGCAAAGTTTTACACAAAAAACCTTTGTCTTGTGATAAAAAATTATTTGCGCAGATTAATAAAAGAAAAATATGTTACCTGTGTTCTTCACCGAGTTCAGGGAGTTCAAACCTGCTACGGTGCTGTGGTCTGGCGGCCAACAGAGAAACTGCCTTCATGACCATGTCACTGGTGACTTCAAATTCTGCAATTGAAAAAGTAAGAACTGAAAACCCCGCAAAATAATAGAGCGGTTTTACTTCTAGCAACAATTTTGCTCACTACGAATACGAACTGGGTACAGTTATTAGAAATTAAAAAATAATTCCCTAGCACTCGAGCTTACTCTACAAAAAAAGACCAGGAGTCTCAGATAGGAGTAAGCCCAATATCCATCTTAACTGGAAAACAAATAACATAACATTTTATGAAGTAGACATCATTACAGGAAACAGATAGGCTAAATCAATCAATAATACATCAGTAAACAAATAAATTTACACTTTTGACAATTTATGATAGTTACACTGAAGTACTTACAACAAAAAGTCGCACTGAAGATTCTTTTGAGTCTTGTGCATAATACTCCAAATAATTCATGGCCCTTTTTAGGAAATCAGAATTAATTAAAAAGATTAATTTATTTATTTTAATATCCTTTCATAACTTGGCCACCGCTGATGGGCACTTTTATTACAGAACTATTTCAATCCATTCCTTGGGTCATTCAAAGGAATCTTTTAATTACATTCTAAAAGACCATTAAAACCTCAAAGTTGCATATATTATAAGAATATTAAACCATAACTATACAAATAAAATCTCTGCTCATAAAATTTGTAATTTATCTGTTACATTTTTATCAATAAACATTTTTAATCATTACCGTCACCCCTCTTGGTGAGGATGGTGTAGACTTTGTCGACATGAGCGGACATGGTGAAGCGCTCGAGGAGGCCAAAGTCATCAGAGGTGAACTGCTCGTCGGGGCTGAGCGGTCCCAACACCCGGCCGTTGCACACGAGGCCCCGTGCCCCCGCCGGGAACCCCAGCATCCATGCTGCCTGCTCCCGGTGGAGCTTCAGCAGAGCCGATACCATGTCAAAGTCCACATCCTGCATGAGGAAACAATACAAGGGGATAGGAATATACATCTGCTGGCTCTGCTTGATGTTATCTATTATTTAATTTATCTACATTTTTTAATTTTTTTTTAAGACTTAAGTTCTATCATCAAACATTTTATTTTTCAATGTAATCTGATTGACAAATTACTCTGAGTATGATGATGAGCTGGGTATTATGAGCTATTATACAGTATTAGCTATTTTTACAGATAGTATGTGCATCATACTAAGCTTTTGATCAATACCTTGTTCCAAAAATTTGACAAATTGACAAAACAGTGAAAGATGAATATTTCAAAAGTACCTTCCACTTTTTTCCGAACCACCAATACACGAGTCATCTTACCTCAATAAAAAACGTTGGAGAGTTTCCTACACATTACAAATTGTTTTGGGGAAAACACAACTACTTATGAATAACCGTTCTTCAGTATCAGATGTAGCAGTTTTAGTTTTTACTTTTCTACATCCTCTGAGAGCTATAAGTTCTAGACTGACTATTAATTTACCTTGAGCCCATAAGCAGCAGGGTGCTTGTCCCCAAGAGCAATTGCATCTGAATCCTTGAGTATCTTAGATATAGTGGCGGCAGACGGGTCTTGTTGCAGAGCAGCTACTACCAGCTTGTTGACAGCTTGGTCGGAATCTGGTGCAGCGTTGATGACGATCCCTACTCGGATACGTCCACTGGACTTCTGCAACATGGTCATTTATATGTGGTTATCACATTGTCGATTCACTGATCACCAAACAGGACCTAGAGCAGCAAGAATTCGACAAAATAAAAATAAAATAAACGGTATCAGATAACTGACACATACTTTCTCCCAACAATATAAAAAAATGGTTAAAAGCTTCAAACATTAATGTCTTGATGACTCAGTCGGATAGCTACCAGCTGAGCAGCGCGAGTTTGACCCTACGCGCGTCTGTGACTTATAACAACGTACTGCGTTTACCACTAAACGAAAAATTGAATTTTCTCCACAACCACTTGATGTAGAGCAATAATTTAATATACTGAATTATTTAGTTTTTTGAGCTTTATTTAATGGTGATAAGTAAAATTTATTTCAAGATAACAGCTATTTTGAAAATCCGAAAAAATTATTTTTTTAAACACTTATTATTGTATAACTTTTGAACGCGCATTTTCTTGGAGATGCGGGTGGTGTCATTTTATTCAGAATTTTAATCTTAATAAACCACAAAATTTTAATCAAAATCGTTAGAGCCGTTTTTGAGAAATTTTGATTTTTCACGTTTTTTGAGGGTTTTTGGGGGTGAACTACCTTTAAAAATATAAAATTTAAAAAAATGAAAAAAAACTCCTGGAATTATCGTGGGGTTGGACCTACGTACCAAATTTCACCAAAATCGGACCATTGGGGCATTCTCTAGCTCTGTATACATCCTGACACACACACACACACACACACACACACAGACATCACTCCGAAAACCACTTTTTTGGACTCAGGGGGAACCAAAATGGATAAATCCACCAACAACTCAAATTCGAAAATTTTGACGAAAACAATACTTTCTCCATATACTATGGTATAGGGGGAGAAAGTAAAAGAACCCCTACTTTTATTTTCATTGTAAATTTCTACTTTATCAAAGAACTGATTATCTTTAACTGAATTTTTTTTTAAGTAAAATTTGCATAAAGATGAATAATTTATTGGATGTAGGAAATTATATTTTCCTGAATAGCTGGCTATTCTCACTGGTTTATCTGATTCCAGCGTACTGCAATGAAGCATAAAGAGTAAAATAAAGTTTCCTTGTCATAAATCTATACTTATTTAATACGCTAAGGGTTTTTTTGTCTTGAGAACTCCTCCTACAGTTTTCAACCGATTTTCAAGTTTTTGGTGTCATTGGATAGGGCTTGGTCTGTAGTTGTTTCCGCCAAAAACTGATGAGAATCGGACTAAAAATAAAGGCGCTATCCACGATTGAAATCTCAAAATTTCCCATTTAAATAACATTGGGATTGAATAAAGCATTTTAAACATCTGTTAGTAATCAGCTGTAAATACGTGTTGTTTTGGTCATTAAAGATATTCACAATAGTGGACGGATGTCATTGGTTTTGAGCTAAAAGTAATATTTTTATTGTATCAAAGTAAACTGCTCGATTTCGAGCAACACATATACTAGTTAGTAAAAACAATCACCACATTCACATGAAGCACAATTAAATATTTAATTAGCAAGTAGAAAAAAAATTTATTTTTTATCTTGTTAATTTACCCAGACAGCTATTTCAGAACGCAAAATAAAGCTTAAATACATTTGAATAGGAACACTCTTCAGGTATGGCATGCAATCAAACAAATTTCAATAATATAATTGATCGACTAACCATTTGTTCAAGGGCAGTGGTCAGCAGTTCCCGGTCCTGTGGTCTACTGAGGTCGACCACCAGCCAGAACGTGAGAGGTTGCACTTTGTCCTTGGCTTGTTTACTGGTGATGTAAACGATGGACTCGCTCAGTTTGGCAGCGCTCTTCACCAAATCTAAGTACTTGCTGTCTTCTGTGTTCAAAATTCTGCCGTTCAACCTAGTGAGAACAAGTTTAAGTTAAAAAATAAACAACATTCACAAAAGAAAAAGATGAGAGTGCTTAATATAATTTAGTTGTGAAATATTTTCAGTTTTTAATGATTTTGCTATGATAACCAAATGAATATAAGCCTAAAAGGAAATAAACATGAGTAATGGTCACAAGTGATACTTCAATGCATTCTGTTTCCATTTGATTTATTTATCCTGCTTGGCCAATTCTTACTTGTTACAATGACAATTTTTCTTGAATATCATTACAGGAAAAACATTCATTATCATACAGTCTCTAAAATTTTAGGAAATAGCAGGTAATTCTCCATGAATGTTTATATATAACAAACGAATTCAAAATGTGTATAGTATGCCAAGTATGCAAACCATGACAATGACAATGTTCAAGGGATTTCTCACCTTGGCATGACGTTGGGTTGATCCATCAAGTAGTCCAGAACATTCATGCCGTCAGTGAGATCGCCGCGGTACACCGCCTTCTGTATTGCGGGGGTCTGGGTCATGATCTCAGTCAGAACCGCACCTTCAAACTCATCTGAGTTCAGGGTCTTCTCTGGTAGTGGGATGCCGTTGATCAGAGCCTGAAAGCAGGAATTAAAACTAAGTCACAACTTTGTCTTTATGGAGATCAAAGTTTTGCGTGTTTTCAAATATGTATGAATATGTCAGTATAGCTAATTAATGGTTTAATAGTTGGGAAGGTCACTTAAATATCAGAATTAACCAGAACTGATACAAAACTAACAAATTTTTGAGGTTTATAACCTCCTGCAACTATAAATCTTCTTGATAAATTGTTATAAAATTATTGATTTTAGTAGCCTGGAAAAATTTTTTAACAGCCCCTTTTAATTGTCATCCTGCCATGTTTACGCTTTTCAAAGATTGCCTGATTCATACCTGTGGGAGTGTTCTGAGTCCGGATCTCTGTACGAAGTCTTGAGCCAACTTGCGGCCAGTGTCGTAGTCAGTGTCTTCCCCCAAGATCTCCTCAATGTCGGCCGAGTGGTACCGGGCCCTCAGCAGCTTTATGACATCTGACACTTCCACGTCCCGCTCACCCTCAGTCTTCACTGATGCATACACCTGCAGTAAAATATTTATTTTAGTAGGATAAATTAAAAACTTAATTGTTATTATGACTTGAATTGTTGTTATAGCACAATGTGTACAGTTTGTACAGTTTTTGTATTTTCAAATGATTTAAAGTGGAAAATTATTTTTATTCTGTACTACTGTAGGCCTACACAGCACCATTACTTTTTATAATCCTAGAAAATTGTTATTTGGACTAAGATGCAAACGAGAACAACATACTGCATGATGTATGTATCCTTTCTTCTTCCCAAATGTCAAAATTACTAAATCATTTAGGAGAAAACAAAAGAACAACTAGCGTTTTCAAGTTTACTCCGGGCAGATATTTGCAATCAATGGATCAGTTAAATACTTCAATTGGTCATGGCAGAAAATTTTTTTAGAGGTGGCATTAAAAAAAATTCTTCTCCTTTAAAGAATGCCACTACTTAACATGTTCACTGTTTTTATAGAAATATTAAATGTTTTACTCTAGCGCATTACAAGAACTATAGGTCTCATCACCTCATTTTACAGGTCTCATTTTATAGGCGTGATTACAACTGTAAAGTACAAGGCCAAGAGGTCTTGTACAGAAGATCTTTCGCACATTATAAACTAGAAACCAACTCTGTGGAGTACATCGTGAACTAAGACACTGTTGAATACCTACAGCCTGCTCAATTGTTGAAAATTACCTATTCGTACGAGTTTCCAACGTTTCTTGTACCATACATAAATTATGATTGAGGTTCTAATTGTTTTTATTTTATACCTTTCCAACATAGATTATACAGTAGAGTCCTGCAAACCCGGACTAATGTGGACCAAACGATGTCCGAGTTTGTGAGTATTGCGGGTTATCGGGAAAGGAGTAAACTTAAGAAAATGAATATGAAGCGTATGAAATGTTTATATTATTCCTATAAAAACATGTATTTATTGAATAGTGTACATAATACAAAAACCAAAAATGTACACCACATTTGTTAAAACAAACTCAAAAGCACCACACGGTACTCCGGCCAATTCCATTGTGCTTAGCACCTTGAAACCCAGTGCACTTTACTGCTCTGGCAGGCTTTCCAAGTTATCCAGCATTCCGGTTTATCAAAGTCAGGGTTTTTCTGGGCTCTACTGTAATGACTAATAATTATTTAACTTTATCATTAGGGAAAATAAACGCTAAATTTGAGTAACTCTTTATACGTGTGTCTAATTTTTAAAATATTTTACGACTGAAACGCCTATTGTACTTGATTTATCATTACCATTTTTTATCACAGCTGCTGTCAAAATATAAAGCCACGTAAGCACTGGCCGAACATTTTCACTGAACGTTTGTTTGTTGATATTTGTTCATAATAAAAAACATATGGTCAGTAATTTTTCATCAGAATTTTTTATGTTTATTTCTGTTTGCAGAATAAGATCTCTGAGAATATTTGGCCTATGCGGATGCAGCTTAAAGATTCAATGAATTACTGTTCTTCCATAAGATTAACATTAAAACTTTAAAAGGTTTAAAACATTGTACCAAGCTTAAAACAATAGTAAAATGAAAACAATTATGACTATAATATACAATGAATATATCTACAAAAGCTCACGTCAGTGATGAAGCTGAGGCCCTGGTAGGCGTCCTTGACCTCGGCCACGTAGTTGTAGGCGTTGAGCAGTGCCACGCCGGCGTCCTCGCGGCCCGTTGCGGTGCCGTTGACAGCGAACACCATCCCCAGCCGCAGCGGCGCCGTGTGCACGTAGAACGACTCCACTAGCTTCACCAGCGGCCACACCGACCGCTTCGCCGGGTCGCCGATGATCACCTGCGATGACAAAAGTGTTTTGTTCCCTCAGAATAATGTTATGAAAACAACTGTATTCGTGAATTTAATCACTTAGGATTCTATTCATATTTATGTAAATATCCAGGTATTATTTATATCAATGGGTGATACGAGAATTTCTTAATGTCAATTCTTATAACAAAAGTTTGGCTCGTTACGTGACATTGATTCCAGTAGAAGTCATATATAAAGAAAGGAAACCATAAAATGTCATCTGAGATGAAAATTATACCAAGTATATAGAATCAGTGATACCTCTTAGTAATATTTATAGTCCTTAATTGAGATCAGTGGATGACTGAAAAAATTTGACAGAGAATCTGTTAACAGGGCAGTGGAGTGATACCTCCAAGTCAATGACTAGTAATAGTCATAGATCATGGATTATTTTTGTGACTAAAATGATTGACTGAAAACGTTTCACATAGAACCTTCTTAAATTAGTTTAAAGCCGAAGTCCCCGCTATAGTAGTAGTTCCCAGAACTACAATAGGCCCTGTGGCAATTGGCAATATGGTAGTTCTCACCAGGTTGTATAAGTTGCGCCGAAGGTGGCGGACCATGCCGGGGAAGGTAGGCCGCAGCAGGTCCATCAGAGAGGACGACCACCGCCGGTACTGCTTGTCCACTTCTATGTCGTTGATCCACTGTATCGCAGAATCACGGATGTCTATGGCGAAGTCCTGGCCACCGTTGTTGCTCAGGTCCAGGCCCAGCAGTGCGCTCAGTGTTGACTTGTCTGTTATACCTGTAATTGAGGAAAAAATTTTCTTCCACACTAGGCTTAATAGATTCCTTAGTATCAAAACAATGTTTTTTTTTTTTTTTTTTTTTTTTTTTTTAAATGAAATGTAAAATAATTTTTTTGATAAAATTGTATCACATGTAACAGTAATATTTTCCCCAAAATGCTTAGCTTTAGCTACAATTGTGTTGATCTAAAACTCTTAAGCTAGGTTTACACATGAGAGTTTTTCACTCTCAGGAGGTGTTTACACAACCAGTAAACTTTCCAAGATAGTTAATCCTAGACAGTTTTGTGCGAGTACTATCAACAACTGTCCGAGATGAGATTTTTATGACAGTAACTAACTAACTCTCCGAGAGTGAAAAACTCTCATGTATAAAACCAGCTTTAGGTTAAAACGTAACCCTATAGTAAGGGTTACAGTATGAAAAAATATGAATAGGATTTTATTGTTAGTTATCTTTTGCAGCTTGAGCTTAAAGTGTTTTCAAAATAGGCTGCTTTAAATTTTTTTTTTTCAACCAATCTTTTCAAAGACACTTTATTCAGGCTGAAAAAATTATAAATGACAAACGAGATGTGTAAATATACGGAGAATTAAAAATACCCCCATTGCAGAAATATTGGCTGAAAATTACTCAACAAGAAAAATAATAAACTATGCACATCCTCTTTACCTTTAATAACTTCAAACCCCAAGTTCTGAGTATATAAACAAACACTTTGACACTGACAATAAACCTACCTGAAGCGTGCAACCCCTCTAGGACCCGCAACTCCTGTCTGAGGGAGTCCAAGATTGCCATGGTGTCAGTGAGGTCCATGTCAAAGAAGATTCCATTGAGGAACAGCGCAGTATCAGATGGTTGTAAATTCAGTGTTGCAGCAAACCGCTCCTGATTTCGTGCCATCTCAGCTTTGAAATCCGAGTTGACCACAGTTCTAACTAGAGACTTCGCCTAGATAAACACAATTTTTTATAATTAAATATTTTTATTAAATTAAATTAAATTAAATTTAATTTAATGGGTAAAAGTTTTAAATGTCACTAACAGAGATTCTTGACTTCAAGATTTATGAGTCTAACCATACTTTAAAAGTCCAAAAAAAGTAGTTTCTCTGCAAGCCACCACATTATAAATCCGGCCTCCCCTCCCATAGTTCAGCCTGTCACTATTTGTTGTTTGCAATATGTTTACAAAGCCTAGATTGCAATGTGTTTGCAGCCAATTTTTTAGCAGTTTGATCATTGTTGATAGACTAAATTATAATGTTTGATCAATATTTGAGGCCGTCTATCGTGGTTACATCGCTAGCAGCTGCTTTTCATGGTCCGATCATCATTGGGGGCAGTTATCACACCATCCGGTAATCAAAGATAGATAGATCCGGTTTGAACTGAAAAAAAGATATCCAACAATGTTTCGACCATTACCTGCATGGGGAAGTTCTGCGCTATGTGTGTGAAGGTGTGCAGGGCCTCCTCCTTGGGAGCAGACAGTATCCGCTGGGCCGCCTGGAGGCTCAGTTCCTGGAACTGCCAGACCTTGAGTGGCGCCAGCTGATCACTGGTCTCCGTCAACTCCTGCGCCAGCCTCTCAAGCTGTTCCTTCTTGTCCGGGTACAAGTGTCTGGAACAATCACACGGCTACAATAAATATGTTTAAGACTAAATGAGGCGTCTGAGGTGTTCAGTTAAAATTTTTGCTTTGAACCAAAAAGTGTGTGATGAACAGGGCCGGATTTACCGCATGGGCAACATGGGCACATGCCCAGGGCGGCAAATTTCAAGGGCGGCAAAATTTTGGAGAAATAAAAATTTGTCATCGTCATGGTCGCAGGCTACATAGCCGTATCGGGGTGAGGCGGCAAAGGGCAGACTGCAGTCTGGTTTGCGCGGATGCGTGGACGAGCGTCTATTTATTTGCGGGCGGCAGATGATGTGGTAGTGGTGGGGCGCCGTGAGGGAGGGGGGAGCCGTATTCGTATTCCTCGCCGTCATCAGAGATGTGCCGTGCTAGCCTATTTAGTGGAACAGTTCCGCATGGAACTGTTCCGCGCAGACACTAGTCTCATATACCTGTTCCGGCTGAACAGTTTGGAACAACCTGGATCCGGAACATCCCATGATACTGTTCTGCGAGTCTGGCGACTACCATATGATATGTTGCGTATCTATCCTGTAACGGAATAGTTTACAACAGCAATTGCAATACCCTACTAGTACATCAAACAACTTCGCTGTTCCTGCTGAAATGCTCTCTCATGCACCTAATAATTTTTTCTTTTAATTTCTCACACGCCGCGTCGATGAACGTGTAACATTTTCTAAAATAACATATTAACTCATTTAATTAATGAGATGAGAAGTTCATTTGGATAGTAGCCTAATGACAACCGCGAAATACATTTTATGTTTAACTCAGTTAACAGTTACCACAGCCCTCAGCATTGCACATTCAGACACTTGGCAAACTTTGAAACTAGCTTGGGAGGTCCTATGTCACTTCACACTCGTATCTGTTCCAAACGAATGTGAGTGTGAGGGAATAGTGCAGTGCTCAGACGCGTGTTATGGGCCGCGAACTCGGAGTTGATTGGAACAGTTGGAACAGGCTATTTCACCATACTGTTCCGGTACGAAACTGTTTTAAATGGGTAACTGCTCCAGTAAAACAGTTCTGTTTTTTTTTTCGGCAAATCTCAATCAGCCCAGCCCGCCAAGTTGCCATTTCGCTTCCGCTTGGGCGTGGGTGGTCAGTGTACAAACGTCATTCGTCAGTGTTGTGTGGCCTTGTTATTGTCGCATTAGAACTGACAGCCTGTACGAGTACGCTTGCGGCTTGCTTGTTATGCAGTAGTGCATGTGCGACTGTGTGTTGTTGATTTGCTCATAACTCTTTAATGCTGTGTTTCGTGTGAGATTTAATTTGAATTTGATATACACAATATTTTCGTTATATTTTTAAAACATAGGCTTAATGGATGTGCGAAAAAAGACATAGTGGGCGGAATACCAGAAATTAGCTGAAGGGAAGAAGAAGAAGGAAAATGAAGTGCTTGCCCAAACTTTAAAGTTCCTTAAGATTCTTTTTTTAACTTTTTTTAAGATTCCTTCTTTAAAAAAAGCAATGTTGCCGCAATGTGGCTCCTTGGAGGGTACAAAGGGATCCTGTGGGGGGGGGGGGTGAAGGGGCGGCAGATTATTATATGCCCATGGGCGAAGAAAACGTAAATCCGGCCCTGGTGATGAAGTTTAAAATTACCAGTTTTTAAACAAAATCAAATGAATTTTAAAACAAAAGAAGTGGCTAAACGTTCCTCCAGCTTATTTTCATTGAGAAATATTTAATCGCAGTTAGACTCTAAATTCTCCTAAACTCACTTAACTTCAAGTTTAAATCCAGGAAATAACAAATAATTTATAAAAAAAACCTTAGCTATTAGGCGTACCTATTTATTATTAAGGTAATATTTATCTTAAAAAGATCCTAGGTAAGCCATATCAAAATTAACAATTTGGTTAAAATCTTATGAAAAACCTGGGGTACCTACATTACATATTAAACATTACACACCAGTGTAAATCTCACAAGATTAATAATTTGAAAGAAATTTATTGAACCCTAATATCAACTATTTTACTGTTGAAATTGATTTATTTATTTTTTAAATTTAAATCTGTTTTCCAACTTAAGTTTTAATTTCAGGGATAGGCTGCTGATAGGTTTACTACCTGATAGGCTTGCTTATCAGGCGGATTTTTCATAATAGATTAAACAGCACATTAAAAGAACAAAATTTCACTAAAGTGATCACAAGGTTAAAATGAAATTTTTAATATAAAAAAAAAAAAAAAAAAAAACCTTATATGAAAGAAAATATTTAGGTGTAATATTGGCAGAGTTGCTTACTTGAGCTTGCTGATGACGAAGCCCTCAATCTCCACGTCTTCGTCCTCCTCCTGGGAGTCCTCGCCCGCTGTGCCCTTCACCTTGGTGTCGTCCTGGGCCTTGTATTCCGTGGACTTGAGCTGCAGCTCCACCCCATATCCGGACAAGCGCAACTTCCTGTTCGGCCGCTCCTGGAACATCCATAGTGGCTGATAAAGTTCATCCTGACAGAAGCGTTCACCAACACTGATTTAATAATTTCATCATAAACACACAAAAAACACTATCAGTACAAAAACTACATTAAATTTTTTTAGTTTTTACCATATAAGTTAACACTAAGACTATACTAACTGAACATACCTTAACAAAATGTCGCATCACATAGTCAACTGGATGCAGAGTGGCCACCTGTCGAAGCCGTTTGTGAAACTGAGCAAACTCAGGGGTACCAACCTATAAACAATTTTTAAAATTTACATCTTATTAAATAATGCAATAAGGAAAAAATATATGTCTTCGTCTTGAGTCCTTTTTCTCCGAAGTCAAATGTTTCTTCCCTCTGATCCAGAGGTAACATGAGCTTCGCATTAATGAGACTAAGATGTGTAGTAAACTTTAAACATGAAGTTCTCTTCAAATAACCTTCAACATGTAGAGAAATGAAGTTTATTTAATGTCTAAAACCTAAGCACTATCTTTAAAGGTTCTGATCAGTTTATTTGACTAAAAACAAACATAAAAGTTCAATAACATTAAACTCAGACAAAATCAAGCATCAGGTGATGACCTCAGTCATGAATAAAATTCAAATTTAAATTGATTTATTCCATGAATAAATACAAAGTTGTAGTACAAAAAAATGTTATATTGTAATTAATTCCCACGTAGACTTCTTGTCTGTGTATGGGAATGAGTCGCCAGTCCTCTTCACTGCTTACTCTAGACAAATGTAAGAACTTATATATAAACTTAAATAAAATATTTAACTTAATAAAGAATATCAATTGATGTAAAAAGGAGTTTTATGACATATAAACTTCACTGTTTTTACCTGGCAAAAATTGAGAAAAAAACTTGATGTTTTTTACTACAAAGCTTGACTAGTGACTAAAGAAATTAGGAAAATGAAAAAAGAATATTTGAGCAAAACTACAAAACACGTAGCCAAACTGATGTAATGAATAAAATTCAAACTGTTAATAAAATTCAATAATCTATGTTGCTCAAGAAAGTTTATATTAATAAATTTCCATTTCAATAAATAGGTTTTACAAACTACTGGTGTACAAAACTCAATTAATACTTTAAAAAATAGAAATAGTTCAATATAGTAACTTGCTTTGATGTTTAGGTTAAAAACAAAGAAGAGATGATAAAATATAATTACCTCTCCATAGAGAATGGCCACCAAACTCTTATTCTCTGAACCAGGGTAGTGGTGGTCAAGCCTAAACGTCTCCAACCTCGTTCTGTCTTGCTGTGCCTAAAGAGAAAATAATAATTTAAGAGTATCAGTCTAAGTGATTCAATCATTTTTTTAGTCAAACCCAAATGAAACCAAGTTAGTGATACATATAAACAAATAATCTCGCATTTTAATTTAAGTTATTTATAACTTGTAATTAGTTCTTTTAGGCAATTATTTTCAAAAGGATTCATGTTTTGTTTTTAGTTATTTTGAATGTAAGTTTATATGAATCCAATGCTTTTCAAACAATATATGGATAGGCAACATGTAAATTATATACCGTATTTTGAAAATAACATACAGGCCCACCAGTCACTATGAGATTTATTTTTAAAAGTTATTTGTTGTTACAGATCAACAGTTACCGGTAAATGTTATTTTGGTGAAAGGACTAAGATTTTAGACCAATTTTACCTTAGTCATTGTATCATTTAGGTCCAGCTGCATTTTCATTAAGTGTAAAAACCAAGACATAATAAAACTAAGACTACCTTTTTGGTACCGTACAGTAATTTCGTCAATAGCTGTTAGGCCTATACAGTTTTATTTTCAATACGTATAAATTTACTGTTTTATAATGAAAAAAATGACACATCAGTAATTTTAGGGCAATTTTTTATTACATGAAAGTACAGTTAAAATAATATTTCTGTCAATCCTAAAAATCTATCGCTACTTGTATTGTTGTATTGGATTTAATATTCATAGTATAAAATTTATAGTCCTTTATTTAGACATAAAAACAAAAAGACGCCAATAATAATACTGATGTTTTATCAAGAGTTCTCACCATAGCTTGTTTGACCGCATCCTCCACTTTGTGAGGCTCACAGATGATGGTGCCTGCCACGTCGACAGCGGCGGGACACTTGACGCCTCTCTCCAACGCCATCTGATGGTACATCTCCACCCGAGGTGAGTAAACGTGAAGCGACACCGCCAGCTTGAGCAGTGAAAGCTGAGCGGGTGACAGCAATCTGCTGGCTTCTGCCAACGCTCGCTCATATACTGCCTTTTCTGTGCCTAGAATGAGATGGATTAAAGAAAATTATATATTTCAACGATTTCTACATTATTCTTCTTTCACATCTTACATCAAAGGTTGCTTTTATAACAAATCAGAATCAGGCTGATTAAGGATCAATACCATTACTAGGCTAAACAAGGCATTACACTCATTCTTAATTCACATTTGCATCATAACTCTTTAGTAGTGCCATTGCGTTACGTTGTTTATGCAATAATCTTAATTACCAATGACCCATTAAAATAAATATTTATAATGTTCTGCAGTAGGCTATGGAGATTTGTTAATTAAAATTTGTAAGATACAAGATACAAGTAATTAAGGAAATAAAGAAGCAAGAGCTTAGAGTTCAAAGTGATAAGCCTAATAGGCTAGTACTGTAGTTAAGTTTTATATATCATTTAGGTTACTTACCTAAATCAATCAAGGGGACATCTAAGGCAGCTATTCCATCAATAAATTGCCAAAATACCTCTGAACTTTCTTCTGCTAAATATTCTGCAATCTCTAACACTAGTGGTGTTTGTTCCCATTTTGCATCCAACACAGTTGTCACAGACTTTGACTTCTTTTTACATTCTGATATATCAGTAAAGGCATAGAGGATCAACAATGAACATAACCAACTACGCCACATTATCCTGTTGACAAAATACTTGCAATTAAAATGTAATTCTGAACAGTGATTCAGCCTAACAGTTTAGGTCTACTTATATACATATAGGCCTACACATCTATAAAGTAAGAAATAATTAGTCCTGATATTCACACGAGTTGTTTACACCCTTTTAAATACTAATAAGTTATTAATTCTTGTGTATTGAGTTTGGTTTAATGTTGGCTCATTTACTTAGCCTAATATGAATTTCTATGTTTATATTAATGAAGGAAAAAGTTGACTGAATAATTTGTTCTACCATAATATCAAAAGACCTATTTGCTAATGCCATGAGTTGAATGGCCCATACTATTCATGGTTCAAGACTTTATTGGTCATTAAATATTTACAAAACCCAAAAGTTAGGCTTTGTCTAAAATTGAAACTACAAAGTAGACTTGCACACACACAAACACTGTAGGCTATTATAACCACCTTACCACTCCCTAATTTCGAGAATGGGCTGCACGGTCAAGCCATTAAAATGTATGGTGAGCCTCAGAAACAGTGATACTAAGTTATAACTTGTACTGATACTGATAAGAGGTGCCTGTCACTCAATACATGTTCATAGAATACTTTTCTTAAAATTTATGTGTTTCTTTTAGGTTAAAATTAAATTTAGGCCTAGTTCTTTAAAGTAATGGCTGTAGTACAACAACAAATAACCATTTTACTCTATGTTCAGTAACGTAATGGTTGTATCTTGCAGCTTTTTTTGTTTACAATTTGAGAACTTAAAATAATGTTTTGACAGATTTTTTTTTACAAGCATTCTCAAAATAAAGCTCAAATTAAATAGGCTAAGAGTTGGAAGGTCAAAATGTTCATTCTAAGTACCTAATAGAACTTTAATGGAGTTGAACTATCCTGCAAGGTAAGAGCAACAACGTCCCTTTGATATTTTAAAAGCAGTTTTTGACTCAAGTCTGTATATGTACGGTACCTAAAAGCGAGATTTTATAGGCAGGCTTGTTCAAAATCCAGTCAAAGACCTGGTCTCGTAAACACTGTAATCACGGTTATACCTAGGGCCTACATATTTTTTCTAGTTAGTGTCAGGAGAACAAAAAAATTCTTTCGATAGGCCTATCCTGGTATTTTTAACACATTTTGTTTGATTTCTGAAGAACGAGATCAGCTATGATTTGACCTCTTCTAAGGTAAAGTTGCGACTACTCATAGCAGGAAAGGACACAGAAATTAAACGGACGGGACATTTTCTGATGGATGCTGCCTGTGTTATCAAATGGGAGCGGCTACACATGACAGGACAGGTTAGTGGAACTCTACTATAGGCTACTTCTTTAAAACAAGCTTAGCTTACCAGTTTAATAACTTACATGGGACTAATAAACCAGAGATGTGTTAAGACAAGTAGGCATAGGCCTAGGCCTAATAGTCGGAAGAAATGTTAATGTTCACACTGATTCTATATAAGTAAAGAAAGTTACAAAACAACTCCAAGAGTCCAAAACAAGTCCAAGAGTATTTAAAAAATAATAGGCCCTAATTTAAAAATAATAAGTACACACTAATTGCCGGGACTAAGCCTACGGTGAACATAACCTAGTCTACATATGATTAGAGGAATTGAGTTTAAATTTTAGGATGTAGGCCCTAATGGAAAAATTAAGTTAGTTTTGAAAACAACTGTTATATTTTTATTTTTTTAACTTACGTTTAGAAACTCTTCCTAAATAAAAAATATTATATCATAATAGGGTATAGATTGTGCACTAAAATTCGTCTGCCAAATTGACACCTTGAGTGTTTTGATTGGTCTGTCTGGTATGTTCTGTTCTCTTTATGCTCTTCTTCTTCTTATGTATGTTTGAATGTTGTTATTAAGTAGAGATGGCGTTATTTCCTGCTGTTTAGAGTGGCAATGGGATAGCTAATAAAAATAAGTGAAATTAATCCTCACAAATGCTTGCTTGATGCCTGTCCCTGATTCACAATATTTATAAATTATCTTAGATAAAAAATAATACTGAAAAATTAAATGGTTTGAAATGGCTATGTGTATAGGGTGAGTTTCCTGAAGTGATCCAATAGCTAAATTTTTTATTCTATATCTGACAGTATACTTCTTATGGGGGACTCCCTTTACTTTTTATGTTGCTTTCATGTATGTATTTCACTTTTCCAAATTTCCCGCCATTTTTCCAATATGGTGGCCAACTTTAAATTCCTTACATGCAACACCATACATTTTATGGTGTTTTTGAGATTGAGATGTAATTTTAAGACTTTTTTTATTATTATTTGACATTTTTATCTAAATCTAACAGTAAGGGAGCTAGAGGCAATAAAAATTCATTTTGAGTTCCATAAGAATAACATAGAACAAACTTTACCTTTCCATATCTCCAAAACTATTCAGTAAAATTAAAAAATTCTCAAGAATAAAAATGTCTTAAAATTATGTTTTGAGAACATTTTACTCATAAAATTATCATTTACGCATGAATTAACTTCTTTCCAATATGGCAACCAAAAAATAAAATTTCAAAAATTTGATGTTATTATGAAAAAATGATCATAAAACATGACTTTAAGACATTTTCATTGTGAGTACTTTTTATTTTACTTAAAAGTTTCGGAGATATGGGCAGATCAAGTTTGCCCCATGTTATTCTTATGGAGCTAAAAATTAATTTTAAGGTTTAGTTAAAAATGTCAAAAGTAAAAAATTTTAAAATTACATCACAAATCTCAAAAACACCATAAAATGTATGGCGTTCCATGATAAATTTTAAAGTTGGTCGCCTTATTGGAAAAATGGCGGGAAATTTTGAAAAGAGAAATACATACCTGGAAGCAACATAAAAAAGTAAAGGAAGTCCTCATAAGAAGCAGGGCCGCATTTAGCCAAACGGCGCCCCTAGGCACATAAAACAGTTGCGCCATCCCTGCCGCAATACCGGCCACGAAATATAAATAAAGTCACGATTATTTTTTTTCGATACTTGTAGTTTTAAAATGACGACCGCTTAAAGTCCAAATATCTCAAAACCGACAAATTGTATCAAAATTTTACAAGAGAGAAAAAGGTTGACAGATTTAAAACTAACTAACGATACCAAGATTCTACAGATCTAACAACAAATAACGGAGCTATGCACTTCGGCGGCACGCCTCGGACGGGCGTCATGGCACGACCCGCAGTATTTTGAGCGGTTGCGCGTACTCGCACATATTCTGTGTTACTATCGGACTCCCGGCGTTCCGGCCACCCGCACTTTCCGTCAAAAGAGGGTAGCCGTTTTAACAACTTAATTTACTATTGCGAGCTGGGTAGAACGATGAAAATAACGTACCGTCCGCCTCAAAGAGCCGTCACGGTTGGTACGGTAGCTCGGAAATGTCCTGAGATTCCTTCTCCCGAATCTTTTGCAAAACTGCAGTAGATCAATACCTCCTAGAATAATAAGAGAAGGCCAAACGACTGAAATTCGTTACGTCATATAAGTAGGCTGATGTGTTATGTTAAGATGTAAGAAAACAGATGTGCTACTGTCAGTCGACGGGGTTTCATCTGTCATGACTAACTTATTTGTTTACAAACAACGAAAAATCAAAACAATAAGATTAGATGTTTTACCGTTTTTTATGGGGACAACCAGCACCCTCTAAAGCATGAGTTGGAACTAATGATTAACACATCAGCCTACTTATATGACGTAATGATCTTCAGTTGTCTGGCCTTCTCTTATTATTCTAGGAGGTGTTGGGTAGATACGAATCGTCCGGGAGTGTCCGTTGCGTGCCATATTGCCGTAGTTCCCGCACTCTTATGAGTTTCAATGTTAAAAACTTTTAAAAATTGCGGTACCGCCCATCCGTCTGTGCCTTGCCGCAGTTGTGCGGGCGTAGCTTATTGTAGTTTTTAAATAAAACTAGTATACGTGTTGCTCGAAATCGGGCAATTTATTTTAATACAATACAAATGTTACTTTTAGCTCTAAATCAATGACATCCAACCAATCCAATATTGTGAATATCTTTAATCATTAAAACTACACGTATTTACAGCTGATTATTAACAGATGTTTCAAATGCTTTATTCAGTACCAATGTTATTTAAATAGGAATTTTTGAGATTTCAATGGCCGATAGCGCCTTTATTTTTAGTCCGATTCTCATCAGTTTTTGGCGGAAACAACTACAGACCAAGCCCTATCCAACGACACCAAAAACTTGAAAATCGATTGAAAATTGTAGGAGGAGTTCTCAAGACAAAAAAACCCCTTAGCGTATTAAATAAGTATAGATAACCTTAATTTGCATGAATTAAAATAAAATCGATGTTTTTATACACAAAAATCTGAATAGCTCAGTTATTTTTGTTAAATCCTTATCTTGGTATTAATTTTGTTAAATATTTTGTCTCCTGTAAAATTTTGTTCAACTTTACCGGATTTGAAATATCTGAGTTAATTTTTCTAATGGTGACCATTAAAAAAAAATATTTGGAAAATAGCAATTTACAAAGCAATCCGGAGGCAAATGACGAAAATGAAATTTTTTCCACTGTAAATGAACATTGGTGTGATAAAATTTAATGCCAAATATTGAATTAATTTTATAGTGATTCGTTACGAATATAAAAATTAAGTGTAAAAAACAAAGTGGCGGATTGAGGCTAAACGGAGCCGAAATACAAAAAATATAGGCCTACTACACATTTTAGATTTTTATTTTTAAGAGTAGAATACAAATTTATGCATAGTCAGTGATGGGGGCGGGGTTTGATGACATACTGTATACACAAATATACAGGGTGTCCAGCTTCCACCTTTACAAACTTTTCCAGGTTATTAAGCATGCCAAAACAAACAGAAAAATCATATAAACATATGTCCGGAAATTCCTTCGTTAAGCCGCTAGCCGCCATTTTGTTTTTTACACTTAAGAATTTTTCTTTCCATAACGGGTTGTTGTATGGAGTTCATATTTGGCATGTACCTTAATCACACCAATGCTCATTTTTAGAAAAAATATTATTTTTTTCCGATCAATATTTTCAAAATGGCGGCCATTTAAAATTTTTAAACTCAAATATCTTAAAAACCGTAAATTTTATAAAAATTTTACTAGACACAAAAAAGTTGACAAATTAAATTATCTAAACATTGATACCAAGTTTGTAAGGATCCGACAACAAATAACGGAGTTATTGAGATTTTTCCCTTAAAATAACCTAAATTGGCATTAATCATAGCGCAAAATCAGTGTTTTTCTACAGGAAAACCACCATAACTCCGTTATTTGTTGCCGAATCCTTACAAACTTTGTATCACTGTTTAGATAATTTAATTTGTCAACTTTTTTGTGTCTAGTAAAATTTTTATAAAATTTACGGTTTTTTAGATATTTGAGTTTAAAAATTTAAAATGGCCGCCATTTTGAAAATATTGATCGGAAAAAAAAAAATATTTTTTCTAAAAATGAGCATTGGTGTGATTAAGGTACATGCCAAATATGAACTTCATACAACAACCCGTTACGGAAAGAAAAATTCTTAAGAGTAAAAAACAAAATGGCGGCTAGCGGCTTAACGAAGCATTTCCGGACATATGTTTATATGATTTTTCTGTTTGTTTTGGCATGCTTAATAACCTGGAAAAGTTTGTAAAGGTGGAAGCTGGACACCCTGTATATTGTGATATTTTAAATAAAACAAATCCTCTAAAATGTATAGTGTCATATTAGGCTATACTTCGCAGTAATTAGGCCTAGCATACAACCGGTCACTATTACCGTACTTCACTTCTTAAAAAATTCAATCTTAAATGAAACATTGACAATACCATATTGTATTGAAAGAAAAATGTGTGTAACCACGGGTTTTAAATAAATAATAACTGCTGGTACGGTCAAAACTTTATTTGGATTATGTAAAAAACGATTTACCGTTCGTTTGGCCGCCCCCACGCCGCAAAGCAATGCAGTAAGGTCTGCACGAGCCTTGCGTTGCGTCGCCCTATTTTGCAGGCGTTTCCACGGCAATAATTACGCGTATGAATACCAAATTTCCCCTTTTTAACCCCTCGAAATTTTGCACCCCCTAAAATTTTGCGCCCTAGGCCTGGGCCTAGTGGGCCTAGCGGGAAATGCGGTACTGATAAGAAGTAAACTGTCAGATATGGAATAAAAAATTTAGCTATTGGATCACTTTAAGAAACTCACCAAGTATATTCACCAAACTCGATTGCTCAAGGGTATAGGGTTACCATATTATCTGGGATAAAAAAGAGGACTCCAAGTACCTCTTTTAGTAAAATTAGTATGGATTTTTAAAATTAAGATGAAAAAATGCCAAAAACCCATTTTTGACCCTATTGAAACCTTATAAAACCCCGTTCCCGTGGTCCGATCACGGGCTGGTTTTTGAACTTAACCTGATGAATACTGCTCTACCCGTACCGGTACCAAATTTCATCATAATTGGAATTTCCCCAAATAGCACAAAACGTAAAAATCACTTGAAATTCGTGTTTTCTTTTTACTTCGTCACATTATTACATATAAAAGATGTAAATTTCATGTTTTTTTCAGGCAAAATGTCGTGAAAAGGTCACTAAATTTCATGTGAAAAAATATGTGAAAATGACGTTTTTGTTTTACTTAATTTTTACCTTTTTAAATTATGTTTTCCTGAAAAGTTACTTTTTGATTTGATCAGGCCCTCTACGTTCCGATGACATATGTTTAAAACGGATCCTACATTTTCTAAAATGGCCCTGGAAAGGGCCGTTTGAATTTGGTCTGGCAGCTGGCATAGCTGAGAGATCACTCGCATGATAGTTCAGCTGCCAAAAATTGTTTTTAGTTTAGCACCACCCAGGGAGTACGTGCAGCTTTAATGGAATGCTGCGTACGCGAACAACATCACCCCCCATGATATTGCACTGGCTTATCAGCACCAGGAATTCCGACATGCTGAGAAAGTACTTATACAAACGACCTCAAGACCCTCGGTGAATACTTTAAGGCCGGACATTCCAAACACTTACCTGCCAGAAAATGAAGTGTCGAAGGATGAAGACACTAACAAGGTTTCTACTTTCTAATGTTAAGAAGAAGCTTTCTGTTTCAGTTGAAGCCCTTACCCGATTCCAAAACCTTGCCCAAAATCTAAGAAAGCCAGCAAAAGTATACAAAAAGCTACTGTTTTGACTAGTAGCCCATACAAAACCCAACTAGAGCTGGCAAAAGAGCTCCAGTTAACTCAAGAGAAGCTCAGAAAATTGAAAGAGAAACTGGGAAAATCGAAGCCAAAAATTCGTATTAAAAAAAAGAACAGAAATCTTTTAAAAATAATAAAAATGTCACTAAGGTCGCTGGAAAACAATTGAAGCTCATTTTTGAGGCTTTACTCAAATCATCTTCTTTCTTCAAAAGTACAAAATGTTGCAATAGAAGTGCACTCAATGGTATTGTTTTTTTTTTCTGTGATTCTAACAGGGTAGAAGACATTATACATTTTTTTTAATGTCAAAACTGTAAATCGTGGATACATGCTTCCTGTTTGGGAGTAAAGAGGGAAGAGGGAGTTCAAACATTTCTGTGTGTCAATTTGTAAATAGTAAAATAGTAGGCTACAACATTGACCGAGTATAATGTACTTTTCATTAGATTTTCAAATGAATCTTCAAAGTTATTAAAAATATTGGTTTTATCTCCTTTTGTAATGTACATTTTTAATGTACATTTCATTTAGGCCTACTTTACAATGTGTCCTTAAAATGTTCTTACATGTGTGATTTCAGTTCAATTAATAAAAAATATGTTTTTCATAATCAGTTGTTATTATTCTTAACTGTCCGTTCCAAAAGAATTGTATGGGATTAAGGAACCCCCCAGTACGATGAAGGCAACTAGTCCCTTAATCGTACCACGTGCAAAGCCATAGAAAAAAGGAATTTTCAAGCACAAAATGAGTTTTTATATTCAACTAAAAAAATACATAACGTGTATGAATAATCGCTCAAACGTACAAAATGCTTCTTTACATAATATCTGGTTGTGTAAAATTAAAAAAATAAAATCAAAAAAGGGGTACGATTAAGGCAACTTTTGTAACTACTGGCGGCGGGGATTTGCTTAGTATAAAGGTAGAGAATCTCTCTCTACCTTTAAGACAACTTTAATCTATATATATACATAGAGGGGTTATATATATAAATGAAAATGAACGATGGTGTTTTTGGCTTCTGGGGACCTAAAACGAATAAGTAACATGGTCCCGGGCATAGGTCTTACCATGGCTACTACCGTAATAGTGTATTCTCTACAGGGAAATTCGCTAAAACTCCTTAAGGGTTGATGAAAATAAAAATATGCAGAAATTCAGTTTGCTGCTTCCAAAAAACCAGATGAGGTTTTTTCAGAACTCCACCTGGACATTTTATTATAAGCCTACTCTAAAAAGAGGACATGCCCGGGAAAAGAGGATGTGTGGTAACTGTACTCAAGGGCCCCTGCAAATCCTGCATCCACCTCGGAGACTTGTCTTCATGCGAACACTTGAATGAATAATGAAACTCACGGTTACATGTTTTATTTCATCATTTATTCAGCATATATTTGGCAATAATTAATACTTAGTTATTAAAAATATTTCACTTATAGCCAGCCATAAATTAATTTCTACTTCGAAAGCCGCGTTTTTGAAGTATTAAGATCACTATCTGCTGACAGAAATATTCGTACTATAGTCAATGCTAAGATAGAGTATAGTTATAGTTTATAGACATAACTATAGCAATTATTTATAGCCTAGTTTGAAACAAAAGATCTTGATTCATTTTTTCATTTTGGAAGGAATTTTGAGTAAGAGGGAATTTAGAAATTATATTGGGATGAGAGGTATAATAATAAATTTGAGGGATAAAGAGGGATTTTTAAAGCTCTGTGCGATTTATTTTTCCCGGATGTAAATACTGATTATTTGTGGGTTATATCAGAACGATGATGAAAATGTTTTTTCTCTCATTGAAAAATGCAAAAAAAAGAATAAATGGATGAGAAAAGGAAGTTTAAAATAAATACCAAAGGATTTACAATTTGTATAATTTATTATTCTCATCTAAATTTGTAGTTGTAAACAATTTCTACCCTTACATTAGTTTGAAAACTCCCATCAGTTATTAAATAACCCACTAATAACTGGTCCATATTATTTACACTTACACCTACAATGTGTTGTAGTCTAATACCATAAACCAGTAATCACTGTTAAATATAAAAAATTGTGTACAAACAAAATTAGTATATTTTCCCACATGATATAAATTTTCTGGAATACCATTTTTTTTACATATTTTAAGTCACAGAATTAGTTTATCTCTTGAAAAAAATTTTAAACTATGTATTAAAAAGTCAAAATAAATTATATTTTAATTAGGCCTAATAAAATCAATAAATTATAATTTATAGTTATACGTTATAAATTACTGTACTTTAGTTATTGAAAAAAGTAAAGTTTTCTCTTATAAAACCCAAAAACGATTCTTTCAAAATAAGACCTTAAAATGCCAAAATATTGTAACCGTCTAACTTATGTTCTCAATCTTTTTCAAAAGAGTCAGTTAAGATATTATCTCAGCGCAGGACATCCCATTAAAAACATCGGTCCATTGTATTGGCTCGATTTCAATCACTTCAAATGAACGCTGTCATCCCATGCCATTGTATCCTTGCATCCTGCCACCTAAAAATGAAACAAAACATTTAGTAGAAAAAATCTCTATCATACATACTTTTAAGTCATCAAATTGAACTTTTTTATTTTTTTATCTACATGAGGTATTGAAATACTTTATATTTAATAATTATGAAGGTTGAAATCAAAATACTTCATGCTGTAAAAACATTGAAGCAATGGCCATACTGTGACATCTTCCACATATATTTGACCTTCTCACAGGTAAGTCAGCATAAAAGTGAGTATATAAAGCAGTGTTGGAAAATGGAATTCTATTTAAATTATGTATAAGCATCGACACGTACAATGCTAAAATCAATAAGTTGTTTATGTTTTGATAAGGAATCACACTTTAACTGTCCTCAATTTACACTTGAATCACACCAGATTCAAACTTGAACAGACAAACATATATCTTTATCAGTTTGTTTATAGGTTTCTACACACTGTGGCAATGCACCTACTTGGTGTGTATGAGTTTCTCGATGTTACTGAATGAGTTGATCGCAGCCTGCTCCTGCTCCGTGTGATGGCTGGGTTGTGGGTCTTCCTGCCGAGTGTCCACCGTCATCTGGCACTGGCTTCCACCGCATGTGTAGTAGTGCAGCTCGAACCTGGCGCCCCGACAACACGGTTAGTGATATAGAGGGTGTCCCACAAGGAGCTCATCGCAGCCTGCTTCTGCTCCATGTGATGACTGGGTTGCGGGTCTTCCTGCCGAGTGTCCACCGTCATCTGGCACTGGCTTCCGCCGCACATGTAGTAGTGCAGCTCGAACCTGGCGCCCCGACAACACGGTTAGTGATATAGAGGGTGTCCCACAAGGAGCTCATCGCAGCCTGCTTCTGCTCCGTGTGATGACTGGGTTGTGGGTCTTCCTGCCGAGTGTCCACCGTCATCTGGCACTGGCTTCCACCGCATGTGTAGTAGGGCAGGTCGAACCTGGCGCCCCGACAACACGGTTAGTGATATAGAGGGTGTCCCACAAGGAGCTCATCGCAGCCTGCTTCTGCTCCGTGTGATGACTGGGTTGTGGGTCTTCCTGCCGAGTGTCCACCGTCATCTGGCACTGGCTTCCGCCGCACGTGTAGTAGTGCAGCTCGAACCTGGCGCCCCGACAACATTGGTTAGTGACATAGAGGGTGTCCCACAAGGAGCTCATCGCAGCCTGCTCCTGCTCTGTGTGATGGCTGGGTTGTGGGTCTTCCTGCCGAGTGTCCACCGTCATCTGGCACTGGCTTCCGCCGCACGTGTAGTAGTGCAGCTCGAACCTGGCGCCCCGACAACATTGGTTAGTGACATAGAGGGTGTCCCACAAGGAGCTCATCGCAGCCTGCTTCTGCTCCGTGTGATGGCTGGGTTGTGGGTCTTCCTGCCGAGTGTCCACCGTCATCTGGCACTGGCTTCCGCTGCACGTGTAGTAGTGCAGGTCGAACCTGGCGCCCCGACAACACGGTTAGTGATATAGAGGGTGTCCCACAAGGAGCTCATCGCAGCCTGCTTCTGCTCCGTGTGATGGCTGGGTTGTGGGTCTTCCTGCCGAGTGTCCACCGTCATCTGGCACTGGCTTCCGCCGCACGTGTAGTAGTGCAGGTCGAACCTGGGGCCCCGACAACACGGTTAGTGACATAGAGGGTGTCCCACAAGGAGCTCATCGCAGCCTGCTTCTGCTCCGTGTGATGACTGGGTTGTGGGTCTTCCTGCCGAGTGTCCACCGTCATCTGGCACTGGCTTCCGCCGCACGTGTAGTAGTGCAGCTCGAACCTGGCGCCCCGACAACATTGGTTAGTGACATAGAGGGTGTCCCACAAGGAGCTCATCGCAGCCTGCTTCTGCTCCGTGTGATGACTGGGTTGTGGGTCTTCCTGCCGAGTGTCCACCGTCATCTAGCACTGGCTTCCGCGGCACGTGTAGTAGTGCAGGTCGAACGTGGCGCCCCGACAAAACGGTTAGTTATATAGAGGGTGTCCCACAAGGAGTTCATCGCAGCCTGCTCCTGCTCCGTGTGATGGTTGGGTTGTGGGTCTTCCTGCCGAGTGTCCACCGTCATCTGGCACTGGCTTCCGCCGCACTTGTAGTAGTGCAGCTCGAACCTGGCGCCCTGACAACATTGGTTAGTGACATAGAGGATGTCCCACAAGGAGCTCATCGCAGCCTGCTCCTGCTCCGTGTGATGGCTGGGTTGTGGGTCTTCCTGCCGAGTGTCCACCGTCATCTGGCACTGGCCTCCGCCGCACGTGTAGTAGTGCAGGTCGAACCTGGCGCCCCGACAACACGGTTAGTGATACAGAGGGTGTCCCACAAGGAGTTCATCGCAGCCTGCTCCTGCTCCGTGTGATGGCTGGGTTGTGGGTCTTCCTGCCGACTGTCGACTGTCATCTGGCACTGACTGTCAATCTCAGTTTTAAGCCTTTTACTGTACTATAAAATTTGTACCTTTCCTATGCACATCACGATTTTATTTTTAACTATTATTAAAACTTTGACAATGTAGTTATTTCTTACAGATAACATAAATTTAATGCCAAGTTGACCACATGTCATGTACAAAAAGCAGTATTATTTTATTTTTTTATTGTAGAATGTAAAACAATAAGTAATTTAGGTGCTAGGAAGCCCTAACAGTTATTTAATATTAATTGCATTAAGGATTCTGTGTTTGAAACTAAGATATTGTTCTGGACTCTTTGTTTATGCATCCATCTATTTTAAAACTAAAAAAACTTCTTAGTGATTTGCATTAAAAAAAACTTAAACATGAACAATATATTTATTAAAAAATAACATTAGAAGTAGTTTTAGCTCAACTGTGGAAAACCTTGCTTTCAATCAGATAATAAAGTATAAAAATTAAAAAAAAAAAAAATAAAAATTATTGGTCTTATGGTATGCTAAGGTGGAAAAGGGAAAACAAAAGGAAACACACAAAGTTTTAGTCACATGTGATTCGAAAAAATAATAAATGTTGTTACAGTATCTGTTAAATGACGTTAACTGTTTAGCAGAGATACAAGTAAGCCTTATGTAGCTTTATCTGGACTGACGATCAATGTCTCAAATCAAGTCCATTTTTAATAATAAATTCCCTTCCATTAGACCATTGTAGTCAGGACGAGCATACCTCCTCTCTGCATGGTAGTTCCTGAGCAGTTCTCGGTTGGTGTTGAACATGACACCGAAGTGCCCCTGGCTGCAGATGACCCAGATGGGCAGTGAAGGTGTTTTAAGCCTGGAACCTGGCATTCGCTCTTCCACACCCTCCTCGTAGTACAGGAACCCGATCTCGCTACGGGCCAAGATACCGTACTGTGGCACAGCCTAAATAAATAAATTCATACTATATAAAATCATCTATGAAAATTCAACAAAATGTCCCATTTCTTTTCAAGCAATAATTTAACATAAATATAACTTTAAGCGTATTTTATGAATAAACATTATGTACTTAATTTGTAAAGTGGTGCGAAAGAGGAGAAGGAATGATGGTTGCTGATGGGGATTACTTACATACTCAATATTATCGACTTTTAGCCTAAGTAGCAATTAGATGTAAATAAACAGATATTATTGAATTGATTTTGATAGGGATAACTTTCCCTATGGTTTTTACAAGAACATTTCAAATCACAATAATATCAATTACTATAGTATACACGTTGCTCAAAATCAAACAATTTAGTTTATACATTGGAAAAAATTGAACTCCATACATAAATGTTCTACCATTTACGTTCTTTAATGCGTCGTTAACTACATGTTATTGCTAAATACCCCTGTTTCAGCAGACCTGCGTGCTCAGCGAGTTTCCCACGGAATTGGTATTTTTTTATATCATCCCTGGCCCATAAAAAAACATAAGAATGAGGATAGGTTATTTGCTGAAATGTGAGTGTTGTTAGTAGAAATAGGAAAATCCCTTCTCAGTGCACGTACTTAGATTAAAGTGTCCGTACTCCATAGATGAAAATTTAAGAATTTGATTTGTAAATTATGACTTTTCATTTTACTAAACAGGAAAAGGTTTGAGATAATTTGATTAAATTTTATTGATTTTATTATTGTTTTATTTAGGTAACTTATAAAAAAATGTATATTAAGATAATGACCAGTCATATGTTTATTTGTGAAATATCACAAACAATGTAAACTTGAATGACAAATAAAAATTCCATTTCATTTCACATACTAAATTGCATCAAATTCTGATATTTTTCGTTTTCCCCATAAACCCCATGAGGGTTGGGGGTGAGTGGGTAGGTTTTCTGCCATATGGGTGCTGTAACTAAATATAAGTTAACGCTTATTTAGAGTGAATGTACATTCCAAATTTTATCAAGTTTTGTTAATAAATATGTAAGATACAGGATTTTTTAAATTTCCCATAAAAACATGGGAAACCTTCTTTTTTTGTAACATGTTAAGCCAAGCTAAAAATTCAGAATACTAAATTGTTTGTTTTTAAAGCACTTTTAAATAGTTTTAGTAAAAATGTTTAATTTTATAAATTTAGGTCAAAAAAAGCAAACAAATGTTTTTGACTCTTTTGAAACAATATAAAACCCTGTTGCTGCCATAACCCATTTTCATATTCATGTAAATATATATGTATATGAAATTGAACTAATGGTGTTTTTGAATCCTAAGAACATTGGGATTGGGTTGAACATTTTAAACATCGGTTGATGTACAGCTGTCAATAGTTTTTGGTGATTGATTACTGATACTCACAGTATTGGATTGGTCGAATGTCACTGAGTTAAAACAAACGCTAACATTTGTATTATATCAAAATGAATTGCTCGATTTTGAGAAATCCATACATTAGTACGTAATAATAATAATAATAATAACTTTATTGGTATTACCCGGTAATACATAATAATCTTATTTAAAATTAGTTAAATTGAGAGTCCAATAAGTGATTTTCTTTTAATTTCTCAGTATTTGGTTGTGAAACATTCTTCAATTTTGTAGGGACATTTTTTAAGTAAAATTTCTCTGATTTTCTTCTTAAATTGTCTTTCTCCTTCGGTAAAGTATAAAAAATTTTGACGCCTTTCCATTTCGTTGTAGCGACCAATGAGAATAGCTAAATCTGGTAACTAAGGAAAAGAGGGTAAAGTGTGGTATGGTTACCAAGGAAACAGCGGGAATTGCAAGTAAAATGGCTCAAATCAACATAAGGAGTGTTTATCACTCTATATGTAGTTTAACCTCGTTGCTTCCACCACTCGCGGTAATATATCACACTATTAGATGGGCATGCTAATCTGTAAATGACCCAAGAAAAATTAATTTTTAGTTTCATTATTTATTGGATGATATTAGAGTCACATTTATCCTCTTTTAATGACATAAAAATTATCTCAAGGATCATTATGAATCTAACCATAGTATTTTGCTTTTTAACTACTGTGCTATGAAAGAGTTCAACATTTGACTAGTCTAGTGTGCTGTGCCGTACATAGTGCTCCTCGTCGCCGACGTAGACGACGCCGTTGTGCAGGTAGGGCGTGGCGCGGCCGGTCAGCAGCAGAGTCACAATGCACATGGAGCCCTCCTCCGCCCCCATCACCAGGTACGCCTTCTCCACCTCCATGTCCTTCTGGCAGCTGTCAACCACAGATCACTAATCAAATCTTTTAGATTATCAAGTATTTTATTTAATTCTGCAAGGGAATGTCTAGTTTTGGAAAAGGTATTTAAACTGTAAAAAATTTACCAGAGCAGGTTTTTATAAATACTGTAATGTTTATGAAAACTTATAATTTCTTCCTGTATCTATTAACCTCAGTTGTTGGTCCAAAACTGATTGACCATTTTTTTTAAGACAGATTTTTTATCGACCCATAAAAATTGGTTTGTATAAAAGGGGTCGAACGGTAAGCGCACGGGTTTCTCCTACAATGTACACAAGTTGAGAAAAAGAAGGAAAGAATTATGCTTGCATTTTGATATGTAGATAGATGGTCCTTATTGGTTTTGGATTTGTATGAATTTCTGTTCATGATAAAAACTTTTGAATTTAGCGCACCAACATTTTTATTATTTTATGGCGATGGCAAACGCCCCTTTGCAGATTAATAACATGACAGAAAACCGCTGTTTTGCATGCAGTATGATGAAAGAATAATACAAAACTGATGTTGCGAGTATTAGGATAAAAAATGCTATCATAGTGTTTTATTCTGGTTTAAATTGCAACAGTGTTCCGTTTTGTCATTTTAACCAAACCACCTAACCATAAAGATTTTGTTTAATTTATTTGAATAGCAATCTCCACACTCTTTTACCTAACAAGAATAGTAGATGTCACATACTTGCCAGTTCCTCGTGTTGCCACCGCACTGTACAGCAGCAGCAGAGCTCCAGGGCCGGTCTCTTCCAGGAACTGACAAAATATTTGGACGTTACAAAACGTTTCAATCATTAGAGAGATTAAAATATACGAGTAATTTTTTATGTGCTTTTTAAAAATATTAGCTTTAAAGTTCAGTAAAAACTGTTTACTACAAAACTGCCTATATTTTTAGAGATGGAGAAATCTCTTCCATATCAACAAATTTTAATATATACTAAATAGGTAAATAAGCTAGGTAGTTGCATCACTAGTAGAAACTATTCTATTTGTAGTTAGTCAGATATCTCGTGTGCACAGAAAAGCAGCTTGTGACTTTTTTTAAAATTTTGATTGCCAAATATTCTAGAATTCTTAAAAAAAGTTATTACAAATATTTATCTTGTACTTACACTGTACAGAAAACAATTATAAAACAAACTTACAAAATGAACGTAGCGTTTAAGGAATATTTGAAGATCCTCCAAATTTGTTACTTCAAATAGATGGAGCTGGAAATAGAAGAGATGAAATAATATGATACACTTGCTGAAAGGCAAACCTAACTATCTGACAGAGGAGGAGGACACTAAGAAACAACTCTCTCCCACAAGAAATTACTCCTATTACTAGAGGTGGGTTAAAAAAAATATACATAAAAAATAAAAATAAAAAATGACGCCACTGAGTTGAATGGAAACGCCACACCAATAGTCATAAATTGGAGGGGGGCTACAGATACAAAAAAATTGCTATTCAAATGTAACTTAAAACTTAAAAGATTTTTTAATATGTTTTTAACTGAAATTATTTCTATAGATGTTCACATTGGGAAAGTAGAATTCCTTTTAACAGCCATACCGTATTAAACAGCCACAGGAAATCTTACCTCTTCAACACTGTTCACTTGACTATAAAATATATTTTAGTTTGTACTGTGGATAAATTAGGTATTTAGTAGGGAAGAATGACAACTTACAAACTCATATACAACTAGGGGACAGGGGTGTATTTACATATGGGCTAAATGGGCTGTAGCCCAGGACGGCAGAATTCGGGGGGAATGATTCATGTACATTTTATGATGTTTATAATATACCCTTAATCAATCGAACCTACGTACTCATGTCTATAGTAAAAATTAATAATTAAATAAAAAAATTTATAATTAACAAAACACAAAAATTTAATGATTAAATTAATTATATACTGGTTTAGGATACAGGTCTGCTGTGAAAGGGGACTAAATTGTTATTTAAGTAATTATTTTTGGCCATATTTTAAAGAAAATTGTACAAAATATATACAAATACCGCTTATAAAAAAAAAAAATAAAAAATTGTATAATGTTATCACCAAGAGACAAAACATATAATTTAAAAGTAGGTTCTGGCCAAGGTTTGTGGCTATAGATCAAGTATTGTTATCAATCTTACGAACATTAAACCACTCACAAACTACCTATTTTATATGAAATATTTAGTTAATTTAATGCCCTTTCCTTGTGTATATAGGGTTATTGTTAAACAAAAATTGCAAAGCTTTGTTAGTAAATATTAAATAACAACATTTTTAAATTAGCCAAATTTACCAAAGTTTTTAGTTTCAAGAGCTTTAGTTTCATAGTAGTTGATTGTAAAAATTAACTTTATGCATGCAAGTGTTGGAAATTGTCTCTACTTTATTTTTGTTAATGACATATTTTTAGAAAAATGTATGGTTTCAAAGTTAAAATCAAAATAATAAAAAAAGTATTAAAATTTCAAACTTTTTTTCAGATATCTCGAAAGTTATAAGGAATATCTTTAAACAAACTTCAAATTCTTATTTATCACCCCAAAAAACTTACAAAACAGCAGAAAAAATCCATATTATATTTTTTTACGTGAAAGTATCCATAGATAGACCATCGATGTATACTACTGGATTGAACTCTAAATGAGCCCCAAACGGTCCGGCGTGGATAGCGCTGTAGGGCAACTGTGGAATCGGCGTCATTTCAACGACAGTGCGCGCCGCCGTTTACACACTCCTGTACCACAACAGAGTAGTTAAAGTGCATTGAAATTTATATATTCCGTTTCTATATTAAATACTGAATCCAACAGTATAAATATTTTTTAGTTCCTAAACTAAACGTAATTATTAAAGGTGGAAATGTTTGAGAATCAATATTGTCGGACATGGAAAAGTCACTAAGCGAGGATTTTTTTTATTTTTGGGTCAGAAACAAACTCTCAGCGGGAAAGTTGTAGCCAATGAGACGAATTTCATGATTCGATCAAGAAACTTACGATAAAATGACTAGATCGTTGGCAATTGAATAAATAATAGTGGCGCGACGAAGTTCATTTTGAGCCTCGTGATCTCACTGAGGCTACCGCGGGCTTCTGGAGCTACAAATCTCGTAGTACATTCGATAATTATTGGTTGCTGTGTACAAATGAACATTTTTAATTAATAATTTATTTTGACATTTGTAATTCAAATGCCGTTTGTAATTCAAAGAGTTTCAGAAGATGTTTTTATGATTGCCAGTTTCATCTATAAGCTATCAGACATTCAGTCTGATAAACGATTAAACACCAAACAAGTCCTGAACCAAGCCTGCAACTTTTTTAAACACTCTGTTTTTAAAGTCAAACTGTGTCGATAAGGTTAATCATAGACTTTTATTAGTAAAGTTGATTGGAAACTTGTTTTTGAAAACTATCGGGCATCATAGGGCCAAAGAGGCAACCAGTGCTGCCAATTTGTCCGGTAGTGTCTGAGGCAGAAACTGACAAAACTAATTTTGTTCAAAAATGTTTAGTATTGTTAGATGTTTTTAGTTATAAAAAGTTACAAGTTAGTTTTAAGCTTTGATCAATAAAGTATACTAGAGATCGCCTCCTGATCGAAATTCGATCAAAATTTCAGTTGATGTGGACCTAAGAAGTTTACAAACATTTTATAACATGAACATCTGTTTTTCTTGTTTTTCTAGCAGTTGTTTTTACAACAACTGCCTAATGATTCAAAGAATCAATCATCCTCCCCTATAAGATTAACATTGAAACTTTAAAAGCCTGTGGGGCGTAGCCCTGGAGTCCGATGTGAATTAGAATGTGATTCTGCTCATCTACAGGACTATACCTTTCTGACGATATATATGAGCGGATTTCTCCTACGATGCATACGAGCTTAGCAAAAGGGAGGAAACGAAACATGCTTGCCTATTAATATATAGATGATTATAAAATGTAACTTACCATTTTCATTTGTTTGTAACCCCACCCTACACTTATGAACGTTTACTAAAAAGACATAGTCATCTTGAAATTTGGATTTTATACTGCAACAAAAACATTTGTATCAATAAATTTAAATGTTACATATAATTTTTTAAATGTCGATATTCTATACTGGGCTTCATTGTATTTCATAATAGAACAAGCTGTGTTACTGTATTGTGTAAAATAATATTTATTCAAACATTCATTTTAAATTCATAAACTGTAAGATTTTGTAATAAAAAGTAAGAGAAAATGGTTTAAATAACTGCCATAATTTACAAAGGGTTAAATCAATTCATAGAAGCAATTGAAAATAACATTTCACTTAAATTCCAAGTTTGAACTAATTTTAAAATTAAAATAACGATAAATAGTAGCCAATATGTGTGTTTATGGAAGCAGAGTATACTTGAGAACACGAATCAAAAGATTTGGTATATATAAAAAATTTCATTGCCTTAAAAATGCAATTTAAGTAAGCGCACGTCACGATTTTCCCTATGCTGCCCGTGTTAGCGGCCGGCGCTGTTGCCCTACAGCGCTCATCTCGGCCGGACCGCGAATCGGTTCGCTGCAACACGGGCGCGAGCAATCCAGTGGTATACATCGATGAGATAGACTATTAAAAATAAAGCACAAAATATGAAATTTCGACACAATATTAAAATTGATTTTTCGCTACTTTCCCATGGACGGATTTTGTCTGATTTTGGATATGTTATAAAGCAACATTTGTTGAGGTAAATACCACTTCAATCGCTTATGAAACAATTTTGCCCAGGTTTAATGGTTTTTTTTTTTTTTTTTTTTGGTTTGACTGGACTATATAGCCTATGTAAAGTAATTTACAGAGGAATTAAAAAACTACAAACAAGAGCGCAACTGTGGTTTGAAAGCCAATCAGTTAATACGTAAAAAATACACGTAAAACAGCATGATATAGAAAACAAATATTTTTTATTTACCTAACAACATAGTTTACAAAGGTCTTACCTTTTCAGTTAGCGTGTCCTGAAAAAAGTTGACAGAATGAGAGACCAATGGTTTGTCCTGAGGCAGGCAGATGATGGCCTTATTCTTCTCTCCGATCCTCCACAAGATGTTGCTCATGCCTTTGACAAGTGCCTCTAGCTGCCTCGATCTACTGGGCTTGAGGAATCTGTGAATCACAATTAGTGTTATATTGGTCCAACAGTGACAGTGAAATTTACTACCTCAATCTCAGTTCATGTTCAGGTTCCATACTATTGAAGAAATAAAAAACAGATAATTTTGCAAGCAATTAAAATCTTAAAGTATCCTCTGAGGGGTCGAAAATCATTGTGAAAATCTGTACAATAAGTCTCAATATAATTTCTAAGAAAATTACTAATAAAAATAAATCTTATAACAACTAGGGCCTTGTAGTGGCAAAGGCCCCTAAAAATCCCTAACATTGAGCTAAAAGTAATTTCCATGTCTTAGCCTCAACCAAAATTCATTTTAGACTTACATTTCTACAGAGTTGGCATTTTCCACTCTTTTCTCAAAGAGAAGGATTTTGATTATTTCAGCTTGCAAGACAGACAGTAATCCTCTGGTACTGTTGCGGGATCCTTTCAAGCCGTAGGACAACTCTTTGTCCGGCTCCCTGAAGACGAAACCCGTCCGCAGCCACTCGCCACGTGGCGGCGCCACCGCCGTGCCGAACACCACCGTCCGCAGCGCCTGGCAACACCAACAACAACAAGGCCATCACTGTAACGAACACCATGTGGTAGTCACAACAGGCTCAAACATTTGAGAAAGAGTTATTTTACAATTAACAACTTTTACGGACACAAGGATAGTATATTATCAACGCACAGAAACCGACAGGCCTGGGACTGGTAGCGAACTAAAGCGAACTGGGACTGTCGGCGAACCGACTCGGCCGATAGGCCGAGAGGCCTAATAAGTTAGGGTATAGATTATTCGTTTACGTCCGTTATTGAACTGATTACGCAATTTGTGAGGTTTAAAGATTAGAGTTAACTTTCGTACTACATCCATTCATAATTGATATAACTAAGCGACTGGGAAAATGCATAATTATTATTTAGTTAGAGATAACATATTTAGCG
The DNA here is from genome assembly GCA_030545055.2 of Neoaliturus tenellus. Classification (NCBI taxonomy): domain Eukaryota; kingdom Metazoa; phylum Arthropoda; class Insecta; order Hemiptera; family Cicadellidae; genus Neoaliturus; species Neoaliturus tenellus. Next base: position 219,373,387 of record CM061532.1, read on the forward strand.
GGGCTTAAGACAAAAGTTCTGTGTTAGTCAAAAGTAATTTACTCTCATGGGTGAAGAGCTCTCTAGAACCAATCTTTGTGTAAAAGTGATCAATCACCACGCGAGGCGTCCGCCCATCTTCAACTTATACCAATATTACTAATATATTACCGGTAATATTGACAACAGTAAATGTGTGAAGTTATTTTTGAGGATACTGCACTTTTCATCTCGCTGTCACGTGGCAGTTTCACCGGCAGCCAGAGGGTGTCGTGGCGCATCGACCTGGGCCGGAGGAGAGCACTGCCCCTGGTATTGAGCAGGTCGTGTCCTACCGTGAGGACGCCACGGTCGAGCGTGGCGGCGCGGCGCAACGCGCGACCTACCACCTCTCATCAGCCTCCTCCAGCACAAGAGTGATTTTCGGACTCATCTCACGAACTGGCATTATTTAATCAACGGTTAGGTTTAGGAATAATGTATTTCTAATGAAAATAAAACTTCGCTGCCGTAGGTTACAGTTATTTGCCTATTTAAGAAACAAATATCTTGACACCCTTATAGACCACGAAAACTAATGCCTGGGTCCCATCGGTTCCATAACATATTTATTATCATGATTCTTCTGTAAATTCACTAAGTACATACACAGTTTTGCAGCGTAAAGGGTATTTGTTTATAAATTAAATTGGTTGTTTATCAATTGATTTTTGCGATGGTTCTTCAATCTAAGTTTCTGCACAGACGGAAAATGTAATAGGCATTGGATTACTTGAATTGATAACCAAGTTGGCGCAAGCGTGTGCTCTTAATAAAAAAAATCGGCCTTAAAATTGTATTGTACACTGCAAAAAAAAAAATAAATAAATAGCAAATAAATAAATACGGTAAATGAAATGCAAGGAAAAGAAACAAAGAAGAAAAATGGTCCATTTTAAAATATGTTACAAATAAATTATCTTAACTCGGAAAAAAACAAAAATGTAATGAGGTATATTAAATAATAATATTGCATGTCCACATACCCCGCAGAAGATCATGATGTAAGGGGAAGCAGGACTTCGGAAGTGGGGATTTTTAGGTGGTGGGAATTTAACTCGTGACTTTCGACAGTAAATTTGTATTGATAAAGGTATTACTTGTGAGCGTACTTACCACGGCAGTCTCCTCTGTGATGGGGTCGCCGCCGACCACGGCCACACGGCCCGAGGGCTGGTCCTGGTTGCGGGCGTACATCACCCGGTCTGCAACATCAACACAAGTCACACATCCACTGGACACAACAACCACAACCACGCGGCCCGAGGGTCGGTCCTGGTTGCGGACGTGCATCACCCGGTCTGCAACATCAACACCCAAGTCACACATCCACTGGACACAACAACCACAACCATGCGGCCCGATGGTCGGTCTTGGTTGCGGGCGTACATCACCCGGTCTGCAACATCAACACACAAGTCACACATCCACTGGACACAACAACCACAACCACGCGACCCGATGGTCGATCTTGGTTGCGGGCGTACATCACCCGGTCTGCAACATCAACACCCAAGCCACACATCCACTGGACACAACAACCACAACCACGCAGTCCGAGGGTCGGTCCTGGTTGCGGACGTGCATCACCCGGTCTGCAACATCAACACCCAAGTCACACATCCACTGGACACAACAACCACAACCATGCGGCCCGATGGTCGGTTTGGGTTGCGGGCGTAAATCACACGGTCTGCAAAATCAACACCCAAGTCACACATCCACTGGACACAACAACCACAACCACGCGGCCCGATGGTCGATCTTGGTTGCGGGCGTACATCACCCGGTCTGCAACATCAACACACAAGTCACACATACACTGGACACAACAACTTCAACCACACGGCCCGAGGGCCGGTCCTGGTTGCGGACGTGCATCACCCGGTCTGCAACATCAACACACAAGTCACACATCCACTGGACACAACAACCACAACCACGCGGTCCGAGGGTCGGTCCTGGTTGCGGACGTGCATCACCCGGTCTGCAACATCAACACCCAAGCCACATATCCACTGGACACAACAACCACAACCACGCGGTCCGATGGTCGGTCTTGGTTGTGGACGTGCATCACCCGTTCTGCAACATCAACACCCAAGCCACACATCCACTGGACACAAAAACCACAACCACGCGGTCCGAGGGTCGGTCCTGGTTGCGGACGTGCATCACCCGGTCTGCAACATCAACACACAAGTCACACATCCACTGGACACAACAACCACAACCACGCGGTCCGATGGTCGGTCTTGGTTGCGGACGTGCATCACCCGGTCTGCAACATCAACACCCAAGCCACACATCCACTGGACACAACAACCACAACCACGCGGTCCGAGGGTCGGTCCTGGTTGCGGACGTGCATCACCCGGTCTGCAACATCAACACACAAGTCACACATCCTCTGGACACAACAACCACAACCACGTGGCCCGATGGTCGATCTTGGTTGCGGACGTGCACCACCCGGTCTGCAACATCAACACACAAGTCACACATCCACTGGACACAACAACTTCAACCACACGGCCCGAGGGCCGGTCCTGGTTGCGGACGTTCATCACCCGGTCTGCAACATCAACACACAAGTCACACATCCACTGGACACAACAACCACAACCACGCGGTCCGATGGTCGGTCTTGGTTGCGGACGTGCATCACCCGGTCTGCAACATCAACACACAAGTCACACATCCACTGGACACAACAACTTCAACCACACGGCCCGAGGGCCGGTCCTGGTTGCGGACGTGCATCACCCGGTCTGCAACATCAACACACAAGTCACACATCCACTGGACTCAACAACCACAACCAAGCGGTCCGATGGTCGGTCTTGGTTGCGGACGTGCATCACCCGGTCTGCAACATCAACACCCAAGCCACACATCCACTGGACACAACAACCACAACCACGCGGCCCGAGGGTCTTTCCTGGTTGCGGACGTGCATCACCCGGTCTGCAACATCAACACCCAAGTCACACATCCACTGGACACAACAACCACAACCATGCGGCCCGATGGTCGGTCTTGGTTGCGGGCGTACATCACCCGGTCTGCAACATCAACACATAAGTCACACATCCACTGGACATAACAACCACAACCACGCGACCCGATGGTCGATCTTGGTTGCGGGCGTACATCACCCGGTCTGCAACATCAACACCCAAGCCACACATCCACTGGACACAACAACCACAACCACACAGTCCGAGGGTCGGTCCTGGTTGCGGACGTGCATCACCCGGTCTGCAACATCAACACCCAAGTCACACATCCACTGGCCACAACAACCACAACCATGCGGCCCGATGGTCGGTCCTGGTTGCGGACGTGCATCACCCGGTCTGCAACATCAACACACAAGTCACACATCCACTGGACACAACAACCACAACCACGCGGCCCGATGGTCGATCTTGGTTGCGGACGTGCACCACCCGGTCTGCAACATCAACACACAAGTCACACATACACTGGACACAACAACTTCAACCACACGGCCCGAGGGCCGGTCCTGGTTGCGGACGTGCATCACCCGGTCTGCAACATCAACACACAAGTCACACATCCACTGGACACAACAACCACAACCACGCGGTCCGAGGGTCGGTCCTGGTTGCGGACGTGCATCACCCGGTCTGCAACATCAACACCCAAGCCACATATCCACTGGACACAACAACCACAACCACGCGGTCCGATGGTCGGTCTTGGTTGTGGACGTGCATCACCCGTTCTGCAACATCAACACCCAAGCCACACATCCACTGGACACAAAAACCACAACCACGCGGTCCGAGGGTCGGTCCTGGTTGCGGACGTGCATCACCCGGTCTGCAACATCAACACACAAGTCACACATCCACTGGACACAACAACCACAACCACGCGGTCCGATGGTCGGTCTTGGTTGCGGACGTGCATCACCCGGTCTGCAACATCAACACCCAAGCCACACATCCACTGGACACAACAACCACAACCACGCGGTCCGAGGGTCGGTCCTGGTTGCGGACGTGCATCACCCGGTCTGCAACATCAACACACAAGTCACACATCCTCTGGACACAACAACCACAACCACGTGGCCCGATGGTCGATCTTGGTTGCGGACGTGCACCACCCGGTCTGCAACATCAACACACAAGTCACACATCCACTGGACACAACAACTTCAACCACACGGCCCGAGGGCCGGTCCTGGTTGCGGACGTACATCACCCGGTCTGCAACATCAACACACAAGTCACACATCCACTGGACACAACAACCACAACCACGCGGTCCGATGGTCGGTCTTGGTTGCGGACGTGCATCACCCGGTCTGCAACATCAACACACAAGTCACACATCCACTGGACACAACAACTTCAACCACACGGCCCGAGGGCCGGTCCTGGTTGCGGACGTGCATCACCCGGTCTGCAACATCAACACACAAGTCACACATCCACTGGACTCAACAACCACAACCAAGCGGTACGATGGTCGGTCTTGGTTGCGGACGTGCATCACCCGGTCTGCAACATCAACACCCAAGCCACACATCCACTGGACACAACAACCACAACCACGCGGCCCGAGGGTCTTTCCTGGTTGCGGACGTGCATCACCCGGTCTGCAACATCAACACCCAAGTCACACATCCACTGGACACAACAACCACAACCATGCGGCCCGATGGTCGGTCTTGGTTGCGGGCGTACATCACCCGGTCTGCAACATCAACACATAAGTCACACATCCACTGGACACAACAACCACAACCACGCGACCCGATGGTCGATCTTGGTTGCGGGCGTACATCACCCGGTCTGCAACATCAACACCCAAGCCACACATCCACTGGACACAACAACCACAACCACACAGTCCGAGGGTCGGTCCTGGTTGCGGACGTGCATCACCCGGTCTGCAACATCAACACCCAAGTCACACATCCACTGGCCACAACAACCACAACCATGCGGCCCGATGGTCGGTCCTGGTTGCGGACGTGCATCACCCGGTCTGCAACATCAACACACAAGTCACACATCCACTGGACACAACAACCACAACCACGCGGCCCGATGGTCGATCTTGGTTGCGGACGTGCACCACCCGGTCTGCAACATCAACACACAAGTCACACATCCACAGGACACAACAACTTCAACCACACGGCCCGAGGGCCGGTCCTGGTTGCGGACGTTCATCACCCGGTCTGCAACATCAACACACAAGTCACACATCCACTGGACACAACAACCACAACCACGCGGTCCGAGGTTCGGTCCTGGTTGCGGACGTGCATCACCCGGTCTGCAACATCAACACCCAAGCCACACATCCACTGGACACAACAACCACAACCACGCGGTCCGATGGTCGGTCTTGGTTGCGGACGTGCATCACCCGGTCTGCAACATCAACACACAAGTCACACATCCACTGGACACAACAACTTCAACCACACGGCCCGAGGGCTGGTCCTGGTTGCGGACGTGCATCACCCAGTCTGCAACATCAACACACAAGTCACACATCCACTGGACACAACAACCACAACCACGCGGTCCGATGGTCGGTCTTGGTTGCGGACGTGCATCACCCGGTCTGCAACATCAACACCCAAGCCACACATCCACTGGACACAAAAACCACAACCACGCGGTCCGAGGGTCGGTCCTGGTTGCGGACGTGCATCACCCGGTCTGCAACATCAACACACAAGTCACACATCCACTGGACACAACAACCACAACCACGCGGTCCGATGGTCGGTCTTGGTTGCGGACGTGCATCACCCGGTCTGCAACATCAACACCCAAGCCACACATCCACTGGACACAACAACCACAACCACGCGGTCCGAGGGTCGGTCCTGGTTGCGGACGTGCATCACCCGGTCTGCAACATCAACACACAAGTCACACATCCTCTGGACACAACAACCACAACCACGTGGCCCGATGGTCGATCTTGGTTGCGGACGTGCACCACCCGGTCTGCAACATCAACACACAAGTCACACATCCACTGGACACAACAACTTCAACCACACGGCCCGAGGGCCGGTCCTGGTTGCGGACGTTCATCACCCGGTCTGCAACATCAACACACAAGTCACACATCCACTGGACACAACAACCACAACCACGCGGTCCGATGGTCGGTCTTGGTTGCGGACGTGCATCACCCGGTCTGCAACATCAACACACAAGTCACACATCCACTGGACACAACAACTTCAACCACACGGCCCGAGGGCCGGTCCTGGTTGCGGACGTGCATCACCCGGTCTGCAACATCAACACACAAGTCACACATCCACTGGACTCAACAACCACAACCACGCGGTCCGATGGTCGGTCTTGGTTGCGGACGTGCATCACCCGGTCTGCAACATCAACACCCAAGCCACACATCCACTGGACACAACAACCACAACCACGCGGCCCGAGGGTCTTTCCTGGTTGCGGACGTGCATCACCCGGTCTGCAACATCAACACCCAAGTCACACATCCACTGGACACAACAACCACAACCATGCGGCCCGATGGTCGGTCTTGGTTGCGGGCGTACATCACCCGGTCTGCAACATCAACACATAAGTCACACATCCACTGGACACAACAACCACAACCACGCGACCCGATGGTCGATCTTGGTTGCGGGCGTACATCACCCGGTCTGCAACATCAACACCCAAGCCACACATCCACTGGACACAACAACCACAACCACACAGTCCGAGGGTCGGTCCTGGTTGCGGCCGTGCATCACCCGGTCTGCAACATCAACACCCAAGTCACACATCCACTGGCCACAACAACCACAACCATGCGGCCCGATGGTCGGTCCTGGTTGCGGACGTGCATCACCCGGTCTGCAACATCAACACACAAGTCACACATCCACTGGACACAACAACCACAACCACGCGGCCCGATGGTCGATCTTGGTTGCGGACGTGCACCACCCGGTCTGCAACATCAACACACAAGTCACACATCCACAGGACACAACAACTTCAACCACACGGCCCGAGGGCCGGTCCTGGTTGCGGACGTTCATCACCCGGTCTGCAACATCAACACACAAGTCACACATCCACTGGACACAACAACCACAACCACGCGGTCCGAGGGTCGGTCCTGGTTGCGGACGTGCATCACCCGGTCTGCAACATCAACACCCAAGCCACACATCCACTGGACACAACAACCACAACCACGCGGTCCGATGGTCGGTCTTGGTTGCGGACGTGCATCACCCGGTCTGCAACATCAACACACAAGTCACACATCCACTGGACACAACAACTTCAACCACACGGCCCGAGGGCTGGTCCTGGTTGCGGACGTGCATCACCCAGTCTGCAACATCAACACACAAGTCACACATCCACTGGACACAACAACCACAACCACGCGGTCCGATGGTCGGTCTTGGTTGCGGACGTGCATCACCCGGTCTGCAACATCAACACCCAAGTCACACATCCACTGGACACAACAACCACAACCATGCGGCCCGATGGTCGGTCTTGGTTGCGGGCGTACATCACCCGGTCTGCAACATCAACACAAGTCACACATCCACTAAACACAACAACCACAACCACGCGGCCCGAGGGTCTTTCCTGGCTGCGGACGTGCATCACCCGGTCTGCAACATCAACACCCAAGTCACACATCCACTGGACACAACAACCACAACCATGCGGCCCGATGGTCGGTCTTGGTTGCGGGCGTACATCACCCGGTCTGCAACATCAACACATAAGTCACACATCCACTGGACACAACAACCACAACCACGCGACCCGATGGTCGATCTTGGTTGCGGGCGTACATCACCCGGTCTGCAACATCGACACCCAAGCCACACATCCACTGGACACAACAACCACAACCACGCAGTCCGAGGGTCGGTCCTGGTTGCGGACGTGCATCACCCGGTCTGCAACATCAACACCCAAGCCACACATCCACTGGACACAAAAACCACAACCACGCGGTCCGAGGGTCGGTCCTGGTTGCGGACGTGCATCACCCGGTCTGCAACATCAACACACAAGTCACACATCCACTGGACACAACAACCACAACCACGCGGTCCGATGGTCGGTCTTGGTTGCGGACGTGCATCACCCGGTCTGCAAAATCAACACCCAAGCCACACATCCACTGGACACAACAACCACAACCACGCGGTCTGAGGGTCGGTCCTGGTTGCGGACGTACATCACCCGGTCTGCAACATCAACACACAAGTCACACATCCACTGGACACAACAACCACAACCACGCGGTCCGATGGTCGGTCTTGGTTGTGGACGTGCATCACCCGGTCTGCAACATCAACACACAAGTCACACATCCACTGGACACAACTACCACAACCACACGGTCCGATGGTCGGTCTTGGTTGCGGACGTGCATCACCCGGTCTGCAACATCAACACCCAAGCCACACATCCACTGGACACAACCACAACCACGCGGTCCGAGGGTCGGTCCTGGTTGCGGAACGTGCATCACCCGGTCTGCAACATCAACACACAAGTCACACATCCACTGGACACAACAACCACAACCACGCGGTCCGAGGGTCGGTCCTGGTTGCGGACGTGCATCACCCGGTCTGCAACATCAACACACAAGTCACACATCCACTGGACACAACAACCACAACCACGCGGTCCGATGGTCGGTCTTGGTTGCGGACGTGCATCACCCGGTCAGCAACATCATCACCCAAGCCACAAATCCACTGGACACAAAAACCACAACCACGCGGTCCGAGGGTCGGTCCTGGTTGCGGACGTGCATCACCCGGTCTGCAACATCAACACACAAGTCACACATCCACTGGACACAACAACCACAACCACGCGGTCCGATGGTCGGTCTTGGTTGCGGACGTGCATCACCCGGTCTGCAACATCAACACCCAAGCCACACATCCACTGGACACAACAACCACAACCACGCGGTCCGAGGGTCGGTCCTGGTTGCGGACGTACATCACCCGGTCTGCAACATCAACAAACAAGTCACACATCCACTGGACACAACAACCACAACCACGCGGTCCGATGGTCGGTCTTGGTTGTGGACGTGCATCACCCGGTCTGCAACATCAACACACAAGTCACACATCCACTGGACACAACAACCACAACCACACGGTCCAATGGTCGGTCTTGGTTGCGGACGTGCATCACCCGGTCTGCAACATCAACACCCAAGCCACACATCCACTGGACACAACCACAACCACGCGGTCCGAGGGTCGGTCCTGGTTGCGGAACGTGCATCACCAGGTCTGCAACATCAACACACAAGTCACACATCCACTGGACACAACAACCACAACCACGCGGCCCGATGGTCGATCTTGGTTGCGGACGTGCACCACCCGGTCTGCAACATCAACACACAAGTCACACATCCACTGGACACAACAACTTCAACCACACGGCCCGAGGGCCGGTCCTGGTTGCGGACGTGCATCACCCGGTCTGCAACATCAACACACAAGTCACACATCCACTGGACACAACAACCACAACCACGCGGTCCGAGGGTCGGTCCTGGTTGCGGACGTGCATCACCCGGTCTGCAACATCAACACCCAAGCCACACATCCACTGGACACAACAACCACAACCACGCGGTCCGATGGTCGGTCTTGGTTGCGGACGTGCATCACCCGGTCTGCAACATCAACACACAAGTCACACATTCACTGGACACAACAACTTCAACCACACGGCCCGAGGCCCGGTCCTGGTTGCGGACGTGCATCACCCGGTCTGCAACATCAACACACAAGTCACACATCCACTGGACACAACAACTACAACCACGCGGTCCGATGGTCGGTCTTGGTTGCGGACGTGCATCACCCGGTCTGCAACATCAACACCCAAGCCACACATCCACTGGACACAAAAACCACAACCACGCGGTCCGAGGGTCGGTCCTGGTTGCGGACGTGCATCACCCGGTCTGCAACATCAACACCCAAGCCACACATCCATTGGACACAACAACCACAACCACGTGGCCCGATGGTCGGTTTTGGTTGCGGGCGTACATCATCCGGTCTGCAACATCAACACACAAGTCACACATCCACTGGACACAACAACCACAACCACGCGGTCCGATGGTCGGTCTTGGTTGCGGACGTGCATCACCCGGTCTGCAACATCAACACCCAAGCCAAACATCCACTGGACACAACAACCACAACCACGCGGTCCGAGGGTCGGTCCTGGTTGCGGACGTACATCACCCGGTCTGCAACATCAACACACAAGTCACACATCCACTGGACACAACAACCACAACCACGCGGTCCGATGGTCGGTCTTGGTTGTGGACGTGCATCACCCGGTCTGCAACATCAACACACAAGTCACACATCCACTGGACACAACAACCACAACCACACGGTCCGATGGTCGGTCTTGGTTGCGGACGTGCATCACCCGGTCTGCAACATCAACACCCAAGCCACACATCCACTGGACACAACAACCACAACCACGCGGTCCGAGGGTCGGTCCTGGTTGCGGACGTGCATCACCCGGTCTGCAACATCAACACACAAGTCACACATCCACTGGACACAACAACCACAACCACGCGGTCCGATGGTCGGTCTTGGTTGCGGACGTGCATCACCCGGTCTGCAACATCAACACCCAAGTCACACATCCACTGGACACAACAACCACAACCACGCGGTCCGAGGGTCGGTCCTGGTTGCGGACGTGCATCACCCGGTCTGCAACATCAACACCCAAGCCACTCATCCACTGGACACAACAACCACAACCATGCGGTCCGAGGGTCGATCCTGGTTGCGGACGTGCATCACCCGGTCTGCAACATCAACACCCAAGTCACACATCCACTGGACACAACAACCACAACCACGCGGCCCGATGGTCGGTCTTGGTTGCAGGCGTACACCACCCGGTCTGCAACATCAACACACAAGTCACACATCCACTGGACACAACAACTTCAACCACGCGGCCCGATGGTCGGTCTTGGTTGCGGGCATACATCACCCGGTTTGCAACATCAACACACAAGTCACACATCCACCTCACACAACAACTACAAACATGCGGCGCGGGGGTCGGTGCTGGTTGCGGACGTACATCACCCGGTCTGCAACATCAACACACAAGTCACACATCCACTTCACACAACAACTACAACCACGCGGTCCGAGGGTCGGTGCTGGTTGCGGACGTACATCACCCGGTCTGCAACATCAACACACAAGTCACACATCCACTTCACACAACAACTACAACCATGCGGCGCGGGGGTCGGTGCTGGTTGCGGACGTACATCACCCGGTCTGCAACATCAACACACAAGTCACACATCCACTTCACACAACAACTACAACCATGCGGCGCGGGGGTCGGTGCTGGTTGCGGACGTACATCACCCGGTCTGCAACATCAACACACAAGTCACACATCCACTTCACACAACAACTACAACCACGCGGTCCGAGGGTCGGTGCTGGTTGCGGACGTACATCACCCGGTCTGCAACATCAACACACAAGTCACACATCCTCTGGACACAACAACTACAACCATGCGGCGCGGGGGTCGGTGCTGGTTGCGGACGTACATCAACCGTTCTGCAACATCAACACCCAAGCCACACATCCACTGGACACAACAACCCAACCACGCGGTCCGATGGTCGGTCTTGGTTGCGGACGTGCATCACCCGGTCTGCAACATCAACACCAAAGTCACACATCCACTGGACACAACAACTACAACCACGCGGTCCGAGGGTTGGTCCTGGTTGCGGACGTACATCACCCGGTCTGCAACATCAACACCCAAGCCACACATCCACTGGACACAACAACCACAACCATGCGGTCCGAGGGTCGATCCTGGTTGCGGACGTGCATCACCCGGTCTGCAACATCAACACCCAAGCCACACATCCACTGGACACAACAACCACAACCACGCGGCCCAATGGTCGGTCTTGGTTGCGGGCGTACATCACCCGGTCTGCAACATCAACACGCAAGTCACACATCCACTGGACACAACAACCACAACCACGCGGCCCGATGGTCGGTCTTGGTTGCGGGCGTACATCACCCGGTTTGCAACATCAACACACAAGTCACACATCCACCTTACACAACAACTACAACCATGCGGCGCGGGGGTCGGTGCTGGTTGCGGACGTACATCACCCGGTCTGCAACATCAACACACAAGTCACACATCCACTTCACACAACAACTACAACCATGCGGCGCGGGGGTCGTTGCTGGTTGCGGACGTACATCACCCGGTCTGCAACATCAACACACAAGTCAAACATCCACTTCACACAACAACTACAACCATGCGGCGCGGGGGTCGGTGCTGGTTGCGGACGTACATCACCCGGTCTGCAACATCAACACACAAGTCACACATCCACTTCACACAACAACTACAACCATGCGGCGCGGGGGTCGGTGCTGGTTGCGGACGTACATCACCCGGTCTGCAACATCAACACACAAGTCACACATCCACTTCACACAACAACTACAACCATGCGGCGCGGGGGTCGGTGCTGGTTGCGGACGTACATCACCCGGTCTGCAACATCAACACCCAAGCCACACATCCACTGGACACAACAACCACAACCACGCGTTCCGATGGTCGGTCTTGGTTGCGGACGTGCATCACCCGGTCTGCAACATCAACACCCAAGCCACACATCCACTGGACACAAAAACCACAACCACGCGGTCCGAGGGTCGGTCCTGGTTGCGGACGTGCATCACCCGGTCTGCAACATCAACACCCAAGCCACACATCCATTGGACACAACAACCACAACCACGCGGCCCGATGGTCGGTTTTGGTTGCGGGCGTACATCATCCGGTCTGCAACATCAACACACAAGTCACACATCCACTGGACACAACAACCACAACCACGCGGTCCGATGGTCGGTCTTGGTTGCGGACGTGCATCACCCGGTCTGCAACATCAACACCCAAGCCAAACATCCACTGGACACAACAACCACAACCACGCGGTCCGAGGGTCGGTCCTGGTTGCGGACGTACATCACCCGGTCTGCAACATCAACACACAAGTCACACATCCACTGGACACAACAACCACAACCACGCGGTCCGATGGTCGGTCTTGGTTGTGGACGTGCATCACCCGGTCTGCAACATCAACACACAAGTCACACATCCACTGGACACAACAACCACAACCACACGGTCCGATGGTCGGTCTTGGTTGCGGACGTGCATCACCCGGTCTGCAACATCAACACCCAAGCCACACATCCACTGGACACAACAACCACAACCACGCGGTCCGAGGGTCGGTCCTGGTTGCGGACGTGCATCACCCGGTCTGCAACATCAACACACAAGTCACACATCCACTGGACACAACAACCACAACCACGCGGTCCGATGGTCGGTCTTGGTTGCGGACGTGCATCACCCGGTCTGCAACATCAACACCCAAGTCACACATCCACTGGACACAACAACCACAACCACGCGGTCCGAGGGTCGGTCCTGGTTGCGGACGTGCATCACCCGGTCTGCAACATCAACACCCAAGCCACTCATCCACTGGACACAACAACCACAACCATGCGGTCCGAGGGTCGATCCTGGTTGCGGACGTGCATCACCCGGTCTGCAACATCAACACCCAAGTCACACATCCACTGGACACAACAACTTCAACCACGCGGCCCGATGGTCGGTCTTGGTTGCGGGCATACATCACCCGGTTTGCAACATCAACACACAAGTCACACATCCACCTCACACAACAACTACAAACATGCGGCGCGGGGGTCGGTGCTGGTTGCGGACGTACATCACCCGGTCTGCAACATCAACACACAAGTCACACATCCATTTCACACAACAACTACAACCATGCGGCGCGGGGGTCGGTGCTGGTTGCGGACGTACATCACCCGGTCTGCAACATCAACACACAAGTCACACATCCACTTCACACAACAACTACAACCATGCGGCGCGGGGGTCGGTGCTGGTTGCGGACGTACATCACCCGGTCTGCAACATCAACACACAAGTCACACATCCACTTCACACAACAACTACAACCATGCGGCGCGGGGGTCGGTGCTGGTTGCGGACGTACATCACCCGGTCTGCAACATCAACACACAAGTCACACATCCACTTCACACAACAACTACAACCACGCGGTCCGAGGGTCGGTGCTGGTTGCGGACGTACATCACCCGGTCTGCAACATCAACACACAAGTCACACATCCTCTAGACACAACAACTACAACCATGCGGCGCGGGGGTCGGTGCTGGTTGCGGACGTACATCAACCGGTCTGCAACATCAACACCCAAGCCACACATCCACTGGACACAACAACCCAACCACGCGGTCCGATGGTCGGTCTTGGTTGCGGACGTGCATCACCCGGTCTGCAACATCAACACCAAAGTCACACATCCACTGGACACAACAACTACAACCACGCGGTCCGAGGGTTGGTCCTGGTTGCGGACGTACATCACCCGGTCTGCAACATCAACACCCAAGCCACACATCCACTGGACACAACAACCACAACCATGCGGTCCGAGGGTCGATCCTGGTTGCGGACGTGCATCACCCGGTCTGCAACATCAACACCCAAGCCACACATCCACTGGACACAACAACCACAACCACGCGGCCCGATGGTCGGTCTTGGTTGCGGGCGTACATCACCCGGTCTGCAACATCAACACACAAGTCACACATCCACTGGACACAACAACCACAACCACGCGGCCCGATGGTCGGTCTTGGTTGCGGGCGTACATCACCCGGTTTGCAACATCAACACACAAGTCACACATCCACCTTACACAACAACTACAACCATGCGGCGCGGGGGTCGGTGCTGGTTGCGGACGTACATCACCCGGTCTGCAACATCAACACACAAGTCACACATCCACTTCACACAACAACTACAACCATGCGGCGCGGGGGTCGGTGCTGGTTGCGGACGTACATCACCCGGTCTGCAACATCAACACACAAGTCACACATCCACTTCACACAACAACTACAACCATGCGGCGCGGGGGTCGGTGCTGGTTGCGGACGTACATCACCCGGTCTGCAACATCAACACACAAGTCACACATCCACTTCACACAACAACTACAACCATGCGGCGCGGGGGTCGGTGCTGGTTGCGGACGTACATCACCCGGTCTGCAACATCAACACACAAGTCACACATCCACTTCACACAACTACTACAACCATGCGGCGCGGGGGTCGGTGCTGGTTGCGGACGTACATCACCCGGTCTGCAACATCAACACACAAGTCACACATCCACTTCACACAACAACTACAACCATGCGGCGCGGGGGTCGGTGCTGGTTACGGGTGTACGTCACCCGGTCTACAACATCAACACAAGTCACACATCCACTGGACACAACGACCACAACCAAGGTGCCCGAGGGTCGGTTCTGGTTGCAAACGCTTTATAAACAATTATCAAACGCTGGTTGTTGTTTTGCTTTTGTCTTAAACACATGCATGGCATTTGTTGTTTTCATTGACAAAACGGATAAAAAACGCCCTAAAATACTAACCTGCTTATGCGCTTATGACGGTCCTGGGGCTAAGCCCTGGCATATAAAAAACGAATGGCTTCACAACTTATTCCATTAAATTTTCCGCAATTTAATGTATATGGAGTTTCATAGTAAACGGTTTCAGTGTATTTTTAACTTAGCCCGTCAATTACAAATCTCGTACATCGTCTTTTATAAATATAGATAAGTAATTTATGGACAGACCCTGTCGTCTGAAATCAGATCTGATTGTCTATTTATGTGCCGGAACGTCTAAGTTTTAAATTTCCCGCCAATTTACATAAGTTATTTTTAAATTGCAATGAATATACTATAGTAAGATGCACGAAAATTGTCCGATGGAAATTATAACATCTGTCCCCCCACTTCACCCCCTCTCGCCCTGCCATGTTGCCATATTTGTTGTTACGTTTACCTCGTGTAATACAATATAAAAATTTGTTTCAGAATAAATTTGGCAACAATGTTTCGAGTCTCATCGGACAATTTTCGTGAATCCTACTATAATATAGTAGTTTTTTTCCCAAGGAGCAAAAGTGTATTTTTGATGTTTAATCGTTTTTTTTAACACGATTGAACAGCAAAAAGACACTTTTGCTCCGAGTGATGAACAAAGTTTATGTTTTATTTAGTGCTATAATTAAAAAGGAATAACTATATTTCTTAGTTGGCTTAATCCACAATATATATTAGTAATACTCAAGTAATACAGTAAAGTTCAAGCAAATTAACTTTTCTTGGAATTCTTTTATAATTATTGATATTATTATCTATATATTAATAGGCAAACATGTTTAATTTCCTCCTTTTTTCACAGCTTGTTTTCATAGGAGAAATCCCCGCATACCATAAGCAAGGTATTGCAATGTAGATGAGCAGAATCACGTTTTATTTACATCAGCCCACTGGGCTACACCCTAAAGGCTTTCAAAGTTTCAATGTTAATCTTATGAGACAAGATTGAATGACTCATTAGACAGCTGTTGTAATAACAAATGCTAGCAAATAAGAAAGAACCGATGCTTCTAACATATTGAGGGCGTTCACAAGCATTCACCGCAAAGCGATTTGTTTACGTTTTTGCTTATCACGTGACAAATCCCAAAAATAAAATATATGGAATTAGTCACGTGATTCTCAAAACGTAAACAAACCTATTTTGCGGTGGATGAACTTGAACATTGTTTTAACTAATTGGATCAAGTCGGTCCAGATCAACTGAAAAAATGTTGGTTGAATTTCAACCAGTTCAATCTCTAGTTATTAATACAGCATTATACTATTATAGACAGAGTAGGCCTACAAAATATCTCAAACAAAGCCTGTCTTGATTAGAACCCTGTATCTTGACATAAAAAGTTGAAAATTAAAATTCAATTTCTCTAAAATAAATTTAAAAATATATTAAAAGAATGCTCTACCTTCAGTGCTTTGTTGCCTCTTGGATGGACGCGGAGCTTCTGGCGCCAAAATGCAGCAAAGCAATTAAAAGTTTAGAGTAATCTCGATGTCATACCCTCATTGTAGGCAACAGATCGGAAGAGATGCAAAATTAGACACGCTATCTGTGTATACTGACTGACATGACATGAGGGCCTTTTTGTAACATCATGTAGTAAGAGCAACACATTAAGAATATCATCACGTAACACATTTTATCTGGCGAATTTGTGTAGTTTATAACTTATAATTATCATCAATCAGCATGATTAAACTTCCCTTTATTTTCAATAACATCCTCGATTATCGGCCCGATATGTTCTCGATGCTGTAAAACTCCTGCCAAACTATAATCATAATCAGCACGTTATCTTAAGTTATGTACCTCTAAAGTTTTTATTCAAGTACATGATCCTTGAAAAGTTAAGAATAAACTCCTACTAAATTAAGAATACCATCTTAGTTTGCCCGAAAATAACGTTATTTAAGGTCAAAAACAATACTGAATTTAATGTTCAATTGTTGTTTTGCAAGTGAAAAAATAACCCCTTCGCAGCAGACCTGCACGCCCTTCCAATGGAGTTTAGTGAGTTTGTTTCTAATTCGAGTACCAGGATTTCTAATCTAGCCAAGATGTATGTACAGTACATATACCACGTTTTATCAAAGTATGTTTATAACGTTAAGAAGAGTAGGAATAAAGTTGTGTTTATTTACTATATGAATCTCATGGGTAAGGGTAATGCGAATACATATTTTTTTTGTTTTACCATTGACCATTTAGGGGCGTTTTCCCGAAGTAAGTTTAAGCTTAAACTGAGTTTAAAACACATTTACCATATGTTTAGTATTGAATTAAACTACTTTTAAGTTAATCATAGTTTAACATGTTTGGGGAAAGCGGCCCTTAGTAACAATGGTTTCACTGTCCATTAACACCATTCTACACTGATATAAGATTGCCATGAAACTTTGTCATGTTGTTCTATAAATGCGTACCATATAGAGGGCTGCTCAAATTTGCTTAATTTTCTCTTATAACCCTCGAACTTCATAAAGTCATTCTATTAAACTTATTTACTTAATATCACTGTTGTCCGTTTCGACACTAAACAATGTTAATCACAATAATTTGTATCCTGTGAGATTTTCAAAACAGAACGTGATCTAGAAATACTGCAATATAAATGAACTAACCGTATTCTACATAGAAACGAGAGATGAAACTAAAACATGATGGACATTCATATTTTACATGTAGGTACTTACGATCTGGACATGTTATATCACCATGAGACGAAAGATAAATTGACTTTATTAGGTTAAAACTTACAGAAGAATATGAAACCATGTTGCTCGGAGGAGAGAGGTGGTTACACTGTTCACTGTTGTGTTGACGAAGGCCATGATTGGTGCTGAAGAGTTGCACCGGAAGTTGCAGCACGCGTGGCCGCAGCTTCGTCCGACATGACACGCCTGCACGCGCCCCCCCCCCTCAATCAGAGTGAGCAGATAAGTTGTTCAGCGTTTAGCGAGCTCCCTTCATCTTTCACCTGGGTCGGTCGACCAAATTTACCTTTACAGTAGCGTCATAACAAAGATGCAAAATAAAGCTAGCAGTGAATCCACTATACTTTTAATTGTTACTAGTCTATATTTTAACTTCAGCAGAAACGAAAATAAACCATTTCGACTTGTGTTCAATGAGTAATATAAATTCTTTATTGTTATAGAATTTTAAGTTATGTATGTATTAAGATTTTTATTTAAAAAATTAATAACCGTTTTCAAAATTGTTGTTTTTTTTTAACTGTTGTGGCGTTGTTATTATGAATTATAATTTTAAATTTAAGTCTTTTCTATTAAGTTACTATCTATTTATGTTTTATTCACGGTAAACTTTGATTTCTTTTGACGATTTTTAAAACCGTGGGAATATTTTGATACCAAAAGTCTTTATAGTTAGATCTACCATAATCACTGCAGTCTTAATAAAAACCCCGGCGTGAAGTCATGTTATGTCTTTGAAAGTTAAAAAAAATCTTATGCGAAAAATAGTCTAACTGGTTTCTCCAGTACGGCAAACTGGCATAATATGACGTTTGTAGTCCACACATTAGAAAAGCGTTTGATTTATAGTACCAAGTTCTGTAGGGCAAAAAACGAGGTCTTCGTATACATATTCATGGGGAGATTGTCACTAATTCTATTTTCCATTCTATCCATTCTTTTCCTTAATCTCCTCAGTAACCAAAAAGGCCCGGAAGATAGAATATTTGTGTACCTTGTAAGCAAGATCAAAATGTGAATCCCAGAAAGAAACACTCTTCAAGTGAAGATCAAGTCGTTGTTCATTACGATAATGAACAACGACCTCTCTCCCTTGAAGTCTTATCAGAATTATTTATCTATCACCAGGAAGAATAGAATCAGTCGCGTTTGAAGACCAAAAAGAGGACACTTACTTAACTAGTTGTATGTATAGAAAAGTGTCTCCCCAACAAATCCCGGAATTAGTTCCAAGGTGGTACTAATCTGGAAATTATGTGTTGCTTATTCTATTTTATTTTGACCTAGGATCAGGTAAAGTTTGTCGTGATGTTAGTATTTAAATAGTATTGTTAATTTGACCCTTCATTGACATTGACTTTTACATGGCAGTAAAAGTTAATAGGTTAATAAAAGTTAAGTATAGTTAATAACGCATGCACAGATATGGATAGAGATAGCCTATTGAGGCCAGAAATGATTATTCACAATGGCACATGAAGCCCCTCAAATTAATTTACAAATGGAGTTCATGTTCTATTCCAACGGGCTTCTTTATTTGTAACACTCCTTCACGTCCTTCACTACTTAAACGAAAAATTTGAGTTACGAAACTAATCAAAACTTCGACCATTTTTACTCATTAATCTCTCAAAATCCACCTTAATGTTTAACGGAGGAGCATTAAGAAGATAAAACTTGATGATAAGAAACGTTAATTAACCTCTAGTTATATACTGGAGGGTGGGAGCGAGCAAGTGGAGAGGAGCATGCCAAGTAGTTGGATACCGGATGAGCTACACGAGTTATCCGAAGTTGCAGGGGAGTAGTTATCCGAACCGAAGTGGATAACGGCAGCGGCGGTGGCGGAGTGACGTATCAGCAGCGGTGGTGTTGTAGTGTTGCGTGGCGTGAGACCAGCCCATCACCTGTCACGCCACCTCTCCTTAGATTAGCACCGATATATTTTCCTTCTTACACTTTATATGTCAAAACTTCAGCTTCAGACTAGAGTTACTTAAAAAATAGAGTTATTGTATGGCATTGTTTTTATTTTCTCATAAACATGGAATACTATTGTTGTCGAGATGGTGTTCACTGCAAGAGATGGCCGAAAGGCAAATTACCGCAGAAGGATCTTAATAGTATTTCTTATTCTAAATTGAAATGAGGATATACTTCTGCTGTTAATCACTTTGTTTTGAAAGTATCGAGTTAAGTGGTATACCAAACTTATGACAATTTTAATAATTCGGCTAAAATAATGTCTGTAAAATGGAAATTGAGTTTAAAGGGTAGATGACGCGCTACGTACTCCCGCGGAGGGAGACCGTCGGGCGCGGAGTATAAAAGCTCCTATTTAGTGCAATGTAGTTAGATTACGCGGGCTTTCGATGTGCGTCGAAAGCCCATATGATGTGGCCAGTTAAAATGCTATAGTTAAAAAATGGCTGTACAAAGTAGAAATTCCATTAATGGAAAAAGTTATAGTCCTCGAAGAACATGCAGTTCAGACCTGACGATGTGCTACTATGTATTGTAAATAGAAATGAACAATCTGCATACCGAAAACAAAGACCAAAAAGTAAATTTTCCATTTTCTTTTCTCTGATCTCTATGTTTTTTATGTTAATAAGGAAAGTATATAACGTTGACCAAGCCTTGTCACTTGGCTTTAATTCACATTATAGTATCATAAACAGGGTATTAGGTTTACACCAACAAACAACAGTACATTTTCACAGTTTCAAACCCGGAGCTTAAAAGTAGCGTTCTTTTATTTTTGTTTACCTTTCGTTTAAATTTCATTATCAAAATGCCAACTCAAGACTATCAGACTAAATAGCTTCTTCCTTGGATTGAGGCTGTTTATAAACTATTTTTGACCAACTCTCAATCTAAATTTAAAAGCAAATCTACCTGCTAAAATTTGAAATGCAATTCAAATATATCGCTATAAGACGGGTCTCGTATAGGATTTTACTGAAGAAATTATTAGCAACTAGAGAGTTATAATGTTTAAGCGGGTATCCTTTACTATGATACGTGTATATCTTCTTAATTTTATAAGGGGTTTGTCTGTTACGTCCCTTTTTCTCCTCGACCTACTCAACCGATTTTTAAGTTTGAGGTGTCATTTTAAAACATGATTCATTACGTGTGCGAATGGTGATAAAAATAGCTATTTGTGTATTAAGAGTCATCTTCACCCCTGGGCCAGTAACCCATTGTTGCGTAGTCGGCAATGTTAATCATACGGCTTTTATGCTCGTAAACGTCGTGAAATTTTTTTCAAAACTTTGGAAATAACAGTCCTGCGATAAAAGTAATATTTATTTTGGTTTATATGCTTGGAAAATTTTATTTCATAATAATCTTCATAAAGTCTTAAAAATTTTAACATTGATTTAATGGAGTAAAAATCAAATAAAAAGAGTTAGTTGCTGAAAACAGCTGACTCAACTGCGTCAATGTACGAACCACGTGCTCAGTATAAACATGTGTCCTTCACTGTAGCCAGTAACGGAATTAGTATTGATTATTATAATAAAAACAGTTTATCAGTTTTTAAACCGTACTATGATGATTAAGGTGTAGATAAATTAAATAAATTAAAAATAATGATAGAACTACGGTAAGCACTTGTACAAGATCGTCGTGGAGTTGAGTGAGGAGGTGAACGAGGTCTTCTTGATTAGATCTCAAAGCTATCCCGGCTTTGCTACACAAACTCCAAGCGGTCATTTAATTAAATCAAGTTTTCCAATTTCAACAATAGGTTATATATTAAACGTTTTATCATTTTAACTCCAAGTAAAATTAAACCGAATAAAATATGGGTTAATATGGGCTGTCTGGGAGAGTTGCTGCCTGCCGGTGGTTCTATACATCTTACAAGCCTTTACATCCGGAATAATGGTATTAGCCACCACACGGTGACAATTTAGTTTCCGAAAAATGATTAAATGATTAAACGAAACGCTGTTAAGTGTTTAATTTCCTTCACACAGCTATTATTCTAAAAACATCATACAGTTTACCTTTACAACCATAAGGACCTATCGGATAAAACATCAATCGTCCTAGAGACACCGTCGGGCGGTCGCCTACTTCTCCCTCCCTGCACTAACACCAACCGGAAACAGAGGCCTAAACCGAGCAGTTTATAAATACATGAAGTGATGTAAGACTCACCATCGCGGTGTTTCCGCTGCTTGTCGAGCCCCATGGTTCGTGTACCGTGTACCGTGTACCGTGTACCGTGTACGTGAGTGTGCCCCGACAGTGACAGTACATGTACGCTGCCACTGCAGAGCGCCACCCGCGGCGTGAGTTATGCGACGTGCACGCTCACTGCCTAGGTCCAACAATGGCAAACCTCATCGCCCCCTGGCATATCCGTGTTAAAAAAAAAAGATTAATGGCACTGGTGAATTTACTTTCTTTTGGTTCAAAGATTGAAACAGTCAATGCGATGCGTGAGTCACCCTCAACAGAGGATATTAAAAATTTATCAACGATCTGACTAATTTAGAAAATTTTAAACTAATTAAAAATAATAATAACTACAATAAGGTTGTTAAATAATTTACCAATTAACGGTGTTACCTCCTATACTTAAATCCATTCAAAATTGTGGCTATTTAAAATTTCCAATTTATAAACTAAGTGTAGTTAAAAAATTGTTTTCTAGGGACCTCAAAACGAAAAAGTATCATGGTCTAGGGCCTAAGTTTTACGATGAGGACTGCCGTAATTTTGTATTTCCCTTAGTTCTTAGTTTCCTAGTCATACAAGTTATTTTTAGACAATTGGATAAAAATACCTTCCAGTTCAATTTGTAATGTTTTCATTTTCTAGCTAAATATTTTAACATTAAAATAGTAAGCAGTTTCTAGTCTTTTCAGCTACAGCCCTGTTTTCTTGTAGGGAAATGATGGAACATTACCTTAGGTAACGTGTAGATTAAGATGAAGTTTCAAATTATACATAAAAAGCTTTTACGGGCATGTTGAAAACATTCAAATTGTAACATAAAAATAAAATTTTTGCTGTGACACATACAAAACATTCATTAAGCATTTTAATTATTTAACATACACTCAGAGGCCATGCAACATTGTTTTGGAATTAATTAAAAAATGTTTCTAACCACGAAAGCCATGGCCTCCATTCGCTCTTTGTTCGCTTCAGCACAGTTATTAAGTTTGAATCTTCGCGTGTTTCTACTGGTAATTGAATAAGGGATATATTTTTTGCTAACTATGTCAATTTGAGTAAACCTTCTTATTTAGTTTAAAATTGTGCTTTTTAAAATAAATCTAAGGTTTTGAAAACAAAACATACTTCATACTGATAGTTTATACAACTGGGAAGTTAAATTATTATGAACATGCAAAAATCTAAACGGCGCCGATTTGAACAGCGTAACGAAGAGAGGAAGCATGGGATTCCTGAAAGACATTCTGGATCTCTTCGAAACGAACCATACGGCAACGATAGCTATGTTGTTGACATTATTGGCGATTTCGATCAAAGTGCTGGGAAAACAAATCAACTCTCTAGATCTGAACCAACGGTTTCAAATAATGCGAAACTCAAAGAAGATGGTATGATTCAACCTGTAAATCATCCGACTTTAGGTTGCACAACTGAATTAAGAGGAAATACAATATATAACATTCTGTGGGTGATGGTGAATTTATTTAGCATATTTGCCAGTTATTTTTACATTAAAAACGCCTATGAAGGTTGGCAGACATCTCCAGTCGTCCAGGCTCTATCCAACAGTCAAATCCATTTCGAAAACATTTCGTTTCCAGCGGTGACAATTTGTTGGCCAAACAGTTTTAATAATGAATATCACTTTTTGGATTACGTAGAAAAATGTCTAGGATGTGAAGAGCCACGCTGCAACTCAAATGATACAGAATGTAGCTACGAAGATATGGCTACCCTTGCATTAGCGCATCTCATGTGTGTGAAGTATTCCCAGCACAGTCCATTCTTTAAAAAACTTTATAATTATTTGCCACAAGAAGCTATAGAAGGAAACGAATTTGATACCTACATGGAGAGGCTAGTTCCATCTTGTGAATTTGACAAAATAACATTGCAGATATCTCGTTCGGTAAACAATAGAAAAAATTACACCAGATGTGATGGTCAAGTGTTTCAACAGTTTTACTCGATGAGCGCATTTAATAGGTTGTGTATGACTTTTAATAGTATGAAGTTCGGAGACATTTTTAATGATAATGTCGTGACTTCTTCAGCATTTCAACAAAAAGTGAAAAATGATTCGTCAAGTTCAGAATCATTGTGGTCATTTGACAATATGATTGATTTCGAAGGGGGGTTAGAGACTGAACCTATTTATGGTCTGGACGGGCTGCTGATTATCATCAGAAAACATGAAAGGAAATATGAAAAACTATGCAAATACCTTGACAAAGATCTCGCTACTTTGATCCTACACAGTCCGAATGAAATTCCATTAAGCTCTGACAATGAGGGTTATGTCATAAATGAAAATGTTTTGAAGGATCTTATAGTGGAGCCAAAGATCACCCTGGCGCGTGAAGATCTGGCGCAGTACCCGCCGCAGCAACGGGGTTGCTTCTTCGCCCACGAGAGAGCGCTCGCTTTGTTTAGGTTCTATACAAAGATGAACTGTGAATTCGAGTGCCTTGTAAACACAACGTTAAACTTATGCGGTTGTTTGCCTTTCTTCTATCCACGACACAACGATTCGGTAAAGGTTTGTCTTCGACACTGTCCACAACCGAAATTCCGTTGCGACTGTCTACCAGACTGTAACTCTCTTACGTACGCAGTGACGACCCAGGAGTTGCCGATTCAGGACAACTCCACCCCTCACGCTTACGTAGAAGTGATGATGAAGGGCCAACAGTTCTATACGACGGTTCGATATAGCATCAACAGCCACGCCGAGTTCTTGGCCTACAGTCTCGGAATATTAGGGGTGTTTCTTGGATTTAGTGTAACTTGTGTGTGGCAGTTGATTTATTTTGGAATCGTCAAACTTTGGAAAGCTGTATTGTTTTATGGCATAAGAAAATAGCAGGAATACACTAAGCGACTAGTAAGGGACGATACTCATAGAAGGATACGACGTTGATGTAATATTGAAGGGAAATTTTATTTGTATATATTTTATTATATCTTCTAGTAGTATGAAAGCATTTTTCGTTTCCTCCTTTTTTCTCAGACCGTGTGTATCGCGGGAGAAATCCGCGATAACCGTTAGAAAGGTATAGTCCTATAGATGAGCAGAATCTCATTTCCAATCTACATCGGACTCCAGGGCTACGCCCCACAGGCTTTCAAAGTCCAGTGTTAATCTTTTAGAGGAAGGAGAATTGATTGAATCATTATACAGCTGTTGTAAAAACAACTGCGCTGGAAAAACATTGAGAACAGATGTTTTTAAACTTCATAGGTCCAGATCAACTGAGATTTAGGTCGAACTTCGATCAGGAGGCGATCTCTAGTTCTAATTTAATGACTGTGCCTACAAAAGCATTGGGCAGTATCAAAGCTACAAAACATCATACCCATTACCTGCCTTAAAATACGCCCTGGAACAAGGCCAACTGTTGGCTTGCCTGGAAGCATCGTGTCGGCGTCTTACACATTGATTAAGTGATTAAGAGATATATCAATCTCAAGTTTTCTGAAAATTTCTCAATATGACTAAATGAAAACTAGGAGAAAAATATGCAGTAAATATTCATCTAACATAAGTCAAATGTGATTGAAAACCTTTCAATTAAAGTTGTTTTTATGTAATTTTATTAATATTACATCCAGAAGAGGTTAATCAACAGCCTTCAGAAAAATTGAGGATAAATTATTAATTATACAGACAATAATGAAAGAAAATGGCGATTATCCACTAGCCATGCAATGTTGCACTATGTCACAGTTAATATTCACTAAACATTAAAGGGTCACGAGCTTTCTGGGTGTGGCACGTTTGCTGCAGGCTTGGAATCTGTACTTGGTGGTTCAGCAGTTTAATATAGGTTCATAATGTTTTGAAATTATTTATCGTGGTCTGAGTGAGAGAGAAAGGGGAATTTTATATTACGATACACAAAAGCCACGGAGTGCTGTAGAAATTTCAAAATTGAGAAGTTTATGCCTAATTTAAAACTTAATTTTTCATCTTCCTCTTTTCATTAAAACCATTAAAACCAAATTTCGAGTAATCGATAAAAGGCTATAACCAAAAATGTCAGAATCTAAATTTGAAGAGGTGCTCCATTATTTAAACCAATTATCATCAAGACTTGAGGCACTGGAGGAAAAGACAAATATAAGAGGAAACAGCAGTTTTGGTAGTTTGGGAGGAGGTATTAATAAGTCTAAAGTGAATCCAGGTAAATTGTTTGAACCTACTTCTGAAGATAACAGTGTTTTGAGTACCAGAAAGCAAAAAATTAATGATACCACGGAAACAAAAAAGGAACTTTAACTGGATTAGTTGCCGTTACAAATCGGTTTTTGTTTGACCCAATCAGTTTGACCAAACAAAGACAGAATAGGTTGTACAACAGTTTGTGGATATTAGCAGTGAACATGATTTCCATTATTGTGAGTATTACCTACATCATGAACGCCTACTACACATGGCAATCTTCTCCTATTGTCCAGGCTCTTTCCAACAGTGAACTCCACATTGATAACATTTCATTCCCCCTATTGATGGAGTTTCAATTTGCTGGCCCAACACTCTTAATGAAGATTACGACTTGATTGCCAACATAGAAAAATGTCTAGATTTAAAAAACGACATTTACAGTTTTAGTAATATGATTTGCAGCCGATCAGAAATGGCCACACTTGTATTGGCTTACCACATGGGTCCTGGCTTCGCGTTCAATATGCCGTCACTGGAACAATTATTCGAACATTTGCCACAGTCTATAGATACGAATGAGTTTAATATGTATATGGAAAAGTTATTCCCACCTTGTGAGTCGAACGTTATAATTTTTCGGCATTTCCTCGGAGACAGAAAAGTATCCACTAGATGTGATTTAGATTTTCAACCATTTTTAACTAGCAACAGTAGAAATTTATGCATGACTTACAATAGCTTGCGCCGTCAAGATATTCTGAAGGATTC
The DNA here is from genome assembly GCA_030545055.2 of Neoaliturus tenellus. Taxonomy (NCBI): domain Eukaryota; kingdom Metazoa; phylum Arthropoda; class Insecta; order Hemiptera; family Cicadellidae; genus Neoaliturus; species Neoaliturus tenellus. Next base: position 219,400,970 of record CM061532.1, read on the forward strand.
TGTTTCATACCCAAGAGTTCTAGAAAATGTAGAGAATAATACGACATTAGGTACATACCCGACTTGGTCTTTCGATAACATGGTTCACTTCAAAGGCGACTTAAATACAGTTCCCATCTACGGATTGGAGGCCTTATACATATTAACTGATAAAGACAACAAATATGAAAATATATGTAATCATGCTGGAATGAACTCCATCATCATACACAGTCCTAACGAAGTCCCCTTATATTCCGAGAATGAAATAGAATACGTGATAGACCAAAACACTATGTTCGATCTGTTTGTCAAACCTAGCATAACAATAGCGAGGGACGATTTGGCCCAGTACTCTCCACAACAAAGAGGATGTTTGTACGCTCATGAAAATAATCTAACCATGTTTAGACTTTAGACAAAGAAGAACTGCGAAGTGGAATGTGTCGTGGATGCTTACTTGAATGAATGCGGTTGCGTTCCCTTCATGTACCCTCGGCAGAATGATTCCGTCTGCATGGGTGTAAACGGCCCAAGTACAGATGCGACTGTCCGCCGGACTGCAACGTCCTCTCGTACGACGTGAGGGCACACAAGTCGGAACTGAATGGCCTTCCGGAGGTGAAGAGCATTATCGAGGTGATACCGCGGGGCAAAAAGATTTACACCACCGTCCGCTACAGCATCTCCAGCCACGCGGGGTTCCTGGCCTATAGTCTCGGCGTGCTAGGCGTGTTCTGCGGGTTCAGCATCAAGTGCGTCTGGGAGCTGCTGTACTTCTGGACACTGGGACTGTGGACCTACGTGAAAAAGTTATTCAGAGAGCCAATGTTACCTTGAAGACTAGTAAAAGTTATGCGATGTTGAAAAATGAAAATTGTAATAAAATGTGAATCGATCGAGGATTATTAGGCCAAAGGCACCAAATCAAACAAGATTAATTAGACATATTTGATATATAAAGAGCAATTAAGCATGCTTTTAGATATTAAAAATTACTTTATAGCTTATTTGTTAATCAGAATACAAGACTCCGATCTAGGTAACAGACCTTTGGACTATGTAGAGATATATTTTATGTATGTGTGTAACTTATATTTGCACCATACTTATATTTGTGTGATTAAAAATAGATTTGATGACATTTGGTCTTGAGTTTAAGGGAAACCCTACAATAATAAAAAATCTATCGAAATACTACATGCATATATTTACTACTTGAAAAGTTAAAACAATCTCTGTCCCAGCATTAGATTTTAAATTAGGTCCGTTTTAACAGTGATTCACGATAGTGTTCACCCCGTTACCCTAACTTTACTCTCATTTATACACGTGTCCCCAAAATACTAAACAATCTTGTTGTTGTCTAAATATTTCATTTATAACAAAAGATGTTTGATTGTACTTTGAAACGTTCATAAGAATAGCATGGGAACTTTTGGAGAGTTTAGGACGGAAACCAACATTTTTCAAATCTGTTCCTGTTGACCGAAACCCAAATATTAAAAGAAAATATTTAAATAAGGGAAATTACCGTACAAACAGTTCTTGTTTTGGAGTTTAAGAATCCTGCAGCACTAGTATTTTACCGATAAATAATCTGAATGTTATTGATGCAGGCATTTACCCTCAAAAACCGAATAATCGTAAAATTACCGATTCAGCAAACCGATTAGCTAACAGCAAAATGCATAGCATAAAAGAAGTTTTGAAGCTATTTTTCAGCAAAATGATTTATCAGCAAAACTCAAATGATACCGGTGCAAGATTTTCTTAACATAAGATTTCCCTTCAAAATCAACGGCAAAATCTCGGTTCAAATAAACAGAATATGAGTAAAAATTCGTTAAATTTTTTTATATAACTCAAAAGATACACCTTTAAATTAAATATCTGGCTACCGATTGCAACGGCTAGGTAAGGTATTTAGAGTAAAGTGCCCTAATTACCAAATTAATCTCAGTTAATTAATGCTGGTAGCAATTTAATCTTGGTGCAAATACTGCGACCGCTGAAAACAGCATTTACTGTTCAGCTCTTAGATTACAAAGAGTAAAATATAATACTTACGGCCTTTTACTAATTGGTTGTTCATCTTCCCATACAGTTTTTCAGGGGATTCACGTTCCAATTGTTTTCGCAAATAGAAATAACACAGTCCATCGGACACATTACTCTCGTTCTGGGGGTTCATATGAAGAAGCCTACAGAAGAAGTTCCGGAAAGGGCTTCAAGTGTCGTAATAGTTAAAATCTAAGAAGATGGTTACAACGTCGTTCATGCCACTGACACTATGACAGGATATCTTGACATCTGGTCGAGAATGAAGAGGACTCATGTTCTACTCCATTCCACACACTCTGGTCTTCACTGGAAGCAGGGAAGGCGTGAGCTACGGTACACGTGCGACTAGGAAGTGAATGTCTCAAATCGTTTAACACGGTCTAATCAAATGACGCGGGTATCGATAGTGTATCGGTCGATAGTGTTCACGCTGATTATCGCACACAATGGCGCAGTCACATCAATTCATGAGTCACATCGGCATATGACATTCGGGTGATCTATGTCCTCAGCGCCACCCCGTCTCTCTGATGGACTCGCCCTCCCCCATGCAAGACATGGTCGATAATGTTTTATTATTATTATTTATAATTTTACCTAAATTATTTAAGCGAGTTGTAGGTACACTGTTTACCTTTTACATCTTTTTGGATCCAAGCAGTTTTTTCATACATTTTTCACCCATTCAAAGATTTCATATATATTTAATACCGTATGGAAAACCCTTTAAACTTAAGTCTTAGACAATTTGTCCAAGACTTCTAGTAAGCCATTTTACGAGCGGGTTGTTCCAAAACAAAGGTTTCCTGTCCTATATTAGCAGTTTTTATTTGTATTGCAAAAATATTTACGTTAAATGTGTAAAAACTGAAAAATGTATCTTTCTTATGGGGATTAAACATTGGGGGAGGGGATTTGCTCAAGAAGCTTTATAGTTCTTTATAGTTCTTCATTATAGTTCTTCATTATAGTTCTTTCTTAGAAGCATTATAGTTGGTTTTTTTCATGGTGAGCACCTAAAATATGTATCAATCATTATGTATTGCCTTTAAGTGGAAAGAAAAAATATAATATATTCTATTTTATGACGGGAGATGTCTCCGTCGAATAACTGTTAACGTTAAATATGACGTTAAACTCCCTTTTAAACTTCTTGTAATCAAACTTACACTCAATAGCGGTAAGCCAAGAAAACAATTTAATATATTTCAAAAGATCTGTGATTAACGTAACCAGTAGATTTCAAAGACGCACCATGTGAATCGTATTTTGCTAAGACTCAAGTCCCTAAAAAAGGTTGTGCCTGGATTATTTCCAAATGAAAACTTAGCAATAATATTGAACAAACAAATCAACTAAAACTGACCATTGGGCACTTGGCGCGCGTCTGAGGACCGCTTGGAGACGGAGACCTGCAGCGCGCGGGCGAGTATCTCGAACTTCTGCTTGTGATGGGCCGGAGTACCCTCGCTGTCCGGCGACTCCGGGCTCGAGTCCTCCTCCCGCGAGAACTCCAGCTTCTTCGTTTTCTGAAAAACAAAATAATCCAAGCTTAATGGACATTTTAATGGTTCGCCCTTTAGGGGTGATAAACGTCCTTTAGCGGTGAAGTTATAATAAACCAGAAGTGTGTGGAGAGTTCGATTGTGTCAGTGATAGGTGCACACGGTGTGGAGGGGATCCAGAAGCGTTTACGTATCGCGTGGAATGTAGAATGTATTACGTATAACGTGATATCACGTTATCTCAAGTATTACGTTATGTTATCTCAAGTTTACGTTCCTGTTTTCCCATAAACCAATTCTACCTCAAATGCATGTTAGCTCTAAAACGATTGTGGGTAGTTTGGTCATTTATGGCTTATTTTTAAGAGTAAAAAATTAGGATGTATCACTGAGGTTATTTTAAGAAGCAAATCCTTTTTTTATATTCATTATACTTTTGTATTGAACGGGGAATAGCCATAACACATCATCCCGATTATTCGTTGTGAGCCTGCGATGCACTATGTTAACGTGCAGACATGCCTGATTAGCTTTTTGGATAGTAATTATAACAATGAAAATTGTACATAAACGAGTTGAATTTTTATTCAAGTCAATTTTATAATAACATAAGTAGCTATACAATTGTTATACTGCCCTCATTATGGTGTTTTGAGCAAGCCGGTAGGTAAATTAAATCCCCTGCTGCTGAAAAGTGAAACTGGCAGTGAGAAAAGTGCGATTGGACTGCCACAAAACACTGATTGAGCAATGAGCGTGATAAAACCAATTCAATTATTCAAGTGTAAACGGATTGAATGGCGTAACAGGACTGCGATTCCTCCATTACCCCATTACAATAATTTAGCCGTGATGACTGCCACTGCCACTGCCGCTGCCGTTGTGAGTGTGAGACGCTCAACAAATGTTCCCGTCACGACGCCGGCCGGTCACGCTACCCCCGCCATACAACGTCAAAACAACCTTGTCCCAGCCACTCTGTCAACCCTCCGCGTGTTCTGGTTAATCATTCAAGGTTTCTCGGAAGATTTCCATTTTGAATCCATGCAAATCCTTTTGTTCTCGATTATATTATAATTGAAAATTGGTTGGTTTCCCTGGGCTGCATAGAACCGCAGTTACGTAGTATGACATTGCGAAATATATTTTTACATAAATTTACACATATCATTGTGAAAAGTCTTATGACAAAAGTAATGTAATCCTTATCTTGTACTGTAAAAAGCACGGTTTTTCGTTTTGATATGGGGGTTTTGGCAACGGGTAATCGATTGAAGCCGTTCCCATGACTGGGAAAAATTCGGTTTCATCCTACAGCTCTTCAAAGTGTCCATATTATCCTTTAGGACTTTATTTAGCACCTGAATTGAACAAAGGTCGGTTAAACTGTAGAAAAGTAGGGACATCCCATGTTAAAAAATGTTGTTTTGCCCTCGAAAACATGAGGAAAATACCAAGGCAATTAAATAAGAAACCCCATATTCTATTATCCTTGGCAAATACAGCTCTGATGCTAAGATTGCTTCTCCTAATTGCCATTGGAAGCGCTCTTTCTACTTTAGAAATGTCAAAATGAGCATATTCGTTTACAAAAACCCAAAACAATAACAAACTTTTGCAAAATTATTAGCTAATCCTATACTATAATACGAGCAATGTCTGAAAGGATGTGTGTTCCACGATCTAGAACTCTAGCGGATAGATTTTGCTTAAACTGAGCATTTAAGAGTTTTTTGGTCCAAAAATAAGTTTAAAAACAGCCTTAATCCCAAGAAAAATCGAATTTGGTCTAAATTTAAGTTTTAAAGTCATAATTTTTAACATTAGTCTTATGGGTTGCTATTTTGGTAACGAAATAAAAACAAAAGGTATACAAAAATAAAAGGACCATTAATGTTAAGCAGTCTTTTTGAAACAGCTTTCAACTGTGAAGAGGTATAGTTGGTTGTTGGTGGAAATGTAATAGCTTTATTACTATGACACTATAACAAAAGTGACTTAAAATCAACGAGCAAGTCTCGGTTAACCTGGTATACTGTATCTAGAACAAACCAAGGTAGGTCCTGCAACTTTGACGTCATGTTGTTTATCTTGACACATGAGTGGTTTGCTTAGGCTTAGAATATTTTAAGTGCTGCAAGTTTGTCGTCATTGATTTTGTTATTGTTTTTGTTGATGTCACCTATCTCCTTCTCATTCTAGAGTCATCTGTTTCATTCAATAAATAATCATCGATATTCCTTCTTGGTGGTGCTATCTGTGTTTCGAGAGTGGCGTTCTCACCTACCCATAAGGATGTCCCTACACAAGGCTATTAAATAAGAAACAGAAGAGGTTGTCTCATTCCCATAAGGCCTATGTAGACAGTAACAGCTGGAATCGTTACGTCACCGGCCGACCCTGTCCGCCCTAGCGATACTAGTGAGAAAAAATGGAACTAATCAGCAGGAACTAATTGCTATAGACGAGCGAATCTATCGGGGACCACAGATTTAATAATAATGCCATATTTTATCCGTCGCATTTCATTATATCTTTAAATTATGATTTTAAAAAAGTTTTAAATCATATTTTCAAGATTGTTTACTTTGATTACCGTACAATTTATTTCAGATTCTTCAAACTTACACGAGTTTACATGGGTGAATTTAGGTCTTAGTCTTAGTCTGATTAGTATCTAGATGGGGCCAATATGGAGGTGTGAGGTCGCCAAAATATTTGCAGGGAAAAACTACTCATCATTAAATCCTAATATAAATGTTACATTTTAAGGTTTAAAAGCTAGATTATTTTATCCAACAATAATCATTTCCTTAGTTTATTACAACTCATTGCAGTAGGCCTAGATAAAAAGCATCATCCAAAACATCTAGGAGTTCGGTGCACTTATGGTTAACTCAGGCAATTTTTGAACAATATTTATTTATTGTCTAAATGAATTTTATAGGTATTTTAATTAAAAATTTCATAACATTGATGTTTGTTGCAAAAATCAGGTCGTTATGGGGATATTGGGTATGGATTTCTTGGTTATTATACATTGTGTCATTTGTGTGAAGATAGTTTACCAGAAATGAAATAAAATATGCATGAAATAAAATACACTATGCCGGCAGTGGCGTGATTGATTTTTGGGTCTCCCTGTACATTTATTTTTTAGCCCTTTGTACCACTTACAATCGTAGCGCTTTAATTTATTGCAGTAAAACTCCACAAAGACGACTCAATGTAGACTAGTCGAGTTTGATGTAAGTTTTGCGGAGCTTACACTAATCTGCCGTATACTCGATCAGACCGTGAAACATGGGTTCAAAGGAAGATCGGACCGCAGGAAGGCGATCGCTACAGTACCGATTAAGCATCGTTAAATGGCCTAAAACTCGGACCAAAGATTGTATAATATCTTCTGTCCAAAACTGTGATACCGCGGTAATGAAAAAAGCGGCGGCAGTAGTACGTTATCGTGTTTAATGACCTTCATTACAGTGGACTATCGGGACGCCAAAACCGAATAAAATATAAAATTAAATTCAATAATCTTAATAATAACAATTTAAGACCTGTTCTTCTTTTAGGATTTGTAATAATTAAAACATCCTACACATTTCACACAACAAAGTTTTGATATTAATTTTAATAAATTTAATCTGTATTACTTTCTTTATCGTTATAACCTAACCACAATACTAACAGTAAACAAGGGAAACAAAAACAAAGAAAATGTAAACAAAGAAAGTTTACATCTGATTTAAACAGCCAGCTGATGGGTCGGCCGATGACGTAGCACAAATGTGTTGAATTTGTGAATGAGACAACCTCCCCATATTCTATTATCCTTGGTCCCTACAAACCAATGTATTACATTTTTAACTTGTAGTTCATAAGATTTAAACCAGAGTGCAGAACCCTTTGGCCTGTAGAGTGAGCGAAGCGAAAGAGCTTGTTGTGGGGGTGAGCGAGCGGACAGAACGACCTCGTCTTAGACGTTTTACAAGTTTACCGAGCAAAAGCTCTGTCCTCTCGGTAATTTGCCTCTCAAAGCAAACCAGCGCGTAAACTTTAATATTTGTATAGTTAAAAGGTAAACGTATCAAAATAATTCATCAGGTGACTGTGGAAGATTTACAGTATGTGAAAGCTCCGATTGGTTCGTCTGATTTTTTCACAGCATTATATTAAACATTTTAAACATGATATTTTGATTACGAAATAGTAATTTGCTTTAATCTATTTTAGAATGATATTTTTCACTGAAGAGAGCGTAGAAAAAGAATCTTGTTTGCTTAAAAATGTGTTAAATATGTTTGAATATTGATATTTTATTAATTAATTTGATTATTATTTGCACAAAAAGTTCCTACAATACCTACAGATAGAAATAGAAGAACTCAGTAACTTATCCCATACTTCTCAAAACAAGTATGTTCAATGATATGAGTTTTATGAGTTACATGAAAAGTCTTCACTTCATAGTTTTACCCAATAGAAAATGTTATAACCACCTGCTCCCTCTCCAGACCTCTGCATTTCAATTTCTCCCAAAATTTAAAAGGGGGGAGAAAATCCCGCAGCAAGGTTTTTGTATGTTGTATGAGAAGATACTTTAGATACTTTATTTGAAACACCGACGCACTCTGTGGTGCGTATTTTAAGGTGAGTATGATTGAAGGGGTGAGTGTGATGATTGTGATGGATCAGATGAGGTGTAGCTTTGTTACTGACAAATATCAGCTGTTTTATTTGTCAGGATCATTAATTAATAGCCCAATGACCAAAGAGAGGACCCGTGGGCCCCTCTTAATTTTGATGCCACTGAATTCCTCTCTTCCGTTAAAATATGTTCAGAGATTTTTTTTCGAGTAAACCACAATAAACTGATTTTATCGTACTTCATTGCAATTATTGTAATGCCACTAAATATTACTCCTAATAAAATCTATTCAGTTTGAAAAAGACTATAAAATAAAGGTTTTTTCGTTAAACTATGATTAATTAATTCTAACACCAGTTCAGAATTACTCAGTCTCAGTCATCCTTTAACTGGCACAAATTACCGAATGCGTTAATATTTCTGTTTCTCCGACTATAAGTGAAAGTCGATGGGTGTATACTGTTTAAAACTTGCATTTAATGCCCATGTTATTTCGGATTTGCATCGTGTTGAAACTCAAAACTCGAGTAGGCCTATGACGCATAATTAAGTCAAGCTTATTTGAAATTAATTTTATTTACTCATTGTTGCAATGTATTGGAGCCCGTATATTCGGGGTAGGGGTTATGTCTGGCAAGCGACAGATCGGTAGTCGAGCCATCCTCGGCAAAGCTCCTTATCGCCTTTACTTTGTTGTGGAATTTTATTGAAACTCTAGTCAAGGATATCTACCCGTGTTACTTACACTATTTGCCACTTAAACCTTAAAACAATGTACATAAATTGAGCAAATTTATCTCAAAATATAGGAATTTTTATTTTTATTATTCATTTAAGTAAACGGTTAACTTAACTACACACTGTATTTTATACCACTCAGAAAGTTGATCTCGTACTTAATTGATTTAACTCTTGTTACGTTTTTTTCTTTTTTTTACTAAATTAATGATAAATATTTAAAGTAAATATTATTAATATTAATTATTATATTTTTACACTGAACATCCATAAAAACTTCATTTTGAGATGTGTTAATGATGTGTTTTAATGCAATTAGCTACAGAACTGAGGAGAACAATTAATCTTTCATCCTCAGTAGCTTTAGTTGCCTAGTATTATAGCTTTAGTAGCCTATAATTTAGTTGAAATAGTCACTGTAAAAGTAAAACCAGCGCGATTCGAATCACGGCGCAAGATAGGCAATCGAGGTACAGGCTCGCCTGACTGTCGCTCTACCGCTAACTGTACTGGTCAGATTACTGTTATCATTATCATTGCCTAGCTTTATATAGTCAATGTCATTATACTGTAACCTGACCTTGACTGATACCAAGTAAAAGAAAAGGACAACTGTTTACTAAGGTCTGCGGAATAGTTTTTTTTCGGATATGAAGCGTGAAAACTAAAACGGAAGTCAAGTTAAGTTTTAATATTTACTATTACACAGCTGACTGAATAAGCGGATGAAGAAGTGTTGCTACTGGTGCGATAATTATCGTAACGATGCCATATTACTCAATTTTACATTTGGATTGTTAGTTAATAACAAACCATTAGGTAATGATCAAATTAACAATCATGAATCAAGGTAAATATAAAACCATAAATTTTACCCTAGTTTGCTTTGAAATTCCTTATTTTAGTAATAGTTGAGACAAAAAAACTCTAATAAATCAAAAATCAGTAGCCTGAAGCCGTTTTTTTAAGCCTGTATCCCAAACTTATTAAATACTAAATTGATTCTAAATTTAGCTTATGGTTTGGCCATGACATAACAGTTATATGTTTGGAAAAGAAAACTTTATGAGTTTATTTAGTGGCACATACAATTTTATCATGAAAAACAGTTTAATTAATTTGTACTAATAGTTTGCGGAAGCTATTTTAACTATAGTTTCTCAAAAAGATGTTACAATTTTCCTAAAATCTTATAAGTACTTAAAAGGATGGCCTGATGCCAGAGTGAACCAAGTCTATTTATTTAATTTTTCAGAACAAGCCGGAATATGTTTTTAATGTTTGATGCTGAATTGCACATACTTATTGAACTATATGTAGTTCTATATGTGTATAATTTTAAAGGTAACATAGTTTTTTATCCATAACATTAATTAAAATATAATAATAAAAAATATTTAACAAAATAAAATTGTTTTTCTTTTTAAGTGCGCCGACATGGTTCAGTCTGGTTCAAGACAAAATTGACATTGCATTTAAGTGCTAAAGTGAACTAATGATTAAAGGTTCAATAAACTACCTTAACATTTTAATTTCATTATGAATCATTAGTTTGCTTAAATGTGTTTAAGTTGTTATGATTACGTTCATGTAAAATATTAAAATTTTATGTTTTCTAGAAAATTTTTGTTGAAAATTAACATTTTTGTACGGTTTTAAAAATAAAAAAATGTAAAACAACGCAAAATAATAAGTCTACTACTGTACTTATTCTTGAAACTGTTTATTTTTAATCATTAAGAACTACAGTATTGAAAATTCAACATTTGACAAAACAAAGTTAATAACCTATGGATCCCCTATGGATTGTTGTTTACGATATTTAACATTGTAGTTGAAAATGATCAGTTACCATTATTTAATTTCACAAATAAAATTCTGTATTTATTTAAAATCAAAATTAAACTTATTGTCTGTAAGCTTGGTGAAATTCAAGTAAACTAGTATCATAAAAAAGGCAGACTTTCCATTTCCTCGTCTGCCAGAATGAACCAAATCATACAATTTTCTGAACTTTGTTTGCCAGAGTGAACTAACTCCAAAATATATGTTAGAATATGGAAGTCTTGTCTGTTTCAATGTAGATACCTGTTATTGTCACTATTAGAATCATATAAAATTACTCTGTGGCACAAAAAACACTCACCACAGCTGAAAATATGGAGGCAAAAATTTGGTTCACTCTGGCATAAGAATGAAAGCTACTGTGAAGTAACCGATTGCAGGTTAGCAAAAAAGGGCATAAATAGGTAATAAATGTCGTAATTTCTATCACTTGTATTATTTGAAAGGTGTGGAATGAAGTCATCACCAGAATCTTCAAATAGGTCCGATAAACTAGAGTTAATTAACTCATTATCATCAAAAGAAGTTGAAGCACTGGGAACTAACTCGCATGCTCGGCCATGTTTTTTCAAGAGTTGGTGCAGTCTGGCACACAAACAGTAGTAAAATTCCCTGTTTGGGAAAACAGAAAAACAAATTTCCCTAGCAACCACAACTGTTATTGAGATGGTTCACTCTGGCATAAAATTATAATGTATTTCTTAAGTATAAAATTATATTATTTAAAAAACAAACAAAATGGAGTTGGTTCACTCTGGCATCAGACCATCCATAAAAAGCAAAAAAAAAAAAAAAAAAAAAAAAAAAACTATCCGGTGCTTGATAGATAGCACATCAATATATATCTTGGCAATTAAATTAATTAGTTAGGCTATATAAACAACCTTTAAGGCTGCGGTCTACCCCAACCAAAACAACAACAATGCCGAATGCCGCCTCGCGGCCGTAGCGCTAGGCGAGTTTGATGGATGCAGAGGTTTACGGGGATCGTGTTTCAGAATTAACCGATTAAGATAGAGATTAGATGTTAACGTTTTCTAAAAGTAGAAAAAAGGATCTAGTCGGCTACATTTTTAGAATTTTTAAATAAAATTTCTAATTTCAGTAATAACTGTATAAAATCATCTGTTTTTTAGTTTTGTAAATGCAGAGGTTTACGGGGATCGTGTTTTAAAAATAACCTCTTAAGACAGAGATTTGCTCTAAACTTTTTTTTAACGTAGGAAAAAGGATCTAGTCGGCTATCTTTTTAGAATTTTAAAATAAAATTTCTTATTTCAGCTATAACTGTCTAAAATCGTCTGTTTATTATCGATTTTTAACTGAAGTTTTCTATTGATTTTAATGAACTAATTACAAAAGTGTAACAAAGGGAAATTAGTACTGTTATTCTTCTTTAATATGACACTTTATTTATAGCTCTAGGCTTCATTTGGCAGAAGATAACACGATTCTAAAAAACCCTTGCATTTGGGTGCGTGCCATTGGTAGACCGGAGCCCGGGACCACCCCGGTCTACCCCTGGCGCGCACCCAAATGCAAGGGTTTTTTGGAATCGTGTTATCTTCTGCTAAATGAAGCCTAGAGCTATAAATAAGGTGTCATATTAAAGAAGAATAACAGTACTAATTTCCCTCTGTTACACTTTTGTAGTTAGTTCATTAAAACCAATAGAAAACTTTAGTTAAAAATCAAGAAAATACCGATAATTTTAGACAAATATAGCTGAAATTAGATTTTTTTTTAATTCTAAAAAGATTAAACCTTTTACCCCGTAAACCTCTGCATTTACAAAACTAAAAAACAGATGATTTTATACAGTTATTACTGAAATTGGAAATTTTATTTAAAAATTCTAAAAACATAGCCGACTAGATCGTTTTTCTACTTTTAGAATAAGTTAACAGCCAATCTCTATCTTAATCGGTTAATTCTGGAACACGATCCCCGTAAACCTCTGCAGCCATCAAACTCGCCTAGCGCTACGGCCGCGAGGCGGCATTCGGCATTGTTGTTGTTTTGGTTGGGGTTGACCGCAGCCTTAAGTTAAAACAAGTTCTTGAAGTACAGGGGTTTTTTTGTGTAGGTACCTTTATTATGTTATAATTTCCTTTAATTATGTATATTATTATTCAATACATTACAGTACAGGGTGTTTATAGAACAAGGCCGGAATTTTAAACGGACACTACTGAAAAGTATTAAAGATACTTAAACGATTAAAATGTCAAATTGAAGAGGGAAAATTAGTGTTGTTTACATACCTTTACATAAGTTGTAATAATAAGCAAGTTTCAATGTGAGCTCCATTTGTTGCTCTGCATAAGTTACATCGAAGTGGTATTCGGTTTCTTGACAGGTGTTTTACAGCATCTTGGTGGTGTAGTCGGGATTAATGTTGAAATTCACTTACGCAGATGACTCAAGTCATCATATTAAACAAGTACAAACTTACATTTTTAACTCCAGATTAACGTTTGAATCGTTTATTTATTTTGAAAAAGCATTCAGTAGTGCCCATTCTAAATCCCGGCAATGTCTTATGAACTATATGTTCACACAAAATAGATATAACTATTTTATAGATTATATGTTATTCTTTTGAAATTAAATAAACGTGCATTTACAATTTGTTTGTTCATTTCCTTTTTATATAATGACATATTACGTAGTTTATATTCAGTTTTAATGAAAATAACGGAATTTGGATATATTTCTTGTTAAAATTGGTTTTCAAAAAAGGAATTAAAATGGAAAGAGTTTTTATCCTTTATTAATGGGAGGGATTGGCGAAAATTGGGGTACTATCTTCGAGATGCGTGGAGGGTTATATGGAGCTTAATTTTAGAATTCAATTTTTAAAACTATTAATTTGTTTCAATGTCAATATATTTATTTATTTATTATTTTAACAGAACATTAATAAAAATTTAATAACAAAAATTTATATCTATGTGGGCCTATATGATTGGGTACTGGATCTTTATTGTAAATGTAATTTATAAAACTTTTGTACAGGCTGTTATTATTAATTTGGATATACAAAAAAATAACTCAATAACGATTTTTAAGAATAAGGAAAAGATGTATATCGTTTTCAGTGCAAATATGGCCAAGCCAATAGACGGTTCGTGAAACCATTACTGTAAAGTGTACTGCTATATTGTATTACTTTGTACTTGATTTGGAGAAAATAAAACACTGTTTCTATTCTATTCTATATTTCTTGCTATTTATTTTTATTTTGTTAGGTTCAAAAAAGAGTTAATACATTTAATCATTTAATTACGGTCTTAGGTCTACAGCTTTTTATTGAGGTGGTTTAATGGACAAGCAAAGGCTTTGCTAACATACAACTAAGGAAGTACAAAAGTAAAAAATTCACAATTCTCTCATTTGAGTCAAATAAAATAGAGCATCTTGATAAGGTTTGTTAGCGTGGGAAATTCAAGCGTACTATCGCAGGTTACCGTCAGCCGTCAGCTCCAAACGCCATTTGCTACCTAAAATAGCTACAGATATTTACTCCAAAATCATTCATCTACAAGTTTTGATTTTATCTTTGCTGTGAAGGTCCTGTTTACATTAGTGTAAGCTATGCTACTTATAGTCGCGGTCACGAAATAAGGCGGGTGAATGATTTTGCAACGTTGCCAAATTTCTATCGCTTATTAATTTAATCATATGGTTTATATTTATGTCAATATTTTCATTTGTTTTATTAGATGATAGCAAGGCAATTCGATTTGCCTTGGATGATAGTTATTTTGATTATTTTTATAGAATGTACATTCAACATACAGTATAGGCAATGGCTGGATGCTCAGTGTTGCCAGTTTATGCATCAAAGTAAGCCATTTTCGACAATCTCTTTTGGTACCATGTGACAACATCGCGTTTTCATTCGCCCGCCTGATTTCGTGGCCGCTACTGGTCCTGTTGTTCAAAATTATATTTCTGTTAAACGTAGTCCCGATGCCACTTGACCTAATCATTATTAGGTCAAGTGCATTAGGTCATGCATTAGAGCATTAGGCCATGCTCTCTTGGTAAGGCGTAGGATGGAACTAAATCACTAATATAGTACCGTATTGCACAATCACATCAACGGATTTGTGAATTGTGTGATTTCTATTATAACACTACTTTCGTCATATGAAAAACTCTCAGTGGTCTATATTGCCTGTGTAATGCTACTTCTCTACATTTAAGAGCTCATTATGCAACTGATTTTAATTAGGCTCAGAAATTGTTTGGTCCGCATGATGTGTAGTTGTACTATAATATAATTATTGGTGCTTATTGCATTAGTCTTAATTGATACAAACAATCGATATACGGTAGTCACTCATGCACCGTATGCTAGTCACCCTGTAACCGGTAGCCTATAAGTTCAATAGCGGGCGGTGGCGTTGACGTTGATGTGTGATGACTAATTTGTGACGCTCCAAGATGGCGCCTTGTTTGGTCAATATTCAATAGCTGCCTCAATTACCGGCGACACGGTACACGAGCGTGGGGACGGGGGACAACACTGTCGTGTCTACGACGGCGTTTCGTGTTTTACAAAACTATTCGTCGTAAACACTTTTCGTGACGGGTTTCTTGTAGATTGAATGCAACATTCTAAGTATTAAATATACTGGAGATTATCCACTGTAGGAAATTAGACCAAAAACTCAATTGAGCTAGACCCTAGTTTTAAAATATTTTATAGCAAACATTTGTTTTTTTTTCTTCCATTGAGCAACTGCAAAAACATGCTTCAATCAATAATTATCTGTATTCCATAAGATTAATAATGAAACTTTGAAAGCCTGTAAGCCCTGGAATCTCATGTAAATTATGTGTTTCTGCTCATTTACAGGTCACTACGACAAGTTTTGCGCTAGCCTATTTATATATAGACAAACAAATGTAGCCTATGTATGTTTGATCTATGTCCTTTATGCATTTGATTAGACAATAGACAATTGTCTATTTATTACTCTATTACAGTAATCCAAACGTGTTGAAGCTTAAGGTAGTATTTCTATTTGCTGCGAAAAAGATTATATTGCGTGCTTGAGTCTTAAAAAATCGTAGGCCTACTTAAGCGCAGCCCTTTCAGCATTAACCCTTTTAAGTTAACCTTACAAACAGTACACTTTTAGATTGTTTAATCCTGTAGAGGCGAGTAAGCCCAGCCAACTCACATAAAATATATTAACGCGGGCATTTGGTGGAATTCGCATGTCAATAGCAGGGGCACCAGAATGGTATCAAACGAAGTTATCGTTTAAATAAAACATTTTTGTTGTCAGACTAACTACTTTTTAGAGCCTTACACCCTTGTGGAAAGTTTACATTCATAAAATGTATTCGAATAGCGTATTAACCTTATCAACATGGAAAATCGAAGCCTCTTTCATATTACTATATTAAATGGGTGATTCTATAAATATATTAAAGCTGTGGACAGCATGACTTTTTTCACAGAAATATTCATATTAAGTGAATTTTAATTCTTTTAATTTTAAGTCTCAAGAAATAATTGTTTAAAAAAATCATATTTTATAACATTTATAATGTGATATTTAAGTTATTAACTCACAAAGTATCAACCAAAATTAGTTTTAAATAATTATTTAAAAGTATACAGTATTATTACATTGCATAAATTTTCAGCATTTGAAAAAAAAAACAGCTAACATCACTAAGAGCGGTTCTTTTAAGTTATGTGTTTCTTCCTAACCCGAATCACATCATACGTTCAATTAATTGGTAGTAGCTGATAAATTTAATCTCTACATTTACTTATGATTTCTTCACTTGCACTTCGATGATTATTTATTACGGTCTTTACCTTTTAGGATATCCAAAAACACAACCTCCTATCTCATGCCGGCCTTTTTAACTGGCTCGTTTCAACTACAAAGCATTTATATCCACACGAGGAGGAAAGGGAGTATTTGCATGTTACGGCTGTCTGCTACAAAAGATAGCATCACTTCAAGTGTCAGACCTACCAATCTAATGTCAGTTGGCAGGTATTGCTAACATAACAACACTATGAAACGCAACAAAAGAACTCGCTTTTCTCAACACGAAGGCTCTTTTCTCCTGCTACACTCTGCATGTTCTTGAAATGCACGAGTGCATGCGACTCTCGTGAGGAAATGTCTCAATAATGTCCGGGGAAATTTCTAGTGTTGCGATTGTTGCACGAATTGTTTTCATTCTCCATTATTTGTTTTAAAATTAAACTGTAATTTCATTGCAGTTGCATTGAAGATAGTGTGTAAATAAAAGAAAGCAAGTCATACAAGCATTATTAAAACAACATTACCCTACTATTTGCTTTAAATTCATTAAACTCTCATCTTCCTTAAGTTTTTGAGAACGCACCATAACAATGCAATACCTTTTATATTTACAATTAACTATTAGTTTCTCAGAAAAACCTTTTTTGATCCCAAATTTGAGATTTTTGGTACGAAGCTAGTGCTAAGTAAAACAATTCTAATTTATTGTTAGTCTATTTAGGTTTGAACATATTCTTTAATGAACACACCAGGAGCTGTTTCCTGGCAGTTTGAGTGTTCCTGTCACGGAGTATGTTGGCCAGATGAGTAACGGACCGATACAGTGGATGGGGAGGCAGTTAAAGTTGCCGGATCTGTCAGACATTGACGGACAAGACCCTCTCGTGATGTAAAGGCTCTCGTGCCTCCCCAAGGTGAGGGCCGCCTCAAGGTCGCCCCCACCGACCCTCAACTTCGATCTGCATGTTTCAACTTTAAAAAATACAAAACTTATGTTTCACCTAATTATTTTTCTTGGATGTACGTAACATTAACATGTCACTCGTTGTTTAACATTTCATTCATGAATAAATTTTTGCTCATACTGAGTTTCTAATTATCTTCGAAGAAAGATTAGGCTATGCAAAAGTCTATAGCAATATAGTGTTTAATCTTATCGGTGGTTTTTTAGTACAGGTCAAATGGATTCACCAAACGGTGAACAAATCGCTGTTCTGACAAATGTTTTGGCTAAAATCTATCCCAGGAGAGGAGACGGGTAGATTGAAGTCGCAAGAGCCGCTTCTCCAACCAGCCTCCCAGATGATAAACAACAACTTCTCCGCCCGTAACGACTTGATTACCTCCTGGGACCCTTTCCACGGCCGGGGAACTGTTTTGATAGATGACCCAACCCAACCGTATGGAAGGAAGTAGGTGGTATAGATTTTCATCGGAAGCAGTGGTCTTAGCTCAATCGTTGCACTTAGGTATTGAGATTCAATTATGGGAAATGTAGGCTAAATCGTGAGTGACACAAGATCAGTCATGTGGCTGCTGCGCGAAGCATCAAACTATGTATCACTTAGTCGCAGAGTGCCCACTGAGGGCCTACCCCGAAGTGGATCGGCCTGCATATTGCAAGTGGAGCAGGCTCACTCCTAGGTTTGGATTTTTATTGAAGATCAGTAATATTATTTATATACAAATGTATACTTTTGTATACACTTACTCAGGTGCACTAAACAGCAGACTTAGGTTGAGAGTCTTTATTAATGAAAGAACTTTGGTGGCTTGTAAAAAAGTCATACGACATAAGTATAATTGCTAATTAATATAGTGTATATATGGTGGTATATACTGTGTGTTTGAAAAGTCACTCACTATTTTTGTTATTCCGTGGAAACTTTTATAAATCTTATAATAATAATAATTATTATTGCAATTGGTAATACACATAGGTACACATAGCAATGAGTAAAAGTTACATTAATTTAGAAAGCTTATAGTGTCCAAAATTTTCGCAGTAAACATTCTTCTACTTTATAAGGAGATTTTTCAATTAAAATATCTTCTATTTTCTTCTTCAATTTTTTTCAGATAATTCACTTAAACTTTTTGGTAAATTCATATTTTTAAAATTATAATTATATTATATTATTTATTATATTATTTAAATTTTGGTATTTTTATAGAAATAAAGTAGTAACGAGCGGTAGATTTACCATAAGGTTTTGTTTTATTGAAGTATTATCTTACTCTTCGGGTTTTTAAAGGCTGCTAAATTGGGTATTATGGTGATGGGGAAAATGGCATCATTAAACGATGTTTGAAAATCTGTTTTACAATTTCAATAAAGATGGAGGAGCATGAAAGGTAGCAATGCTTTAGTATATGCTCTCCGACGTGATTCAATTTGTAAAACTGATTATAAAACTTTGTTTACAGAGCAATTTTGGTAGCACCCCCAAAATATCTAATTTTGCAGTTATTGCTTATCCTCAATCAATCAACTTCTGTATGAGCTGATGACAAACCAAAACCATCAATAATATTAAAATGAAGGGTGCAGAGAAAGAGCGATTGATGTCACAAAAACCATTCTAAATTTTACATGACAGGCATTTTAAACTTTAAAACCTTATAAAACGACCAGGAATAACAATAAATAATTAAAAGCTAATGTTTTCTTATCTATAACCAATCCTTTATTAATTCAAACTGAAGTTTTTTTTATTAAAAACAATATAATAGCTTTTATTAATAAATAAAAAAATACCTGCTTGGACAACAAGCGTTTTTTCTCTGTAAATTAGGACAATAAATAAAAACTGTTGCATATGAAAGCTTGAAATATATTTAGAAAATTCACAAAGATATTAAGTTTAAACTTTTATTGATGCTATAGCCTACATATATACTGGCCTACGGCTCGAAGGTCATGGGAACGGGGTTTTTGTGGTTTCAAAAGGGTCAAAAATGTGATTTTGGAATTTTTGGAACAAAATTTTTAAAATTGAACAATTTCAACTAAATTCATTAAAAAGAGCTCAAAAAACAAACCATTTAGTATCCTTAAGTTTTAACTTGGCTTATTACTTTATGGATAAAATCCAAAAATAGGTCTTCCGTGTTATTCTTATGGGAAATTAACAAAACCCTCTATCTCACATATTGACATAACTTGATCAAATTTAGAAAGTACTAGGTAGGCTTCAACTTATATTTACTTAAAGCAGCCATATGGCGGCAAACCCACATCCTCGTTCCCATGGTTTTATGGGGGAAGTTAAAAAAATCAAATCCTGTGGGATATTCGCTGAGTACGCAGGTCTGCTGCTAATAGTGCCATAGGTACTATTACCTTTCTTGGTAGAACCAGCACTCACATTCAAGCTCGACACATCATCACCATCATTATCACCATTACTCATTGTAAAATTAAAAATAAACTTTAAAACACAATTAAGTTGAAGAGCACTGTT
Source organism: Neoaliturus tenellus (assembly GCA_030545055.2). Taxonomy (NCBI): domain Eukaryota; kingdom Metazoa; phylum Arthropoda; class Insecta; order Hemiptera; family Cicadellidae; genus Neoaliturus; species Neoaliturus tenellus. The sequence goes on from CM061532.1 coordinate 219,421,020, forward strand.
GTGTATGCGCTTCAGAGTGCACCGGCACGCTTAGTGGACTACAAGCGTTTCTTCGCTGTTCGCGAGGGACAACAAGCACTAGTTCTCTGCATACCAAATCTTTTTTGTTGATTTTTAAGGACCCCGATCATTATTTTGCTGTAATGAAAGCACGTGGTTGTAGAACTCACATTTCCCTACACAGTGGTGGTATTAGTTAAATTTTGAATATTTTTGGACATCAAGCGTTTTTTCTCTGTACCCTTCTTATGTAATATAATAAATTCTCATCTCTATTTATTTACAGTATTTTGATAACATGTGTTTAACATGAGCTTTAACAAATGTGTAAAATAGTCAGTGACTATAGTAAGATGCACGAAAATAGTCCGATGGGAATTTTAACAGCTGTGACCCCCCTCACCCCCTCTCGCCCTGCAAAGTTGTCATTTGTGGTTTTGTTTACCATGTGTAATACAGTAGAAAAATGTGTTTTAGTATAAATCTGGCAACAATGTATCGACTCTCATCGGACTATTTTCGTGAATCCTACTATAATCAATTACCCATTGTGTTATAATGTAATTCATTAAGGTGGTGCAAGGGGTTTTTCGTAGTTGAAAATTATACCGTTTTAAGTGTTTAATTCGACTATACAAATATTTTCTAATAATGGAAAAATATTTAAAAAAAATTGACACAATTATTTTATGACTTATTGTCATATAAAGTGGTGGTTTTACGTCACATTGGTGCTTGCCTTTCATAAAAACCACTAGAGTCTAAGGACCCATATTTTGCCAATTTTAATAATTAATTATGTAGATTAAAACAAACTATTACAAAACATCCACAAAATTATTTCAATTTTATATGACGACTTAAATTTATGACCTAAAAGAATATATCCTTTAAATAGGAATAAAATTGGTTTCAATTTCTTTGGCCAAAAATGCACTTTAAAAAATATAACTATCATACTTTAAAAAAATTTTTTGTAAGCAGGAGGCAAGCCCAAATATAATAATTTTGAGTTTTATTACGCCTAATAGCTGACAGCTGCAACCCGCTCGTCTCCGCGCACTCGCCCGCCGCGCACACACGAGCACACGCGCGGGCTACCTGCCCCTCGCCTCTCCTCGCCACCGTTGTGTCGGTCCGGGCCGTAAATACACCCTTCAGAAACTATTTGGTAGGGAAGACTCATGGCAAATATCATTTACAGAATTTCGGCCCATTTGCTCATGGTCAGGGTTTTATATGAATTTTCCTACTATCTATATTGGGGAAAAACATTCCAATTTGTCATTGGAAAATATAAGGGCAACTAAAATAGGCTTGTTAGTATCCATTATTATTACTGGAATTAATATGTTTATTCTGCACGCATTGGGATGTACGGGCTCAAGATTAAAATGACGGTGTTATTTGATAGTTAAAAAATAACGCCTTAACAATCGTGTAACCTTTAATTTGTTAGTGTGTGTCAAAACACCGCTAAAGGTGGGGACACACGGGACGGCAAAACTCCCGGAAGGATGTTCCGTTTCGCAGCCGCAGGGTGTATTTTGGGAGTCCGAATGCAAGACAACGGCGAAACAGCCGGGCCTGGCGAAACTACCATGATACTCATTATGTTAAATTTCTTCTCATTTAGAAATGATGCTGTCTTCATTCAAGAATGTGGCTTTGCTGTGTCCTAAGACATAGAAAAAAGGGTAGCCGAAAGGAGAGTCCGGGCATTAGAAATGACATGGAAATTGGTGTCTTTGTATGTTATATTGTATACTATGAAAGGCTGTTGGAAGTGAAAATGTAATATGAACTTTTTATACTCTTTACATCAGACGAAATTTTTATAGGGTCTTAAATCACACAATTTGAGGTATTTCTGTTTATTAAAATGTCTAGAAGCCAGAGGGCAGGAAAATAACATGTGGGTAATAATATTATATTTCGTTACAAAGGCCGGCGTTTCATCGGCCTCGAGAACATGTTTCAAGCTCAAGACTTCGAGAACGTGAACCGAACGTGAGTAGGCAAAACGTTTTAGGCCGAGTTATGATTTATATTTTTCATCATATTATCGTACACTATGCATTAAACTCTATAAAAATAAAAAAATACATAGAAATAAAAACTTCTAACCCAGACCTCTAAAGCATGATTTTCGTTGTTAAAAATGGTTGACGAAAACAGGTGATATTGATGAAGTGCAATGATAAAAACAGTAGCAGGGGCTTTCAACCCTTCAAACCACTATAGCCCAGTCGAAGGGTAAACACCGGAACAAATTTATAACAGTTTGAAACCTATACCATTCGATAGTACCCACCTAAGGGGTCAAAACCCCAAAAGTCCCCAAAAATCCCCTGGTGGATTGAAACGTAATTAAAAAAATTCTAAAAACTAGAAATTTTAAATAAAATTAAAATATAAAAAATAAAAAATATTAGTGGTCTGCTTAGATAAAGAAAGATAATACTTTGTTAATCAGCAGTGATAGTCTTAGATTGGTCTAAATAAGGTTTAATTGTTATTTTACGGATTTATTGGCATTTCACAAGGGATTTTAAATTTTTCCTATCATCTAGGGGCCATAAGAAATCCATTGACCCCAAAATGATCAATATATGTTTAGTAGTTTACTCTCTAGACGCTTAAATGCAAAAATTTTAGTTTGACTGTAAATAACTGACTAATGAGTGATCTTAGCTAAAAACGTATAATGACACTTTCTGTAGACAATTTAACAAGAAATACAACAAAAAAGATTTAGGACGCTAGTCCTTTTCGTAACGATTCTACAAGGGTTTTTATAAACTCATGCAATTAGGGGTCCAGGGGGCTTTAAAGGGGGGCTGTGCGAAATGCCACCAGGGGATTTTTGGGGACTTTTGGGGTTTTGACCCCTAAGGTAGGTACTATCGAATGGTACAGGTTTCAGACTGTTACAAATTTGTTCGGACGTTGGCCCGTTTTTGACCTTCATTGACTGGGCTACTAGTTGTAATAAGGTTTAAGAGGATAAATAGAGCAGGACATGTAATGGTTGCCGGATATCAAATATACTCGTATGTTTTTTATAAAAAAAATGTTGCTTTGGGGGAATATATTTTTCAAAGTTCATCGACATTTTACTTCTGACGTAAAGCACACCAACGTAGTTAGGACTTGTTTCTGTTTTACATCCTTTAAAACAAAGACATTTTATAAGTTGCCTCCAGTGATTGTCTAGACCGCATTACGCGACAATTCGTCTTTCCTTGGTCTCATTCGGGTTATCGAGGATATAAAAATGAACCAAACAATATTACCAATGTACACAAAGTAGGCTATGTATTTTTACATTATAAATTCTCGGGAAATGATTGGTTTTTCTTGCAACGGATGTTGTAAACGCCAGCTCGACAACCTTTACAAGTAGCTGCTGTTTGGGGGTGTACGAGAATTATAGCAAGGGTACCCGATTCTTAGGGAACGGTATTTCGGTATGCGCCTTTTCCTTTTGGAATTTGCAGGCCGAAGGTATCCGATAAATTTGCGGTAGGAAGATTTTCTTATTATTCGCAGAACACAGGATGTATGGATAACATAAAATTTTTACAATTTTGAAAATTTCCTAGAGCTTTTTAGTTTAAAATTAAATAAAATCCAAATCAAAGAACCACGTCAGTTGTGTATCAACTATATAGGCCTATGTATATCATTCGATTTAGTTAATTATTATGTCTTAATGCGGACCAGAAAGAAAAAGAAACAAGTCCTGACTACGTTGGTGTAGCTTTATGTCAGGAATAAAAGTGAAATATTATGTCGATGAACTTTGAAAAATATATTCCCCAAAAGAAACATTTTTTATAAAAAATATATATTTGATATCCGGCATAACTATTAAATACAAAGCCACAAAGCTGTTTTGTCTTAAAACCTTTTTATAGACTCTTAGTGAAATACTTTCCAGAAGTTAAGCTGTGCATATTCATTCATTGAAACTAAATTTAAAATGTATTTGTTAATAATATTTGTTAAATATTGTTAAAAATATTTGAAGGGCACACGGGAAAAAGGGGCTCATTGCATTTTTTAAGAAATTGAGGTTATTACTCTACTGAACGTAGCCATAGCAACCAAACACATGTTGACTATTATTATTTAAGAATTTACAATAGTTAAAGGGGAAAATACACGGTTTTAAATCAATGTCCTCGGGAAAAAAGAGCTGCTTTCAACCAATACGCTGGAAAAAGGAGCTCATAGCCTTTCGTTGCCTGTTCCACGAGAAAAAGGGGCTCATTGTAGTTTCTTCTGGTGGTGAGAATTCATCTACTCCCAATACATTGTTTACTGTCACTACTTTAAGGTTATGTTAAAATGTTTTGATAAAGTGCCGGAAGAAACGAGAATTGAAATACTTAAAAACTTCAACTTTCTCGAGAGTCATGACTTACAAAATCCTTATCTTTGCGGCCTTATAACTGTCCTTCCAGCAAGCCGTCCTACATAAAATGAAAATGCCCGAAAATATGATGCAATGTATAAGTGCAGGATCCGTGGTTTGATTGATGGCGAGGAGAAAGAGCAAATCGTATGTAAAAAGCCTTTATGGCTATACACGGAATCAGCAAGAAAAAAGTTGAATATCTTGTCAACTCGTTAAAACTCACTGGAGTGTCCCCAAAAGATAAACGAGGTCGCCATAATAATAGGCCACATAAAATGACGGATGAAGAGGTTAACTGTGTAAAAAATCACATATTTTCTTTTAAAGGGCGAAGCAGTCATTATGGATTACATGACATCCATAATCTACTTATCCGAAGAGTTAAACGTTGTAAAGATGCACATTATGTTTAAAGATAAATTTCCTACATACAAAGTATCATATAAATCCTACAGAAGAATATTTTGTGAAAGCTTCAATATATCTTTTGGATACCTTCGAACCGTTACATGTAGCATTTGTGACCAGTTTACTGTGAAAGTTTTCTGCAGTTGAATACTTTTTGATAAGCTACCTCATAAGTGAAGAAAATGCAGATAACCCCATCCAGTATTTTAAGTATAATTTTCCTATGTTCTTAAGGAAGTTTGTAAATTTAAATTAAACCGTGGGTTCTTTACATGTTAAAAATGAGTGTTAGTTATTTAATCTACCTGTATTTTGAAAAAAAAAAAAAAAAACTAGGGAAAAAGGAGTTCATTGCTGAGATGAGCCCCTTCTTCCCCTGAAAATTGTGTACTTAAGGCAACGGCCACACATGGCGACTTAGTCGCCGCGACACAAACGCCGCGACAAAGAAACAAATGTGATACATTGCATGTCGCGGGTCGCCTTGTGTGGCCGCCTTCATTTGATTCAATGTATCACACTTTTTCGGCGTTTGTGTCGCGGCGACTAAGTCGCCATGTGTGGCCGTAGCCTAAGGCAGGTTTTTTAACGTATAATTTAATAGAATGTTTACATAGATATTTTTAACACTTTAATGGATTAAAATATTAATAAAGTATTCAGTAGATAATCTACTCAATTATATATACAAAATTAAAGAAATTATACAAGATTTAAACAGAAAATTGTTGTTCCTGAAAAATCAACAAAATGTTGATCCACCCCTTTTTCCCGTGCACCCTTCATTTGTTGTCCTTAATGTGTACAATGTGATACATGCGTACGGAAGTATGGCCTACGAACCGGCATGTTTTAAAGTTCTTTGTAGAATCAACCAAAGAAAATATAGGAATTTTATTGAACAATTTTTCAATAATAGTTTAATTTTGTTAATACTATTTGATTTCTGCTGGTAGACTACTATTCGTAATATTTTCCAATGAAGCGGCCAATCAATTGTTTATAAATAGGGAGGTCCATGAAGAAGGGAATTATTTATTTTATTTACAACTTTTAAATACATAAGTTTTTAACTATTAAAAAATTTCAAATGTTTATTTGCAGTTTTTAATTTGATTGATCTGTTTAGCATTTTAATTATTAAAACATGAGTGTCAATTTAAGGCCTTTGAGTCAATTTAGGTTTCAAATTGTCACATACATGATTATTTATATTGAATGAAATGATTTTAAAAAAAATCAAGAATTGTTTTATTTTAGTCGCCCTTGATGAAAACTACGAATAATATTATCATGGGTTGGAATAACATTTCGTTTTAAAAGTTTTATGCAACAATTTAATTTGATAAACTAAATAAAATTGTTGTTTTATTTTTTATAAATAACTTTTGTGATTATTCAATATATGGAAGACAGAAACTTTTTTAAATATAACTGTATTTGGTGCCACTAATATAAGTTTTTTAGTGTTATCTGTATGAGTAATTGTCGGTAGTGTTTTACCGCTTGAGCACACCTCCAGTGCGAGGCGTGGCAGACAGGCCGTGCGAATTTTGCTAGCGTTTGAAAAACAATCGGCTCGGCTCACGGCAGCCAAGAGACGCCAACCACTGAAATTTGTAAAACTTGAGAAAGGCCAGCGCTCGACAAAGAGGGGTGAGAGAGAGAGAATGAGAGGGAGCGAGTTGTGAGTCCCTTTACGCTTCACAGGTCATGGGATGCAGAGGGGTTGGTCAGGCACACATTCATTGGAGCACTCGCACGCGCACGGGCCAACCACTTTCTCTTTTTTGAGTGACAGTGCTGCATTCTACCGGCAGAAGTTTGTCCCTACTAGCCCTTGCACAGCCTTAAGGGGGCCGTTCGGCACCGAAAATCTACCCGAAAACATGCAATCGTATTTCCAGCCTTCGGTTGGAACTGTTCATCCTAGACTTAAGCTGTTTGTTTTATATGGTAGTCAAAGAGTGGTTCTAGTGGAAGTATACCTGTTTTTTTCTAAAAAAATTTTATAATAACTTTTATTTGAAACTGAAATTCACTAACTTTGACATACATTTTCACGTAATAATATCACAAATTATTGAAAAAGCAGGTAGCCTTCCACTAGAACCACTCTTTAACTTCAAATAAATCGTAAAATAAAATATTTTGGTCGGTAAACACTAACCGAAGACGGGAAATACGATTGCATGTTTTGCCCTCGCGCGGGAAAAAGGCCACTGTTTCGGGTGAACCTAGCGGCGCGGCAACGAACTACGTGAAGGAAACTACTACCAGTCCTGTTTAATTTTTCTGTTTCCTTTATACTATCCATCTTACAAATATCTTCAAGCAAAAGTAGTTTTCAAGTTATAAACAAACCCAACCGTCCATGCCATCGATCTGTCTTCGATCTCCTAGCCATTGTGGCTGGCGGCCGGCCACGCACAGCACACCGCCGCTCCGGCCAGTCGTTCTCACTTCTCATACGTGCGGCCGATGCATAGCTCAGCGTGAAGTTGTTGTTGGTAAATAGCAATACGAAAGGAAGGGCCTTGAAAGCCCTCAAAGTTCGCAATTTCCCCATTTGATTAAGTCCCGTATTACAGTATCATAGTACTATATGCAACATATTTCTATTATCACATCTATTATATTAACTATGATAGAAACAAAATATTATTATAACCGTTAGTAAAATAATGACATAAGTGTTTGTAAAATACCCTCTATTAGAATTTTTTCCATTATTGTAATAAATTGAAAAAAAAAAAACTGTTTGGTTGTTTTTATTATTATAGAGTTTAATGATTACAACTGGTATTTTAATTTTGTTTGTAAAATCAATATGAAAATGCGTTCTGTAGCAGTTCATAGGTTATTATTATAATATTTGATCCATTACACTGTAATATTTTTGATCGCATAAATATGGTAATAGGCCTATGTTATAGAACTATGATATACTAGTGGCTTATAGGGGCAAAAGCCCCTAACTATAATAATTTAGATCTTAGTGGATTACCAAGAAAATGCTTTACAAAGAAAGCTGTCAGAAGATTTTTTTTTATCGATAATATTTTAGCAATACTGTTTGCAAAGAATTTGATACTTATTTGAAACGCCGACGCACTCTGTTGTGCGTATTTTAAGGTGAGTATGACTGAAGGGTGAGTGTGATGGTTGTGATGGATCAGATGAGGTGTCTTTGTTACTGACAAATAGCAGCCGTTTCATTATTCAGGATCATTAAATAATAGCACAGTGACCAAAGGCAGTCATCCGCTTCCAAAGTACTCTTTACAATCTCGAGAGTCATGATACCGCGAATGAATGCTTAATTTTGTCTATGGTTAAAACCTATATCGATTCTAAAAATGGACTTTTTAATAAATAATAATCCTTGAGCTAAGACAAAAATTAACATAATGTAGAAAAGAGGCAATTATTAAAAACCGTGCGGATGCTCAGCACCCATTTCAGAATAAATACAGTAGCATACTTTCAATAGTGTGCATCATACACAATTCTTTTTTAACCATTTGATTTCTGTATTTGGTTTTTCCATTAGTTGAAATAGTATTTTACCTCCTGTTTTATTTTTTAGGGTCACAAAATGATAACACACTCCGTTATAGTAGACTGTCTTCACTCACTGTACAATTTTCGGCTCTCCTAATAAATAGCCTACACGTAACTTATTTGCGTGAAAACAAAGTAAATTTTTTTAATCCCTATAAATTTTATAGAGTATTTCCCAATTTTAGAAAAGGGACAATGATTAAAAATCGTGACGGATGCTCAGCACTCATTTCAGGATAAATACACTTTCAATAGTGTTCATCATACACCATATTCAACTGTTTGATTACCTTGTATGTCTATGAGCTTAAATAGTATTTTCCCTCCTGTTTTAATTTTTAAAGTCTCAAAATTAAATTTGAACACTCTCCTTAAAGTACAGTGTCTTCATTCACTATACAAAATTCGGCTCTCCTAATAGATACACGTAACTTATTTTCGTAAAAAAGTAAAATTGTTTTAATCCATGTAAATTTTATGGAGCAATTTCCCCGTTCTTTCTCATTTATTTAGAAGATTTTGGGCTTTTTTTTTGTTTTCCCTAGTCTTTGGAGCAAACGTCTTTAATTGAAACTCTATCGATCCTATCATTCTACAATTAGTAAAACACAAAATAGTATATAGTCCGTTTTTTTAAACCTGATCCTTCACGAGAATATTGGGGTGCATGGGGGAGGGATTTAAACTATAAACAAAACATTTAAACTCGTGACAAACATGTTCGAGTATCAGATTTCCTCAAATAACGTTTTAAATAAGTTATAATGTCTTTCAGTAACTCCTAGTCAGCTGTTATATTTTTAAGCCAAACCTATTCCTTGTTAAAAATTAACAGTTCTAAAATAAACTGATAAAAAACAACTGCTACCAATAATATTGTAAAACTGATGCACAATATGTTGTGATGTAAAATTAACCAGCTGGTATGCAACAGTGAAATAAAACAAAAACAACAAAAAAACCAAAGCGCTTCAGCCAATGGGAAAATAGCAAGGATAAACAAACCCCTACCACCATCTCTCCCTAGAAGGATCAGCTTAAAAAAACTGTCTATAGTGCAATTTTTCAGAACACCAACACTTTGTTGGCTGCCACACTATACGTTTGAATTAATAATAATTTAATTTTTATTCTATGGGTTTAGTTTATTCTTTTTTTTTTATCAAACTAAACACATACTTTAATGCAAACAAAAAACCCTTTTCTTGAACCATAACTCATCGCTCATTGTACCCGTTTCAAGATCAAATTCTATTTTTCCATTTATTTGCATCTAGGCCTATAAAGTATTGCTAGGCCTTTAATCTAGGATTAAAGTATTGCCACCTTAGGTGATTAGTATAATACTAGTATACGTGTTGCTCGAAATCGAGCAATTTATTTAAATACAGTACAAATGTTACTTTAGCTCTAAATCAATGACATCCGACCAATCCAATAATGTGAATATCTTTAATCGCCAATAACTACACGTATTTGCAGCTGATTATTAACAGATGTTTCAAATGCTTTATTCAGTCCCCAATGTTATTTAAATGGGAAATTTTAAGATTTCAATGTTGGATAGCGCTTTTATTTTCAGTCCGATTCTCATTTTTGGCGGAAACAACTACAGACCAAGTAATATCCAACGACTCCAAAAACTTGAAAATCGGTTAAAAATTGTAGGAGGAGTTCTCAAGACAAAAATACCCTTAGCGTATTAAATAAGTATAGATAAGATCATCTTCACTCATTGTATTCCACCCGGCTTTCTTTTTAAAATAAACCAAAACATATGTTCTAATGTACACAAAGCAGAGGATTTCGATTCCCCAAGCTATTCTTATGGAGGACGTTTAACGTTATTCCTCATTTCCTGGTAACATTACGGACATCACGATAATTTTCCCTCGTGCAAGGCCTTTTGTACCAAAAGGTCGTTTGTACCGAGACCTTTAATTTGAGACCCCTCTTATCTTCCTACGATTTGTAGAACGCTCACAATTTTGCTCAAGAAATTTCCCTATCAGAGATCAAATTCATCTTCCAAATTGGAAATGTATAGCCTATGTGAATTTACCTCACTGTATTTATGTATTTTATTATTTTCGTATTGTATAGTTTTTTTTTTTATTTGCGTAGTCTATCTGTCTGAACAACTTTGTAGGGAAGCTTATTTTAGTTGATTTCAATCAAATCCTGTTCTCATCAAATCTTGAATTTAATTTAATCAAGTACTGAATAACAGCACCATCGCGTACAATGCTAATCAAGAAGTTACAATTTGTTTCTATTTACGTTTCTGTATTATAATTATGCAGGGAAGTTTTTTTTTTTAATTTGTATTTATTGTTTTACGTCATTAAATTGCTATTTTATTAGCGAATTGAAAATTGAAATCATTTTTGTAAATTAGTCTCATTTTGTATATGTTACTTTTGTATTTGACTATGTGTTAATTTTGTAGGCTATACAATTAATTTGCTTTTTTATTTTGTATGTAAATAAATTATAAATATTTTAAAATTTGCCTTGTTACGTTAAATCCTTGTAAGAATTATTTTATTTATAATTTGAATACTACTTTATAATTAATTAAAATATTTAAATGTACGTTATTTAAAAAAATCGTAAATTGAAATAATAATTTTTAGGTTACAGACAATTTGGACTTCTGAAATTTAAACTATGACAGTTTGTTTTAAAATGATATCTAAAATTAAAACTATAAAAGTTTGTTTTGAAATTATTTAAAACATTAAAAAGACAATGCCCTATACTAAATAAAGTGATTATGGTAGTGTAATTTTTTGCTTAGCGACAGTATATTATGGATGTTATGGAAACTCTGACTGATCCAAAAATAAACATAACCGTGCAATCCGTCACTCGAGTCGCGTGTTGAACTTCTCATACCCGCAGCACGGCTGTCGAGCCTCCCCCGGTGCGGGACAGACCGTGCCAGTGAAGCGAGATAATTTTTACAACCCCGAAAACCGGGTCTGTGCCGGCCGCTCTGTTGTGCTGGCGTGTGGTCAGTGTCATTCATTAGAAATCTTTCGGGGTCGGTTTGGGGAAGGGGAGACCAGGGACGCAACGGCCGCTCCTGATTTTCCATTTTTTGTGCCTTCCGATATCTTGGCTCGGGCGTCGGTAACTCAGGCAATCTTCCTACAAAATTACCGACATTTCGACGAGCCCATTTCGTTTTGCCGAACGTGAACGACGTTACCAAATGCCACCTCGCGGCCGCAGCTGTAGCGTTAGGCGAGTTTGATGGCTGTAGAGGTTTACGGGAATCGTGTTTTAAAATTACCTCATTACGATAGAGCTTCACTCTTATTTTTTTCTAAAAGAAGAAAAAAGGATCTCGCTTTTTCTGGTTTTAGAATTTTTAAATGAAATTTATAATTTCAGTTATAACTGTCTAAATCATCTGTTTTTCTCGATTTTTAACTTAAGTTTTCCATTAGTTTTGATGAAACTACGAAAGTGAGATTACCAAAGTGTAACAAAGGAAATTTAGCACCGTTATTCTTCATGGCACATTAGTTATAGCTCTATGCTGCATTTAGCAGAAGATAACAGGGTTATAAAAAAAACCTTTCATTTGCATCGAGAAAAACAGATGATTTTAGACAGTCGTAGCTGAAATTAGAAATTTTATTTAAAAATTCTAAAAACCGAACCGACGAGATCTGTATTTAAACTTTTAGAAAAGGTTAAGGGTCAATCTATCCTATACTATAATACGAGGAATATCTGAAGGGATGTGTGTTCCACGATCTCGAAATCTAGCTGTTAGATTTTGCTTAAAGTTTGCATTAAAGAGTGTTTTAGCCCAAAAATAAGTTTAGAAACAGCCTCAACCCCAGGAAAAATCGAATTTGGTAAAATTGTAATTTTTAACATTAGTCTTATGGGTTGCTATTTTGGTAACGAAATAACAACGAAATTTAAACAAAAAGAAAGAAACATTAATGTTAAGCAGACTTTTTGAAACAGCTGTTAACTGTGAAGAGGTATAGTTGGTTGTTGGTGGAAATTTAATTGCTTTTAGCGAATTTCCCTATAGGGAATACGCTATTACGGTAGTAGCCATGGTAAGACCTAAGCCCGGGACCATGATACTTTTTCGTTTTAAGGTCCCCAGAAGCCAAAAACACCATTAGTTCATTTTCATATATATGTATATATATATTTATATATATATCTATATATATATATATCTATGTGTCCGTGGTACTGATAACTTTTGACAGCGACCTCCGATTTTGATGAAATTTGGTATGAAGGTGTAAGACCAGGTCTATTTTCATGAGTTCGCGAACCAGCGTGATCGGGTTATGGGAACGGGGTTTTATGGGGTTTCAAAGGGGTCAAAAATGGGTTTTTGGCATTTTTGGACCTCATTTTTCAAAATTTATCAATTTTAACTAAAACCATTTAAAAGAGCTCAAAAAAACAAACAATTAGGTATTTTGAATTTTTATCTTAGCATAACTGGTTACGGGGAAAATCCAAAAATATGTTTTCCATGTTATCCTTATGGGAAATCAAGAAAACCCTATACCTTGCTTATTTATTGACATAACTTAATCAAATTTGGTATGTACATTATCTAGATAGGGTTTAACTTATACTTGCTTTGAAAACCCATATGGCGGCAAACCTACATACTCACCCCCATGGGGTTTATGGGGAAAATAAAAAATTGCCATAGCTTGATACAATTTTGTGTTTACATTCACTAATTATTGATTAACTTAGATTTTCTAACAAAACCCCATGGTAGCAAACCTACATACTCGATCCTATGGTGTTTTTATGGGGAAAGTAAATAATCTAAAATTCCATTGGAAATTCGCTGAGTACGCAGGTCTGCTGCGACGGGGGTATTTTACCTTGACACTATAACAAAAGTGAATAAAAACCAACGAGCAAGGCTCGGTTAACCTGGTACTAATGAGTTAATTTTAAAACACGATTCCCGTAAACCTCTGCATCCATAAAACTCGCCTAACGGCAGCGGCCGCGAGGCGGCATTCGGGCTCAGGTAGACCGGAGCCTTAATAGGAAATAAGCAATCAATGTGGTGTCGTTTTTATTATGTAGTCAGTAGTTGTTATTGGAAAAGGCTTTTTACACAAATAAATTTGCCTAAAATAATGTTTGGCCAGTGTGGACACAGCTATAGGCCTACGTAATCCGTACGCTTATGTTATATTCGCCAGATGTTGTTAGACAATACGAACAATAGTTAATATACCCTATTTACCTACTTTTATTAGGTAATAATGATTATATTAAACTGATATAATTAAGTTGCGTCCGCACTGGCCGAACAGTGCTTTGCCGAACTTTTGTTTGTTTGTTGGTATTTTTATAGAATGCAAAATAATATGGCCAGTAATTGTTCGTGAGTCAGTGAGTCATTTTTAAATTTATTATTTTGTTTGTTGATATTTTGTGCTCGGCGAACAAGTTCATCACGAATGTTCACCCAGGGCGGACGCATCTTTAAAGTAATAACTAAATTATATTGTAAAACATTGCAATTAATAGCCTAGTATAAAATAAAAAATACTCATTCACATTTTTATATATTTTTAAAATATTGATTATTATTGTTTTTATGGTTTCTACACTAATTTAAAATTTCGTTGCCTGGATGACCTTTAATTTCTGAGTATTTTTATCAGAGTAAATTTCTTCCAAACGTATTGTATAAATATTTAGACGGCAAATCTTGCTCCGATAACAACAAAAGCTATTATTATTATAACTTATCAAAGATGTAATAATTCATTATAATTATAAATGACTATATAAGTTATTATAAAGTCATCATCATTATCATTAAACAATTTTGTATGGACATAAATCACCTTATTATGTATAGTAGGACCAGGTTAACCGATCCTTGCTCGTTGGTTTTAATTCACTTTTGTTATAATGTCATGGTAATAAATCTATTAAATGACCACCAACAACCAACTATACCTCTTCACAGTTAATAGCTGTTTCAAGAAGACTGCTTAACATTAATGTTCCTTAATTTTTGTATACGTTTCTTTGTAATTTCCTTACCAAAATAGCAACCCATGAGACCAATGTTAAAAATTGCGATTTTGTTATTTAAATTTAGACCGAATTAGATTTTTCCTGGGATTGAGGCTGTTTCTAAACTTAATTTGGACCAAAACACTCTTAAATGCAAAGTTTAAGCAAGATCTGCCCGCTAGATTTCGAGATCGTTAAACACACATCGCTTCAGACAGTACTCGTATTATAGTATGAGACGAGGTGGCCCGTGCGCAAATTGCACATTTTATGATTCTGTATGAGAGAAACTGACCTAAAGTACATGTATGTTGGTTATGAAGTGACAGAGATCTACTTTTGTTTACTATCTGGCTTTAAAATTCATCTGAAGGTAAGTTTAATCAGCTGTTAAATTACAATTCACATTAAAGATCCTGCAATAAAAGTTGGTCAACATTTTAAAAGCGCCCTCTAACAAAAAAATCAAAGGCGAGGCCGGCGGAGCCTGAAACGATATCCTATACTCTTATACGAGCAATGTTTGCTTGTTTGCTTGTTTGCTTGCACAATTATCTCAAAAACGGCTCCGACGATTTCCTTCAAATTTTGGAATATGGGTGTTTTGGCCACCAGAAATCGATTGGAGCTGGTCCCATAGCTGGGAAAAATCCGGTTTTCGCGCTAGAGCCCTTCAAAGATCCCATGTTATCCTTATGGAAATTTTTTAACTGAACAAAAATCAGCTGATAACTGTAGATAAAATAAACCAATGTGTTACATCTTTAACCTGTGGTTTTAGGAAAATCATACCAATGTGCAGCAAACCTTCCGCCTGGCGAGTGAGCGGAGCGAACGAGCTTTGTGTGAGAAACGAAAGTAATAATTTTACCGAGCTTAAGCTCGGTCCCCCTGGTACTCTTATCTTATACTCTAAAACAAGCTCCGTTTGTACGGGCAAAGTTTTTTTTTCGCTCCAAGGATTTTTTATTTTTTATTGAATATGGGGGTTTTGGCCACCAGAAATCGATTGGAGCTGGTCCCATGTCTGGGAAAAATCCGGTTTCCGCGCTAGAGCCCTTCAGCGTTTCTATGTTATCCTTATGGAGAGTTTTAAATTGAACAAAAATCAGCTGATAACTGTAGATAAAATAAACCAATGTGTTACATCTTTAACCTGTGGTTTTAGGATAATCATACCAATGTGCAGCAAACCTTTCGCCTGGCGAGTGAGCGGAGCGAACGAGCTTTGTGTGAGAAACGAAAGTAATAATTTTACCGAGCTTAAGCTCGGTCCCCTGGTACTGACTTTTTTAATTACGATTCGCCCACGCGCTATATCAGACCATTTAAAATAACATCTCCATCTTAAAAATCGGGTCAGTAGGTCGAGAGAAAAAGGGACATACGAAACTCTTATATAGAAATAAGAAGATAGACTATACTCGTACTTTGCCTAGTGTACCGTTTGTCTATTTTGCGAGTTTTATCAAGTTTATATATCTTGGCTGTATGTTGAGATATAAAGGTGAAACTATATGCACTGCAGTTGGTATTAACAGATTACGTTTCTTAAAATAGTTTTTAAAAACATAAACAATCACTAATATTTCAAAATATTGGCCATTTAAAAGTTTTAAAGCTCTATATGCAAAAAATAACAAAAAAATTCCATTTTAAAGAAACTTCTTATAATCTGTAGAGAATCTTTACTTCATATTACAGTATTCTGCACTGTAAAAGAGTGGATGTAACCCAATAAATACCAACAATTAAAGCGGCTGCCGGCGCCATTAAAACTCGAACCAACTTTCCACGTTTCATCCTACTGGTATGTAGATTTGTAAAGAAATATAATATCTTCATTCCTGAATCGTTTTAAATAAAATTTCACACTGACATCAAAATTAGGCTGGTATCAAAAACAAACAACACAATTATCCTTATTTATTTAATTGGCAATTGAAGTTTATAGTTTGTAGTAACACATTTAAACTATCAACAATCATCTATTGTTAATTTTTTAAACATATTTTTTTGCACGTTTTAGCGAATTTCCTTAAGAAATAAGCTATTACCGTCGTTTTCATGGGAGCTGCCGTTTGTATCGATGTAGGGACACCTCTGCGATTACATAATTATATATATTATATTGTGGCTTTTTATGTGTACTTTCTGGATACGTAGTGATTATTTGTCGGTAACACATTTAAAACTGCTCAAATAACGATTTACTAAAAAATTTAACATGGGCTTATATGGGAAATAGAATTTTCAATTTTGAGTGCTTGTGAACACGATAACTAGTGCAAAAATCGTCTGATCCTCATGAAATTTGGTACAGGCATGTGAAGTTAGATTCTCTTGGATGAGTTCGTTAACCAGTAAGATCGGCCCAACTTCAGTAGGGAAAGTGGGGGATTTACCCCTCAAAAGTGGGTTTTTTTCCACTTTTCACATAGATATATTTATTTGATTACCTTTTAATGTACACCATTAGATTCAGCTTGAAAAAAAAATAATTTGGTATGTTTAATTATTGCTCTACGTCCACTGGTTACCGAGATATTAGCGAATTTCCTTTAGAAATAAGCTATTACCGTCGTTTTCATGGGAGCTGCCGTTTGTATCGATGTAGGGACACCTCTGCGATTACATAATTATATATATTATATTGTGGCTTTTTATGTGTACTTTCTGGATACGTAGTGATTATTTGTCGGTAACACATTTAAAAGTGCTCAAATAACGATTTACTAAAAAATTTAACATGGGCTTATATGGGAAATAGAATTTTCAATTTTGAGTGCTTGTGAACACGATAACTAGTGCAAAAATCGTCTGATCCTCATGAAATTTGGTACAGGCATGTGAAGTTAGATTCTCTTGGATGAGTTCGTTAACCAGTAAGATCGGCCCAACTTCAGTAGGGAAAGTGGGGATTTACCCCTCAAAAGTGGGTTTTTTCCACTTTTCACATAGATATTTTTATTTGATTACCTTTTAATGTACACCATTAGATTCAGCTTGAAAAAAAAACAATTTGGTATGTTTAATTATTGCTCTACGTCCACTGGTTACCGAGATATTAGCGAATTTCCTTAAGAAATAAGCTATTACCGTCGTTTTCATGGGAGCTGCCGTTTGTATCGATGTAGGGACACCTCTGCGATTACATAATTATATATATTATATTGTGGCTTTTTATGTGTACTTTCTGGATACGTAGTGACTATTTGTCGGTAACACATTTAAAACTGCTCAAATAACGATTTACTAAAAAATTTAACATGGGCTTATATGGGAAATAGAATTTTCAATTTTGAGTGCTTGTGAACACGATAACTAGTGCAAAAATCGTCTGATCCTCATGAAATTTGGTACAGGCATGTGAAGTTAGATTCTCTTGGATGAGTTCGTTAACCAGTAAGATCGGCCCAACTTCAGTAGGGAAAGTGGTTGATTTACCCCTCAAAAGTGGGTTTTTTTTCCACTTTTCACATAGATATTTTTATTTGATTATCTTTTAATGTACACCATTAGATTCAGCTTGAAAAAAAAACAATTTGGTATGTTTAATTATTGCTCTACGTCCACTGGTTACCGAGATATTAGCGAATTTCCTTAAGAAATAAGCTATTACCGTCGTTTTCATGGGAGCTGCCGTTTGTATCGATGTAGGGACACCTCTGCGATTACATAATTATATATATTATATTGTGGCTTTTTATGTGTACTTTCTGGATACGTAGTGATTATTTGTCGGTAACACATTTAAAACTGCTCAAATAACGATTTACTAAAAAATTTAACATGGGCTTATATGGGAAATAGAATTTTCAATTTTGAGTGCTTGTGAACACGATAACTAGTGCAAAAATCGTCTGATCCTCATGAAATTTGGTACAGGCATGTGAAGTTAGATTCTCTTGGATGAGTTCGTTAACCAGTAAGATCGGCCCAACTTCAGTAGGGAAAGTGGGGGATTTACCCCTCAAAAGTGGGTTTTTTTCCACTTTTCACATAGATATATTTATTTGATTACCTTTTAATGTACACCATTAGATTCAGCTCGAAAAAACAAACAATTTGGTATGTTTAATTATTGCTCTACGTCCACTGGTTACCGAGATATTAGCGAATTTCCTTAAGAAATAAGCTATTACCGTCGTTTTCATGGGAGCTGCCGTTTGTATCGATGTAGGGACACCTCTGCGATTACATAATTATATATATTATATTGTGGCTTTTTATGTGTACTTTCTGGATACGTAGTGATTATTTGTCGGTAACACATTTAAAACTGCTCAAATAACGATTTACTAAAAAATTTAACATGGGCTTATATGGGAAATAGAATTTTCAATTTTGAGTGCTTGTGAACACGATAACTAGTGCAAAAATCGTCTGATCCTCATGAAATTTGGTACAGGCATGTGAAGTTAGATTCTCTTGGATGAGTTCGTTAACCAGTAAGATCGGCCCAACTTCAGTAGGGAAAGTGGGGGATTTACCCCTCAAAAGTGGGTTTTTTTCCACTTTTCACATAGATATATTTATTTGATTACCTTTTAATGTACACCATTAGATTCAGCTCGAAAAAACAAACAATTTGGTATGTTTAATTATTGCTCTACGTCCACTGGTTACCGAGATATTAGCGAATTTCCTTTAGAAATAAGCTATTACCGTCGTTTTCATGGGAGCTGCCGTTTGTATCGATGTAGGGACACCTCTGCGATTACAAGTAGTGGGAAAAAGCCACTTCTAAACCGGAAGTGACGTCAGCTGCCAGGGCAGCTGCAGGGGTCAGATGGTGTCAGCTGCCAGGGCAGCTGCAGGGTGGAGATGGCGAGAGCATATGCCCTGAATTTGAAGTAGAATTGGGCATGAATTAAGAGTTAATTCAAAACTGAAATTTAACAGTTATAACTGGGGCTTGGAAAGTATGTCAAGGTCATCCAGAGTAAGTTTTAAAAAAGCCTATCCAACTACCACCAGAAATAGTTCAAAGTTGAACTAGTTGGTGATAGTGGGATAGGTTGAAGTAACTTTTGAATTTTATTTGTGAACATACAATTAATGTGCAACAGCAGAGTTTAAACAAGTTGAACTTTTGTGATGAACTACAGAGTTGTAAATGCAAACACCAACGACGATGAGAAGGTAAACGCAGAGTCCCCAGATGATGTATTTGAAAAGCTTGAACAAACGTAACATTTCGAGTTGGTTTTCTCGTTCCATTTCCAATCGTTTAATTTCCAATTTCAATTTATCCTCTTCCATTCTAGTTATGAAGGGAACTTCATCCATCATATCCATCATGATTTTGTAGTGTTTGAAATTTTAAAACAAGTGATGTTGATAGTTCAAAAGTTGAAGATGGAATGAGAAGTGAAAGCGAGAAATGTTAGTTAAATAAAGAAGTGGTGGGGGGAACGAAGAATTACAAAGAAGTGGTGGGGGAAATATTTTGCTGTTCATTATTACCATCAGTAGTGTCAGATGGTGCAGGAGTTAGATTTAGTAAACTGTCTTCGTCCGAACTTTCAATCTTATCACAAATAGGACAATCGTATGTTATTTCCAAATTCATTTTGATGGTTGTAAAATTATCTACAAGTTCTTGTAAAATATTAAAAATGTCTTGTAACTCTTCCCTAGAGTTTATTTCAAAACTAGAATTCATTCGGGCCAATGGAGAGTTGTTCATTATTGGAGAGTCGGTGATGGAATGAGGATCGGCGCATAGGGAGGGGGCTTATATAATGGTGACCTTGAGCAGGCGTCTAGGGAGGGGGGCTGTCTAGGGAGGGGGCTTTTATATAGGGAACCTTGAGCTTATGATTGAATAAAACATTTAGTTCTTCTTCTCCATCTTTTAATTCAATTATTTGAACCGAAGTAGTTGTTTCATCTTCTTCACTTGATGAAGAAAACAATTCACCAGGATTTAAATATTGAACTACAATTCTGAACCATCTTATAGGATATTCGTCAATGACAGAAAGTAAGTTTTGAAACAATTCTTCCATCTCCTCCCTGTCAGTTATTATATGTTCAAATTTGATAAATTTGTTTTCCATGTTGTTAGTTAGAGTGTTGGAAGTGGAATGATTTAATATTATATAAAAATTAGAACTAGTGGTGGGGGGAAATCTCAAGGTCATCCAAATGAAGTTTTAAAAAAGAGTGTAAAACTGAAATTACACATTTGATGGTTCTACAGGATCGGAATACCAATCTGATCTGTATTTACATCTTTTTATCATATGTGTACAAAAATCATCTTGATGAGAATTGGTGCGTTGACAATGAGCAAGATCTAGAGGGTGAAATTTAAAACATCTTTGAGGACAACATGTATGAAAATATCTTGATTTGTAAAATTTGAAAGTTCGCAATTCCGGTGGTGGTAGTTGTTTTGTTTTGCATTTGCAATAACAAGATCCGAAGAATTCACATTTAGTACAAGCTAACCCATCCACCATCATTGGTCCTAAATCTGTACACTGTTGTTCACAACAGTAACGAGGTTTGTACTTGTATTTTTGCTCTTCCATGTTGAAGCTGCGGAGTCCAGTGAAAGAATAAGAGTGTATAGTGTTCAATAGTGAGTTTTATGTACTGTGAAAAGTGGTAGGGGTAATTTCAAGGTCATCCAAATGGAGTTTTAAAAAATTATACCTTACAAGTGTAAGGATTATTAAAATTTAGGAAGTTTGTTTCTCTTTGTTTTCTTCAGACTTTTTCTCTCTCTCCGCCTTAGCCATAGCAACAAGTTCTTCTGTTGATAATGGATGTACTTCAGGAAATTTTAAAATTAATTTAGCTTGATATCCTTCTTTAGTTAATACATCTAAATCTTGGGTCATTTGTTCAATGGTGTTGTAGTCTTTTCCATAGATTTTTCCATCAAGTTGAATCATCATTCTGTACAACATTTTCTTAAATAGGTCTTGTCGTGGTGAGAGCTAAGAAGCGAATGATTATTTATACAAGTATCACATCCTTTTTATTAACTCACATTGATCATGTGATTCTTTAGTTGTAGCTTTGTCTGTCAAAAGTTATTCAACATTGGTAATACTTTTGGAACTTGATGTTATGTTGACCAGTTGGCGATGAAGAAGTTGTAGGTTGTGTAGAAATAAATATTTCATCATCGCAATATTTTGTTTTAGTGAACATCCTTGTATTAGTAGCACTAACATCAACAGTTAAGTGATAACCACCGGTAAGTAAAACTCGCATTTCGTTAGTTAAATCTTCAAGTTGTTCAAAAGTAGTTATGGTGTTGGTATCATAAGATGCACACTTAACCTTTAGGGACATGTTGCAGTTTTATATTCAGGGATTAAGAGCGAGATGTGTACGGTATGAAAGGTAGCAGTAGACTGATGAATTTTGCAAGTACATTTCCCCTTTTATAATTATACAAAATTGGGTCAAGGTCATCCTGTGGAATTTTTAAAAAAAGCAACATATTGTAATGTACAAAGACATTACAATATGTTGCTTTTTTTATTTTTATTTTTTGTTTTGTTTTATATCATATTTATTGAAAAAACAAATACAAAGAAATATTTACAATGTTATGTACAAATTAATCAGTAGTAGGTGTTACATGAATTGTAAGTTCAGTAGAGTTGTTTCCACTGGGTCCATGTGATACCAAATAGAGTGCGCCGGGTTGAATTATACGAAGATCTTCATTTTGAAGTAGTTGTATGAAGCGCTTTGGTAAGAAGATCTGAAATTTTGCTTCATCACCAATTGTATAAGGTGCCTCGCTCAAAGTGCAATTTATAGCATCACCTACTGAAGTTTCCATTTTCTTAATAGTATGAATGATGTAGTGTTTTTCTTCTTTTAGTTCAGAACATTTCTTCGTAGGTAGAATTGATGATTTAGAATGAGCGTTGAACTGATCAACTAAACTTTGAAGTAAGTTCTGTGATGCCATATTGATGTTGTTGTTAATCTTCTTGTTAATAAGAATGTCTGTCGGAGATGTTGTCTCTTCGGAGGTTTGAGTAATACTCATGCTGTGTCATGGTAGTGCTCTCACTTTTATAATCGACACTACCCCCACCACTGACACTACCCCCACCAGTTTGTTGAAGGAAATTATTCAAGCGGTAGGCATTCTTTAAAGCGCATTGCGACCTTCGATGTTTAAAACTTTTTGATGAAATACAAAGTTCGTTGAAGTAGCATTGGAAATCTTTATCAATTATTGCATTAATCACTTCGTTGCTTGTAAATGATTGTATCCAATTTGCTTTTTCCAATCCCCTTGTGTAGATAATTTTAAACTCTTTGCAATAATGATTCATAATGTGCGGCATCATATTATAATTAATGAAACCTTCATCCCATCTTAAGTTGTGAAAATGTTTGTTCAACCATTTGTTTGTAACTTTCGCTTTAGTTGTTAGTCTATTAAATGGTACTGGAGGTTTGAACAAATAATGATAAACTACTGATGTGTTCATGTCCAAGATTACTAATTCTTTAATAATAAAATTACCATCATTTCCTCGGAAAGCTTGAAATTCAATTATACCTCTTTTAACTTCCATTATATGTGGCGCATTAGAAAACGAAACCCGTTTATTCATGATGAAGTCTTACTAACAACTGACTTAAAAATTGAATGAGCCGATGTTTATAACAGACAGGATTGTTCTTCTTCTTTCACTTCTTGTGCCACTTCATCAATATTAAAATTGGTGTGATAGTTGTTTAATTGTCTCCACATTTCAACTTCTTGAGGTATTCTATTAAAGATTGAAGTATCCACGGGACCGTATAAAATTGGAACAAAAGGTTTTTTGTCCAATGTATCAATTAGATAGTCTTTAATTATTGCACTTGAAAATATTAGTTGTTTCAAATATCTGGTGACGGGACCGGTAGTACAACTTAAAGTATAAAATTCTTCTTTAGTGAAATATAATTTAACATTATGTGTAGTTAAATCTCTGAAGCGAACAATTTGTCCTCCACGATGTTTTACTATATCAACTTCAATATTTGATTCCAATAAACTTAATCTTGTTCTTCTTCCAAATGTGTTGTTACTTAAATAGCACTCCAAAAGATGTAAATGTTTCATGAGAGATTCCCAAGTAATTTCACTGAAAGTAACCATTTTGTTTCCATGATTTAAAATAACAATTGGTGAATAATCCATTGATTTTAAAATTCCAACTGATATACTTTTTGTCATGCATGAAGAAATTGGGTAGATAATCCGAAGAAATACTTCTGTTAAAATATTGGTTGTAATGTTAACTTCAACCTTCTTCCTTTTTACTTCTTTTTCAGCTTTTTCTTCTTCTCTCTTCTTATGTTTGTTGAATTTTAGGAACTCGTCCATTTCTCGTTCAACTTGTTTTTCTATATCTGAACTATTATCATCCATTACAGGTGTATTTTCTTCTCCGTTAGTAGAATTCATCTTGCGAATGATGTTTCCCATACGACGGTTGAAGATAGAATGAAGTTTCTACTAATTATTTTCTCGCTTTTATATTTTTCGTAAATCCTTGAAATTTATACAATTACATAATTGTTTGTTTTGAACTTGTCTTTCACAAATGAAATTCTAACCTCAAAAATTAAAGCAGATAATTCTAACCTCAAAAATTTGCAGTTGTTGTACAATTCTTCTTAAAGTACATTCTTCACAATTCCGGTCAGCGGTGTGTAAGTAACTATTTTATCATGTAGAATTAGACAGTATGCCGAAGTTCCATCCGCTACTGGTTCTTCAAATTCCATTTCAATTTTTATATCCACACTTGATGATTTTACCGATTCATTTTGTTTTGAACAATCGATTACAATTATTGGAGCCTTGGAATAATACTGGTCAGGTGATAATAGTGGTGTATTAGTCTTTCCATAATATGACGATTGAAATCTTGCATACATATCGTATAAAATAGAAAAACGTTTTTTGCTGAACATGACATTCAAATTGTCATAGGGAAAGAATTGAGAGTTTAGGAAAACTTTACAATTCTTTATTTTACAGTGATCAAATTGACCAGCATTTGCAGTGATAACATCTTTTCGCTTAGTTTGAAAACCGAGTATTATGTACCTTGCTCGTTCCAAGTAAGTTGATGTCTTGACGGTCCATGTTTGTCGTTCTGTCTGAGGTAGTGTAGGGTATTCATGAAATTCCCAACTTCGGAATGGCATCACAATATCACGGTCAGATTTCAACTTTCTCAATAATAGGATTCTATGTTCATCAGCCAATCTTACATGAGGTACTCTCCAAACAACTTTATCCAACTGTAGTTGCCATTCCAGTTTATCTTCCGTAGTTGCAGGGTCTGCAAGTATCAAGTCCTTATTAGTTGAAGATCTGAGTAATACTAATTCTTGTTTGACATTTATTATTACCCGTTTGTAATCTTCAGCGAATCCCAAAAGCAATCGTAAAGGTACATGAAAATCAAAGTGACCGTTGGAAGCTGGTGTTATAGTGTCTTTATCGGGGGCAACCCATCCGGCGGTGACTATTGAATTCTTCTCATGCGGTGTTAATGATGTTAATCCTTTCAATGTCGTTGTTAAACCAACCTTTTTTGTTGAATCAACCGTCACCCCTGATATTTCATATCTTATTTCATCAAAAAGATATGCCATCGGGTTATTTATAAAAGGAACTGTTGAAGCAGTTTTTCCATCCAATTTTAATACCCGTCCTTCAATGTACAAGTAACTTTCACACGGTAAAGTGTAAATATCTTGTTGTTGAATGGGGATCCTTATTTCATCGTTATTGTTTAATTTTGATGAAGTGTAAGGGTTGTGCGTGTGATATTCCTTCTCCCATAGTGTTTCGTCGAACGTTGGTCCTTGAGATATATCCAGGATATCCATCGCTGTTAAGTTTTAATCCAATCTTCTGTAGAAAACGAATGTTTTCCGATGTTAACTCTTCCAATGTCGAGGAGCTACTGAGCTCCCGACTCTTCCGTTGCGGTTTAAATGATAATCCCATGTTGACTTTTATGTTGCTGCTCTGATGTGTATCCGTATAGTAATTGTTTCTCCTCTAAAGTCAACACTATGACCGTCTTGATCCAATATGTTCAGTACGATGTCTGAAATGAAACTGGTGTTTAACGGTAGGTATATCAAGTTTTGTGGCTTCTCAACAATTTTAAAACCGGGAGCCACAGTTGGATAAAATGTATGTAAAATATGCTGATTCACTCCTTCTCTATACGATCCGTGTATAATATTACATGTTACATCGATACTATTAACTTTCAATATTGTAACAGTTGTATCACCTGAATGAGTAGTTCCAGGAATTAAGATTTTCTTTTTTGTATCTGTAAATCCAAGTAAACTGCCAATGGAGTTTTCCAAGCTGACATCGATATAATATTTTGAAGTTATTTCTGCTTTTAAAGTATTATTGTTTCCTTTAACGGTGATCTTTTCTTCTCCGAGTTGTTTTTGTAGTAATTGGTTTATATCATCGATTTCATAAGCTCCAGTAGGAAATGTAATTATTTTCAATTCTGAGTATTTTCCTGAAGCATCCTTAGTTTCATAATAATGTAGTAAATTGTTCTTTCCTTCCGTAACATTGGGAATTGAGTTGTAGGTAGTTAAATCAAGTAATGCCGCTTCCCATAATCTTTCCTTGGATAGACGCAATGCTGGGAACAGCGTACTTTTCAATGTGGATGAATTTCCACTCAGTGACACTGTATACGATGACATCTTAAAGCTGACTGACACTCTTCGCTAGAAACTCCAAACATAAATGCCCACATATTTCAGTATTGTTAGGTTGTTCTCTTTTGTAATTGTAAAAAATGTTTTTGGAGTTTCGAAAATAATGTTGCAGTTCTTTCGGCGGTGGTAGATTGCCAAAACTGTCAAAGTAGTAAACGGTTTGTCCGAGCTTTTTATAGCATACCCAATGAGTGCCTGGACCATAGGTGGAATCCAAATTTACTATTCCAGTTTCATTTTCCCATATTTTAGTTGGTAATGCATCTTTCATAAAAACTCCTCGAAAAAATGGTATTTTCAAACATTTTACATAATCATTTAACTGATGATTTGTTAAGGCTTTATTTGGAATTAGCAATTGATTCTTTCTATTTAGTACACACGGTATGGTCTTAGATATAAACCTGCTCCGTTTTTTACCATTTGCCAAACAGAAGTCTTCTTTACATTTGCCTTACGAGTTCTACGATGTCCTTTTTTAATGTTTCCACCTCTTTTGGGAGCGCTTCTTTTTGCAGGTCTTCCTCTGCGACGTCTTCCAGCACCTAACTTTGCTTTCGTCTTCATGGCTGTAGTTACTGCCCAAGCCGCTGCTTTTTCTGCAATATTTGCGTCACTTGATTTTACTCTTTGCCAAGCTTTTTCCGCTAGAATTTTATCCGCTATTGATCTATTTGTTGAATCTTTATACTTTGAATATGCTATATCGTGTTCTTTGCAAGCTTGATCTAATTTATTAATTCCAGGATCTCCTCTTGCTAAACGTTTTGCCAACTTAGTTCCAGGTCCACAATATTGATAACCTCCGGGCAGATGTAATTCGTATGGTAAAGCGTCTATCGTTCGATTCACAACAGCACCAATTGGAATCCGTCTGAGCAGGGATAATGCAGCTGATGTTAAACCACGTCCTCTCTTGCCGCTGTCTTGACGACGACTGAGCGATACGGTCTTCATTATGTTGTTTTATGTAACCAACGTCTTCACTCTATGAAATACTTTATGATAATGAATCCTTTTTTGTGTATTCCATACTTAAATATTCATAAGTTTTACTAGTATTTATCAATGATTTCATCTTTAATCCATTGGTTTCTCTGAGAATCTTCGATTTTATTGTGTTTCATCGATGTATTAATCAAATGATTATGCATATCAATAACTACATTACCTACAAGATTCGTTACATACTCGATATTAGTAGCATCTTTGTCATATGTAGGATTATCAAGATTTGTGATACGTTTACCATTACATGTATACACCGATGGATCCTTTTTAGAGGTCGCTATAACTTGATTAATAGTAGCAACATCATTCGGAGCTATTCCTGCTGATATGTTAGATATTCTTCTATTTTTTCCATCATATACGTTATTTATTTTATCTAAAATTATAGTTTGTTTTACAACAGCACAATCCTGATCATCTTTACCAGATTTAACTTGGGTTAATCGTCTACCTTTACATATAAAATTAACACCAGTAGCTGATAGTTGTGGTACTTGTGTTAAAATAACAGCATCATGTTCTTCCGTGCCTAAACTTATATTTGACAATCTTTTATTTTTTCCATCCCACTTGTCATTTTGTAGTTGTAGTAAGGTAAACTTTTCACTTCCTTGCATAAACTCATCACCTTTCTTTGACACCACCTGATTTTGTTTAACAAAAGCGGATGTTCCTTTCTTCAAGCTTTCATTCATTTGTCTCACGGTAGCAGCATCCGATGGAGTTGAACCATCTTTCAGATTGGACAACACTTTTCCATGACAATCAATAACAGCACCATTATATAAAATACAATTATCTTTAATGTATTTTATATTAACACCATCACTTTCTTCTTTAGGATATCCAATATCGTTTATAGTATATTTATAGAAGGAAAATCCATCTTTTTTCTTTTCTGGTATTACAGAGTGCAAATAACGCTTATTGATTGTATCTGTATCCTCGGTTGGATCTGCCACATTAGTTATTTTATAATTTAAAGCATTGTACCTTTTTCCACTTTTAGTCTTTTCCAACAGTAAAGCGTATTCCATCGCAGATAGAAAATAGCCTTTATTAACAACATCTCCATTATTGACTGGTTTTGCAACGTTAATAACCCTGTGAGATTTTGCATCATACAGTTGGTTGTCGTCGAGTTTTAAACTTGTAGATGTTACCTCCTTAACTGTTTTTAAATTTGTTGCATCTCCATCTTCTTCTGGATCTCTAACAAACTTTAAACGTTTATTATTTATGTTATAGTCACCTTCAGGTGTTTGCGGTAATCCACTTCTTTTTCTGTTTTCTCCAACTTGCACTCCTAACGCGGAGTATCGTCCGAACTTGTCGACGCTCATGTTAGAACTGACACATTATACGCCTGCAATTCTTATATATCCGCGGACAATTATACAATTATACCGCGATTCCTGAGTTCGTCAATCAGAGCTACCCATTCATTATTTAAACCTGTATGACCGGCTTCCATGGCTTCATGCAATAGTCTCATTCTATCAACCAATTTATTGATGTCGTTGTAGTAAATCACATTCGTATTGTATAGATTTTTCATCAATCCTTTGCCAGATGTTGAAGTATCTCCTTTACTCTTTTTACTATGTTGTTCAAGAAGTGATAAATCCATAAGTGATAAAGATTTTCTTTTCAGTGGTTGTCTCACCGCTGGCGCAGTACGTAATGTTGGCAATTTTCGTGGAGGAAACAACTTTTTTATAACGATGTTATATTTTGTTGCACGTGAACGATTAATCATTGCATCCTTTAAGTAGTTTCTTTTATGAGCGTTAGTATTTTGTAGAATCTCCTTAAAAACACTTAAATCTTTGGATGAATATCTTAGTGGTATGTTTTTAAAAATTAATTCATATAATCCTTTTGTTCCTTTATATCTATGCTCACCAATAATGATGTAATCGTCTTGTGTTATTTCAAGCTTTGAATCGCCAATCTTCAATTCATTCCCATCAATTCTTGCTCCGTATACGTGTGATCTACTCAAATTCGGGTTTGATTTCATGTCATGTAGCATTTTCATTATATATTTTCTTCCAAGAGGTCCATGTTGTAATATATCGCTACTCAATTGAGTTAAATTTGGAATAGATTGTTCTGCTTCTGGTATTGGCTGTTCTTCTTCCTTTTCAACAATTGGTTCTTCTTCTTCTTTTGTTTCTTCTTGCTCACTAGCACTTGTATATGAATCATCATCTTCTTCTTTTTTTAATGCTTGTACTTCTTGTTTAGAAACTGGTAGTAAAACATCTCCTTCATAATGAGGTTTACCAATAGTTTCTGATATCTGTTTTAAAGGTTCCGTAATAGGTTTAAATGTAGTCTCTAGAAATTCTTCTCTTTCACTTAAACCCATCCTCAATGCACGATTCTTCATCCTAATAGAATCACTGAGTGATTTTATTTCTTTCAATAGTTTTTCTTGATTCAGCATGTTTACACTGTGAAGTTCAACATGTAACTAGATGTAGCATCGGTAGTTCAACGCATAAATACAAATTTATCCAACCCTATACGATATCTACCATTTTTAATATCTTCTTCCTTCATAATAACGAGAAAGCTATATTTCTCATTCCATGCTTTGCCACACATCTCTTTAAATTTTTCAAATGGCATATCCGCATTTACATGATCATTATATATATGCTTTAAATTTGTTTCATCTTGCTTGAAGATGATCAACATATTTGCATTGTCTCTTATAAGTTGTTTTGGAATTTTACTGTATGTTTGACCAATATAAATGCTATCAATATTATGATGTCTTCCCATAGCAAAATAATTCCTTATTGTGTCATGATTTTCACAAGAAACATCGTCAAATATAAAAATAGAAAATGGTTTTGCTTCATTCGGTTGCATAATTGTTTCACTGGCATTAAACTTGTAAAAATTCACTTCAGGTACACTTGCAAGTACTTTATCCAATAATTGATATTTTGGTTGTTGCAATGATTTTGAAAAAATGTATATATTATTAAAACGCAATCCTTTAGGATTAGTTATAAGGTTAAAAACAACATTAGTTTTTCCACAATTTGAAGGACCAGTTATTAGACATCTTATCGTATTTGGTAGTAATTCACCATGTTTTCCATGATTTAACTTATCATTGTCAACTGTCAATTCATCAATGTTATTGATATTAAATCGATCTTTTTGTTGTACAATCTCCATCTTGTATAAAGGTTAAACACACAATGAGCTATTAAACAACTATACTAAGTCTTTTGAAGGAATCCAAGAGTCTTCACTTTTATCAAACCCTAACCACCGGACTTTAACCATATCCTTTTTCCTTTGTAAAATCTTCTCGACAAGATATACATCACCAACTGTTGATTTCAACAATTCGTGTCCGTAGAATCCACCTTGAAGTAATTCACCCTTGTTATCCTTTAATAAATAGGTTTCAGGTATAGTTGGTTGCACTTTATAAATTGTAAATACTTCATTAGTCCAATTTGGTAGATATCTTTTACTAAATACACCTTTGTATTTGCTTATACGAACTTTATCGTTGACCTTGAACTTCTTTGGTTGCAATTTTTCTAATTTCGGTGTTGTATTATTTTTAATGCGTTGTAATACAATTTTCGCATTAGCACTGTTTACCTGGATAGGTTTCATTCCAATGGTACGATGATATTTGTTGTTATACTGTTTTATAAGTTGTGGTAATATGTCATACCACACATATGATCCTCGTTTTGAAAATTGTTTATACATCGCACCTTTCAATGTTCTATTGAATCTTTCAATTATTGAAGCTTTAACTTCAGAATTTGTAGAATAATGATTTATTTGATATTTCTTCATCAAAGCTCTAAAGTCTTTATTAAAATATTCTTTTCCATCATCGGTCTGTAGATGTTTAATTTTAAATTTATTTCTTTGTATTGTGGTTTCCATAGCTTTTGTAACACTTTTACCAGTCTTATCCTTCAATGGTAAAGCGTCAGCTATTTTAGTAAAACAGTCTATAATTGTTAAAATATATTTAAATCCTTTGTTTAATTTACTGTGCGGTATCATTTCAATGAGATCAGCTTGATAAAGATCATTCATCCCTTTAATGATTGTACTTCTTCTTGGAAATCTTCTTCTTGCTGGTTTATGTAGTTCATTTACAATCTTGTCCTTCACACTTTCCATCTTCAGATGTTGCTTGTACACCGCATGTAAAAATACTGATCCATAGAATAGTTTATTCTCATTTATATAGTTTGAATATAGGTCAAGGCCAATTCATATTAGTGTAAAAAAGAGGGAACATGGCATTGGGCTTGCCATGTCCCCTCTTCTTTACGGAAAGGAAAAAGGAAGAAGGTAGAGGACGAAGAATAGGTTTACTGGTCGATAGGGTTTAGAGAGTAGTGGCCGAATGGTAAAGTATTAATTTTATCTTCTAAAATATGGCGCTTGTCATCTTTGTAGCTTAATGCCCACTTTGTTTGTTTGACACTAAATAGTTGATGATTATAACTTCTAATAGTGTTGAACGTTGCAGTTGTTTCAACATTTTCAAACAAACATCTTTTATAATGTTCAAACTGTACGTTCTTCTTCAGGAAAGAAGTTTTTATTCCTTTGGCCTTCTTCGTGACTTGATGTTCGTTCCTCTCGTTTATGTACAGTTGAAATGAATACAGTTTGGACATTAATGCTACAATTTCCATCATCGGCACACCATTTGTTTCATCTTTAAATTTTCCCAATACTTTCTTATTTCTGTCATAGTCGTAATTTGGATGATCCTTAGGATAATCGGAAAAGTCGAAATCATCTTTATATATAAAGGTGCGTAGATCTTCATACATGTCATTTGTTTTAATCCAGTAAATTAGTGCATCCGTGTCCATATATGCAATACCAATGTTCTCTCTTCCATAATAGTTAACCATCTTCTTATAATGAAACTCGTACATATGTGTTTTTGAAATATCCAAGATTGACATTCCAAGATACAAAGGACGATCCATTGTAACTGACTTCTTGTTCATGGAAATAACAACTAGATTTTCATTAATAATTATAGATGAACCAAAGTTTGGTTGTTGCACCAATTTCTGTAATTTTACTGGATCAGTTACCAATTTGATATCCTTATGTTTCCTTTTGTTTTCCAAAGTTTTGCCAAATATTGCGTTATTCATTAATTTGAAAAAATCTTTTTGAAAACTTGATGTAGCGGTGGCTCTTCTTCTTGTGTTGTTGTCGATGTAAGGTTTTAACCAACAAGATTGAGAAAATTGTAGTACTCGATTAATTTTTGTAATTCTCAATCCTAAGTCTAAAGCTTGTTGTATCATCCAGTAGTGTCCAACATATCGAGACTTGTCGGTTAAAGTCATCATTAATTTTGGCCATCTTCCAGTAGGGGAAATTTCAGTCTTAGGAAGAAGTGGTAAATCATAATGTTGATCATGAAGATGTTCAGGATATTCAAAATTAACATCAAAAATGTAACCAGTTTCACCATGCTTCGGTATATCCATTATGTTTCCAATCGATTCTGGATCTATCCATTTAAAATTATCATATGGAAGGGGATTCGACATTGCCCATCCGTATAAGTTATTTGCATCAAAATAACCCAGGAATGTTGTTGGTTTTGATGCATCATAATCGGGCAGATACTTGTTGTTCGCCTTGAAATGTCGTGTAACGCTTTGCGTCAATCCCCCTCGAACTCCTGACTCTAACATCATAACCATATCTATATCAGTAAGAAGTTGTATTTTACAATTTGTTTCTTTCAACATAGCTTGCCATGCTAATCCAGGTGAAGTGTACGAATGAAGAGGGTCCAATCCATATGCTGCAAAACATGTATTTCTAAATTCTTCCATTATATCACATAGTAAAGTTACATCCAATTTAACATAAAAATCTGAATATTCTCCCAATGTTCTAAATCCTAAATCGTTCCATACTTTACATGCATGATCATAGTCCTCTTGAGATATGTCCATGTCATAAAGTTTACTTTTGAATTCTTCTTTAGCCGGAAGTGATGTTTCATTAAATCTTTCTAAACTGTCTATGTAATCATATGGAAACACACCTTTCCGAAGTACCAAATCCAGTTTGTCATTATTTACAATCTTCTTTGTTTCGATGAAATCTTGTTTCCTTAAATTTTCTGAAAGTTTGGACAAACTCGACGGCATAAATCTGTAGGAGTCCAAGAATCTTAGTTTCATGTTTCCAACTTCTTTGGAAAAACTTATGAACTTCTCTGAAGTTTCAGCTAACACATCGATTTTACCGTCGTCTCTTCCTAGTTCAGGTATTATAAAATGAGCATCGTACCCACTGAGGTTATGCAGAACCACAGGAATAAATAGTGGTAAACGATAGCTTAAATTGCATTTATTACAAGCAGCACCCCTGTAATAACCTGTGAGGTGATCATGATCTTTAACTTTATAATTCTCAATAGTAAAATCATTTTTGCATAAGAAACATCGAGTTGCATTTTCATGTTGAATTTCTTCTTCTTCCTCCATCGGTTTCATTGGTACAATATTTGTATATAATCTTTGTGCATTTCCAGCTATTGAATATAAGTGATCAAGAAATATTTTTTCTACATTTTCACCACGATATATTAGAGGTTCTGAAGTTAATCCATATCTGTTTAAATGTTCTTCTGATAATGTTGATTTAACCATTAAACAAAAACTGTTTGGTTTGTGCATTTGATACTTGACACTTTTTCTAGCTTCACAATTTTCATCTTCAACAGGAACAAGTGTTGATTCAAAGTCCGCATACACAACTAGAGGAATACGGTACTGATGATGAACCTTTTCAAATGTAACAAATGCTCTGCTTTCCGAAGGTAAAATAATCTTTGCTTCATAATTATTGTTACATAATCTTTTGTGCTCTTGTAACCATTCTCTTGAGTGTAGCCCATCTCGTTTAAAATTGAAACATCTCTTGCAAATTAACTTTCTGTGTCGATCTTTAGAAAGCTGCTTATTAACAAGACGATCAAATTGCTTTATGTACACATAGTGAGACACATCTCCTCGCGTTAGTAGTAGTAAATCCGTATGATCTGGTAGCTCTTCTTTTGCAATACGTAAAGGATACACTTTGTTTGAACTATCTAATGCAAAAACATTGATAGACGTACCAGGATTTTTCTTCTCAAATTTTGATATATCTTTCAGTGATACAGGATAAGTGATTCCTTGAAAATTGTATCTAAATCTTTGATTTTCATATTCTTGGTTAGGTCTATTCACATGAAGTGGTGGTACAAATTTAGCTGTCATTGCATAACGAAAACATTCATTGTCTTCATTTTTAACATTAACACAAGATTTTGTATTTTCAATTCTTTTTGGTAAAGGAATGTAACTAGATCCCATTAGTCCATATCCATGTTTGTGAACTCTTATATCTAATACTTCAATACTTGTAAGACTCCATCCGGATCCTCTTCCTTCGTGTTCCTGAATTTTTGTTAATATTTCTTCTATACAATTTTCTATTATTGAATCAATGTTTGAACTTTCCATAATGGTTCGGTTTTTTGTTATGAATCCTCTTGGTGATAATTCTTCTTGTACATTTATAAACATAGCTTCTAGTAGTAAACCAAATTTAAGAAAGTTTAATCTTTTCAATTCTTCTTTTAAAATTTTACTTACGATTGGTTTTGCTTCTCTAATAAATTCTTCTAGCTTCAAGTTTTCATTTTGAATCTTATGATGCATTACTACTTTACCGGGTAATGCAAATACTTGTAGATTCGGTAAAGTAGTTGAAGATGTTGCTGTTATTTCATCTTGTTCTTCTTGTTGTTCTTGTTCTTGTTCTTGTTCTTGTTCTTCTTGTTGTTCTTGTTCTTGTTTTTCTTCTGGGTTGTTGTGAATTAGTTCTTTATGACAGTCTAATAGAATTTCATCGTGAAACGATTCCGAACATTTATCGCAACGATACATGTTGAGATGTTTACTCTTCGAAATTTTGCCAAGAAATGAAATGGGCTCTCGCGTTCCTCCTTTTATAACGGTCCCCCCACCACTATTTCATCTTCTTCACTATACAAGGAAATCAAACTTATTAAATAAAAATATTAACCTTCTACAAACTAATTGTTCATTCGTGTTCTTTATTCCCATTGGAGTTTTAGTATATACTTCTTTATATTCAAGCTTTAACTAACTTTCCCCCACCCAACTAATTTTAGTTACTTTTAAAACCAAACACCTGCCCTCCAAACATCTATTAGGACAGATGTTATGGGACAGATGTTGAAAGAACAAATGTTAGGGTGGAAATGGCTAGAGCACAGGCACTTGGTTAAACTAAATTTGCACATAAATTAACTAGAGTTAAATTAAAAATTCGCATAAATTAAAAGTTAGTTCAAAACTAAAATTCGACAGTGTTAAGAAACTCTAACATTTGAACAAGAATAAACATTAGTTCAAAACTGAAATTCAACAGTGTTAACCAAATTCTAACAGTCAAACAAATAGGTCAAGGTAATCCAATTTAACGCGAGAACGAGGAATAGAGCACTAAGTGGCATGTTAGTCCATTACCACAAAGTGATCTATTCCTCGCTCTCTATTCTACATCTACTTTTTACAGTTTACTTATTTATATTAAAATGTTCAAATTTTACTATGTAGAATGTCCATTCTTTCTCTTCAACTCTTCGATTGTTTTTAGCAATTGTAACAAATATTCGTTAGTTTTCACCAAAGTCTTTAGTTTGCTACATCCAATTTCAATGGAAGGTATTATAAGTTGTAATTTTATAAGTTCAATCTTTTCTTTCTTGCGAATTTCTTTCTTTATTATATTATTCCTTATTTTTGCTGAAGATTTAAACTCCATGTTGTTTCTGCTAAAGCCACAATAATAATAAAAGTCTCTTGAAACAACCTGCATTTATACACATTCCCCCACCACTTTATAATCCCCACTCCGTTCCCCTTCTTCTTTATATGTGGAAGGAAGTATTATAATTAGATTCCTAATATTTCTTTTCCTTCTTCACTACGTGGGGGAAGGGTAATTTGTTATTACACTAGTTGTGCAAGAAAATAGCCGCCAGTGTCCACACCTTGTTCGTAGCACTCCATCATAGATTGTGCCCACTGCAACATGCGGTCTCTGTCATTTGGTGTGACAAGGAAAGAATGACTATCACCATACAATATAAAAGAGTCAATTCGTACATAACATCCTGAGTCCAACCATTTATTAGCTTCAGCCATAAACTTTTCTATTGTATCAAATGGAAATTGTGGATCAATTGCTATGACTTTACGTTCTTCACTAAGTTCAACAGTATAATCATCATCGTCCTCATTATCTTCACTTTCACTGTCGTTACTTAAAGTGTCTTCAGATTGTTCAAAAACATCAGAAATTTCAGAAAAATTAAAATTTTCATTCAGATGAGGAGGCATTTTAAAGCAAGAAATATTATAAACAGCAGAGACGAAACGACAAGAGCGGCATGTAGAAGAAAAATGAAGGGGTGACCAACGCTCGCTCCGCTTTTATAATAGTATGCAAATGAGGGGTAGGTGCTGACCATGACCAGTCATCGACCCAAAGGAGTGGGGGAAGTACTTTTCTTACTACTTGGATGGAAGTAGGTTAGTAGGTCACGAGACTTAGAGTGTTAAAAAATAATGGGGGAGAAACACAACGCTATAACGCGTTGTGTTT
Organism: Neoaliturus tenellus; assembly: GCA_030545055.2. NCBI lineage: Eukaryota > Metazoa > Arthropoda > Insecta > Hemiptera > Cicadellidae > Neoaliturus > Neoaliturus tenellus. The sequence continues at coordinate 219,457,954 of CM061532.1, forward strand.
CTCCCCCAGTATTTTTTAAGCAATAATTTGGAAAAAGCTATGTGAATTTACTTGCTACGCCCCCACCTTGTAATACCATCCTGTTTGTGTCTCAGGAGATAGTCTTTAGAGTCTAACTCATAAACTGATTTCTCTTTGCGCAAGGATTCAATCACTTTAATATTATATCTTAAGCCGTTACAAGTTGCCAAAATGTGTTCGTTGTCAATAACACTTTCAAAAAAATAGACACAACCTCTCTTAAGCCTATTTCCTTTCACAGGTCTTACATAGACCTTTTCAATGATGTATCGCTTGTCCAAATCCGTCAATCCGTTATCAAGTTATAGCCATTTTAATTTTTCAGGTCATGACTGGTCGTTCACCCGTAGTGGGGGAAGGAGTGGGGGTAGGAGTGGGGGAAGGGGGGGGGGGGGGGGGATCGACTCCATTTTTTCGGGGGGGGGAGGGGGGGAGGGGGGGGGGAGGGGGGGGGAGGGGGGGGGGGAATCGTCTCCATTTTTTCGGGGGGGGGGAGGGGGGGGGGAATCGTCTCCATTTTTTCGGGGGGGGGGAGGGGGAGGGGGGGGGGGTCATTGACCCTTCCGAAAGTGGGTCAAGGTCATTCAAGATTTATAATGATCCAAGGTGATGGGAACAGTAATACTGTTCCCACCACCCTGTTTGCCTAGCGGTTCCCACTCCCAACCCACTAGTTACGTTCTGCAAGGGAGGTCCCTGGGCCGTCCGCATCAAAGCGTAACGTCCCGTCCGCATCAAAGCGTAACCATTAATTTCAGGGAAACTGGAACAGCAGGGAGGCCCTGGTCCGTCCGCATCAAAGCGTAACGTCCCGTCCGCATCAAAGCGTAACCATTAATTTCAGGGAAACTGGAACAGCTAATGCAGAAACGCAACTCTAACACCCACCCAAACTAATCCCACCCATCATATTCCTAAACAAAATGCAAAAAACCTAGTCCGCAATTTGCGGATGTCCCACCCCTTCTAAGTGAAGTTCAACTGAACTTCTGAATTTACAGTTAATCTACCCCCTAACATCTAGCTGTAAGGCAAAACAAATGCACAAAACAAACATAAATTATTAGTACCAACACATCATTATTAAAAACCAAATAATTCAACACAACCAAATACCATCATTATTCTTAAAATTAATACACCTTAATGCTAAACACCTCTTAAAATTAATACACCTTAATGCTAAACCCAACTTATAACTAACATCGCAATGCGCAAATTATTTCTTAAATTAAATACACCTTAAAACTAAACACACACACACACACACATACCACATTGCATTAAAAAACGCAACATAGTAGAAGAAGTTCAAATATATATAGGCCTACTATATATTTGAAACCTCTTGCTGAGTCGCCAACAACCTTTCGCTATGAAAGTTTGTTGGCGACTGAAGCAAAGATATAGCTCCTATCGCTCCTCGGGTTTTCAAGGAGTGGGGGAAGTTGTTTCACTCCAGTACAGTGTTCAATCCAGTCCAATTCGCAGCAGTGTAAAAGGAAGGCGAAGGAGTGGGGAGCAGCATATGCACAGCAACGCAAAACCAAGGTTTGAGGTTAGAATTATCCATGTGCAGTAGCGCTAAAGTGAGTAATACAGGACTAGGCGCATGCGCAATAGCATAGTCACTATTCCGATCCGGAGAACTCGTTGCATGCGCAGCAGGTTTGAGGTTAGAATTATCCATGGCAGCTGCCATATTTAGTCTGGTTTCACCACATAAAGTCAACAACCGGTAGTGACCGGCCATTGACCTGGAGGAGTGGGGGAAGGAGTGGGGGAAGGGGGGGGGGGGGCTCCATTTTTTCAGGGGGGGGAGGGGGGGGGGAGGGGGGGGGGAGGGGGGGGGGAGGGGGGGGGGGGAGGGGAGGTCATTGACCTTTCCGGTCGGTCATTGACCCCAAGGAGTAGGGATAGACACAGAACCCTACTTCTCTTACTACTCAGGTGAAAGTCGGTCAACCAGTCATTTGCTTGCCATCTGCCGCCATCTGGCTGGAGTTATTGCCTCTATAAAGGTGGGTAGTTTATCGCGCTACAAACATTCATTGCCTCGCATCCGCTCGGTCATCATCTCTCGTTAGTTTTATGTTATGACTACTTCACTTACTAGGTTTGAGGTTAGAATTATCCATGGAATAGCCTTCGTAAATTCTAACCTATAAAATTACTACTCTGGCTTTCTGTTTCAATTTCTTTTACACTTCATTTTATATCTCAGTCTTATTTTAACTTCTGAACTTAACACATCGGTTATGATGACTGCACAATGTTTAAAATTAAAGCTTTTGCGAACACAACACATATTACGAAGTACTTCTAAACCTTCAATTTCAAAGTGTAGAACTAATTTAAATAGAGTTAGGAAGAAGTACAGTTTTAACCCATTATACTCAAAGACTTCGCAGGTTAATGTTGATGATAATGTTATTTACAACATTTTGCATTCTATGTTACAATTCAACAACTTTGAACTTGTTACACCTATCGACTGTGTTCAACAAGTTTTTTTATTTTACCCCCACTATTCCTTATATAAGTGCTCTAACCACAATTCCTACTTCATCCTTCTCTATTCTGTTCAGCTGAGCTAATATTTGAGGTTAGACTTATCCATGGCGGCCGCCATGTCTGGTACAGTTTTACCACATAGAGTCGGCGACCGGTTATTAGTCTAAAGGAGTGGGGGAAGGGGTGGTGGGGGGAAGGTTGCCGTTTTATAAGCCCTCTCCCTAGGCGGCGCTTCTCATTCGATCGCCAACTTTCAAACAATAAACACCTCTCCCATGGCACGAATGAATTAATTATCCCACTATCACCAACTAGTTCAACTTTGAACTATTTCTGGTGGTAGTTGGGTAGGCTTTTTTAAAACTTACTCTGGATGACCTTGACATACTTTCCAGGCCCCCAGTTATAACTGTTGAATTTCAGTTTTGATCTTACTCTTAATTTTTGTTCAACTTTTAGAGTTTAGTTAACACAGTTGAATTTTACTTTTCAACTAACTCTTCATTCATGCCCAATTCTACTTCAAATTCAGGGCATATGCTCTCGCCATCTCCACCCTGCAGCTGCCCTGGCAGCTGACACCATCTGACCCCTGCAGCTGCCCTGGCAGCTGACGTCACTTCCGGTTTAGAAGTGGCTTTTTCCCACTACTATTACATAATTATATATATTATATTGTGGCTTTTTATGTGTACTTTCTGGATACGTAGTGATTATTTGTCGGTAACACATTTAAAACTGCTCAAATAACGATTTACTAAAAAATTTAACATGGGCTTATATGGGAAATAGAATTTTCAATTTTGAGTGCTTGTGAACACGATAACTAGTGCAAAAATCGTCTGATCCTCATGAAATTTGGTACAGGCATGTGAAGTTAGATTCTCTTGGATGAGTTCGTTAACCAGTAAGATCGGCCCAACTTCAGTAGGGAAAGTGGGGGATTTACCCCTCAAAAGTGGGTTTTTTTCCACTTTTCACATAGATATATTTATTTGATTACCTTTTAATGTACACCATTAGATTCAGCTTGAAAAAAAAATAATTTGGTATGTTTAATTATTGCTCTACGTCCACTGGTTACCGAGATATTAGCGAATTTCCTTTAGAAATAAGCTATTACCGTCGTTTTCATGGGAGCTGCCGTTTGTATCGATGTAGGGATACCTCTGCGATTACATAATTATATATATTATATTGTGGCTTTTTATGTGTACTTTCTGGATACGTAGTGATTATTTGTCGGTAACACATTTAAAAGTGCTCAAATAACGATTTACTAAAAAATTTAACATGGGCTTATATGGGAAATAGAATTTTCAATTTTGAGTGCTTGTGAACACGATAACTAGTGCAAAAATCGTCTGATCCTCATGAAATTTGGTACAGGCATGTGAAGTTAGATTCTCTTGGATGAGTTCGTTAACCAGTAAGATCGGCCCAACTTCAGTAGGGAAAGTGGGGATTTACCCCTCAAAAGTGGGTTTTTTCCACTTTTCACATAGATATTTTTATTTGATTACCTTTTAATGTACACCATTAGATTCAGCTTGAAAAAAAAACAATTTGGTATGTTTAATTATTGCTCTACGTCCACTGGTTACCGAGATATTAGCGAATTTCCTTAAGAAATAAGCTATTACCGTCGTTTTCATGGGAGCTGCCGTTTGTATCGATGTAGGGACACCTCTGCGATTACATAATTATATATATTATATTGTGGCTTTTTATGTGTACTTTCTGGATACGTAGTGACTATTTGTCGGTAACACATTTAAAACTGCTCAAATAACGATTTACTAAAAAATTTAACATGGGCTTATATGGGAAATAGAATTTTCAATTTTGAGTGCTTGTGAACACGATAACTAGTGCAAAAATCGTCTGATCCTCATGAAATTTGGTACAGGCATGTGAAGTTAGATTCTCTTGGATGAGTTCGTTAACCAGTAAGATCGGCCCAACTTCAGTAGGGAAAGTGGTTGATTTACCCCTCAAAAGTGGGTTTTTTTTCCACTTTTCACATAGATATTTTTATTTGATTATCTTTTAATGTACACCATTAGATTCAGCTTGAAAAAAAAAACAATTTGGTATGTTTAATTATTGCTCTACGTCCACTGGTTACCGAGATATTAGCGAATTTCCTTAAGAAATAAGCTATTACCGTCGTTTTCATGGGAGCTGCCGTTTGTATCGATGTAGGGACACCTCTGCGATTACATAATTATATATATTATATTGTGGCTTTTTATGTGTACTTTCTGGATACGTAGTGATTATTTGTCGGTAACACATTTAAAACTGCTCAAATAACGATTTACTAAAAAATTTAACATGGGCTTATATGGGAAATAGAATTTTCAATTTTGAGTGCTTGTGAACACGATAACTAGTGCAAAAATCGTCTGATCCTCATGAAATTTGGTACAGGCATGTGAAGTTAGATTCTCTTGGATGAGTTCGTTAACCAGTAAGATCGGCCCAACTTCAGTAGGGAAAGTGGGGGATTTACCCCTCAAAAGTGGGTTTTTTTCCACTTTTCACATAGATATATTTATTTGATTACCTTTTAATGTACACCATTAGATTCAGCTCGAAAAAACAAACAATTTGGTATGTTTAATTATTGCTCTACGTCCACTGGTTACCGAGATATTAGCGAATTTCCTTAAGAAATAAGCTATTACCGTCGTTTTCATGGGAGCTGCCGTTTGTATCGATGTAGGGACACCTCTGCGATTACATAATTATATATATTATATTGTGGCTTTTTATGTGTACTTTCTGGATACGTAGTGATTATTTGTCGGTAACACATTTAAAACTGCTCAAATAACGATTTACTAAAAAATTTAACATGGGCTTATATGGGAAATAGAATTTTCAATTTTGAGTGCTTGTGAACACGATAACTAGTGCAAAAATCGTCTGATCCTCATGAAATTTGGTACAGGCATGTGAAGTTAGATTCTCTTGGATGAGTTCGTTAACCAGTAAGATCGGCCCAACTTCAGTAGGGAAAGTGGGGGATTTAC